>CM025644.2:3559881-3590332 GCA_014621495.2 Entosphenus tridentatus | reverse complement strand
CCCCCCCCCCTCCACTTACCCAACCCCCTGCCCCCATATTTTTTTGTAAAAACCGCAATTTTGTATTCGTTTGAAAATGTTCTGGCCTCTTAACTTTGACTCTTGATGTTGATATCGGGCAGAGCTACCTGAGTAGTAGGAGGGGCCCACCTGAGTAGTGGGAGGGGCCATCTAAAGTAGTGGGCGTAGCTACCTGAGCAGGGGGTGGGGCCCACCTGAGTAGTGGGCGGGGCCATCTAAAGTAGTGGACGGAGCTACCTGAGCAGGGGGCGTGGCCCACCTGAGTAGTGGGCGGGGCCATCTAAGTAATGGGCGGAGCTACATGAGCAGGGGGCGTGGCCCATCTGAGTAGTGGGCGGGGCCATCTAAAGTAGTGGGCGGAGCTACCTGAGTAGTAGGAGGGGGCATATACAATAGTGGGCGGAGCTACCTGAGCAGGGGGTGGGCCCACCTGAGTAGTGGGCGGGGCCATCTAAAGTAGTGGGCGGAGCTACCTGAGCAGTGAGCTGCGGATTTGACAGTGGGGGAAAAGGGTGGCTGCCTGCTAGCTCCATCGATAATTAATTTGAACTTCTTTCGCATCCGCGTACATTAGTCAATTGTGACTCATTGGAAATGCGTCACAACAAACCAAACACTCACACGCAAACGCACATTCAAACCAGTGTAGTGAGCGACTTCCGAGACATGTCGAGCAGAAATTCTTCTTATTTATTAAGAGCACACTGGGCGAGACATTGTGTAACGCAGCTACACATAGGCGATCCTAACACGTAGCCCCATCTCCGGCTTCGCTACGCAAGCTCTTCGACCAGCGCGGCGACGGCGACGGAGAGAGTCTTCAGAAGATCAGCCACGTGGTCGGAGACGAAGAGATGACGACGATCAGCAACGCGGCCAGGACTCAGGACCCGCAACAGACACGAAACTCTGGTTCGGTCCCACTTATATCTGTCCCGGTGCGCCCAAGCTTCACCTCTGGCCACGCCCCCTTTCCAGAACCTTCGAGCTGGTTCCCGGAGCTTCTCGACTGACTCTGCCTTTCACCTTTACCCCAGATACGCCCCCCTTATAATAAGGCATTATGTAATGCAGCTATGACCGTAATTACCACTCCCGGCCGATAGGTGTCCCCCTGTCATTACACAAGTTCTCAATAAATTAGTTTTCAATCCAGATTGAAAAGTGCACGTGCCCTGGCTGAGCCTCCCCAGAGCTTCGCTTTCGTTTTCCTCGTCGCTTTGTGGAGTGCCACGTTCATTGAACAAACTTGGGTTTGCAAACCACACAACCCCGAGCCTCGCTCCGGGGCTTTTCGATCGCTCATTCCTGCGTCCCGTCGCTATAATCCATTTACTTTCATTCCCCGTAATCCCAACCCCCCCCCCCCAAATGGCCGTGGCGGCCCACTACTGTGAGTCCAGGCTCTCTAGCAGAATGCAGTAACAGCAAAGTGTGGACTAATAACATCCGTCTCTTCTGTATGCGGCCAGAGTGTTTTTTTATCACCTCGGGGGCTCCAGTTTTCTCCCACTTCCAGTCTGAACAACTCACCGATCGGCTGAAAACATCTTGATATAGAGAGAACCGCAGAGCAATTGTTGGCCCTCCAGCACGTGCCTGTGATTCCTCAGCGATTGTGAGATTTAATTTGAATGCGACGACGACGCAAATATATAAAAATAACGATTGATTTTAATATCCCCCTTCCACAGACCTGTCGTTATGCAGCACACCGCTACGAACTGAGCTTCTGTGCCGCGATTATTAACATAATCCTGCATATAAGAGGCACCGCCTGTGGTTTTTTTGTTTGTTCATCTTTACTTTAGATTCAAAATATCGTTCAAAGTCAGCGCAGTACTAAGCTCCGTCCGATTCAGATTCAGCAGCGGCATCACGAATAAGTTGGCCAGCGAGATTGAACCGACCATCATCAAGGGCTCAATGAAACGAAGAAACAGAATTGCCAAATAAGGATAAAATAAAATATTACAAATGCAATTATTATTTGGACGGCATCTTAAATGCAAAATGCATCTAGGATGACTTGCAGGAAATATTGAGAAGACGTGGAGAGAGACAAACGTGCGAGAAAGAATCAAATCTACTAAACTTCAAACCCAACGTGGGCCATCCTCACTGCACCAAAACAAAAATCAGGCTGGGGCACGGCTCACAACTTCATTTTACAAAGACCTGCGGCAACACGAAGCCTATGTCACGACAAAATGGCCCGCAAACAACATTTGTTTATTTATCCACCACTGCAAACATTTTCCCGCACTAATCGGGTACTAGAGGGGGCATTGTATTTTTTTAAACCCGATACTAAACAAATGTTTTCCCTGCCTCTGGCAATAAATGGTGATGGCCTCAGAAGCAATTCCCCTTGATAAGCCCCCATCAACCATGGGTAACGCTGCCTTTGCATGGCTTTGCAACTCAAACAAATATAAAGTAGAGCAAGGGCAAGAGGTTGCAGGCCTTCAGGGCCCAGATTCAAGTTCCAGCCTTCGTCGTTCCACCACTCACAATCAGACGCCTCGTCAAGTCAGAGACACTCCTCTTCCTCCACCACCTCCTCCTCTGTCGCAGCCGCCGCCGCTTCAACCCTCGTGAGCGCATCGCTGGCGCACAGCTGGGGGTCCTCACCCCCCCCACTACAGCAGAGGCCACGGGGGCTCTAGGCCGGACGAGGCCGTGAAGGAGACGCGGAGCGAGAAAACGGCCATGAATGAACACCGCCGCCCCCCCCGCTCGCTCGATTCATCGCGCTCAGACACACACTCAGTCTCTTTTTGCATTATTCAAAACCTCTCTGCGTGCCGCGTGCCAACGAAAAAACAACATCAAGGGACGTGACATTTGGAGTTCTATGGGTTTTTTTAAAAAAAATATACGTGTTTTTTTTCTTTCTGGCCGTGTGCTGAGTGACACTCACATGCAGACCTCCGTTCTCCGTGTCACCACGTGCATGGACGCGTGAACACGTCAGCCTAACGTTGGCTTTCCAGGTCGATATCAAGCAGCAGAGTTTAGTTTTGAGCAAGCAAAACCATGGACCGGTCTCGACCTTCGCAGTCCAATTAGCAGCGTCAGGCTAATTACACGAAATGCTGCTGGGCTGCCAGATGTTATTGGCAAGGGCACCCCACGTCACGTTCCGAGCAGGTGGTGTCAGCGGTGGAGCGAGCGACTCTCAACCTGAAGTGCGCGAGTTCAATTCCTGGTTGGGAGTTGATTCGGCCCATCATCCCTCCCGGTTCGCTAAAATACGTTATCGTTTTGTAGCAATTTGGAGGGAAGTCAACCGTCAATAGATGCATCTCCTCCATGGGAATGTGAAATTTGAACCACTTGCTCTGCGGCTCTGCATGCCTCTAAACATAGAACGAGCGCCGCCTCTATGCTGATTTCATAAGGGAGTACTGGAATGATGTCCCAAACGGTATGATAATATTTAATTAGATTATACGTTTTTTTAATGTATTCTTCTTATTATTATTAATTGTAGATGCATTGTTTAGTTGTTAAACGCGTGCGTTCTTAAGCGTGTGTAATTGTTTGTTGTTTAGAGTGTCAAGTGAATACATATCCAAGTCGTGTGCTCTCCGGTTGCCTGGGTGAACAGCTGTGGAGCTGCGTGCGTCCCCTTGCCCAATCCTGGTCGACCCCGACTCAACGAACAGCAAACAAACTCTACGAACAAATGACGTCGACTGGTGAACGCCTGTTCGACACCACAGGGGCCGTCAATAAATGACGTCACGCGATTTTGGACGATTTTGCCCCCCCCCCCTCGTCACACGGCGTAAAAAAAAGTCAGACCCCCCCCTCAAATATGACGTCACAAAGCTCTGCCCCCCCCCCCCCCCAAAACCATATTTCTATTTTGAAAAGAAAACATGCTTCAAATCGCTTTAAACTATTGTCATTGTACTGCGTATTTAATGTGGCACTGCATACTGATATTGTAGGAGTGTTGTCATTTAAAGTTGCGCATTTTGATGTGACGTCACATTTCTCCCCCCCCTCGTCACACATCGTCACAAAAATCTGACCCCCCTCCCCCCTAGGTGCGTGACGTCATTTATGGACGGCCCCTCACACACACACACAAAGCCACGCTTCATACAAACTCATCACGCCTGGTCAGTAGCGTAGCTAGCGTGGGGCAGGGGTTGCCTTGCCCCCTCAGCCCCCTTGATGGTCAAAGCTACGACTTGCCCCCCACCCCCCCCTTGACAACCACCATAGGATATGTTTATGTTTTCAACAACAGTGAATAGAACAACAACACTTATTATTTGACACGCTTTCATTGAACTCACTCTGTCTGTTGTTGTCGTATCCTCAAATCTTGTAACTCAATTTTAACCCACTTCCCAATGTGGTATCGACTGCAAACTTGGTATACTTATGTCATACTGATGACAATACTATATTTAAAAAAAATTAACATTCTTTTTTATATGTTATGTTTCGGCTTGGGTCTAATTGTCCACGGTCAACTGACGTTGGCTGTAATGGCCCACGGTCCCTTACGTTGTGGCAAGCTTCGGGGCCACTTCCTGGAGTCGTGGAGTTCTGCCATTACTAGCACATTTCATTCATAAAAGCGTGTTTTTTAAGTTTTTTTTAAATATTACTAATTTATTTGAAATTTAATTCGAGCAGTATTGGAGCCCCCCACCTGTTCGATTTCCGCACCCCCCTGAGCTGAGAATGTGAATTACGCCGCTGCACCTGGTTGTGTATCAATGTGGGTAATAGTTTACTCAGCAATGTTCGCACATGGAGGCGAACCTTCCGTTCTGTGCCTTAAACATCCCAGCGGAAGTGGGCCGCTCGCCTTCATGCAGAATCAGAATCGGAATGTGTATTCATGCTGGAAGAATCCGATGAGCTATGAAGCTTTTTTTTCACAGATGTCCAGTAGATCGGTTCTGAAATCCCACAGAGATCCCCCCACCAACCATGAGAAACCGCCAAACTCAAAAATAACAACAATATTATTACACAAACAATAATAACAGTCGTAAGAATGAGGTAACTGCGCAAACTGTGTGCCTGTTCGCGTGCATTCTTTCACTGTACGCGTAATGTACTAATTATGCTTAAATCCAACCTCTTATGGCGGTACACGGCGTTATCTACAAAGCAGAATCACACGATTTGTTTGATACTGCAGGAGGAATCCTATGAGCTATGAAGCAATTTTTCACACTTGATTTGAAGCTTTCGTGACTGCAGGAATCCATACTCTTTGGTTCTTTCGGTAAAGTCACGTAGGTAGAAAATAAAACAAAATAAATCACGACGTTTCGGGCGCAACACAAGCGTCCATCATCAGGTGGGAGAGCATGTTCGTGATTTATTTAGTTTTACTTTATACCTACGTGACATTACCGAAACAAACAAAGAGTACTATTTTTCACAGTCTGGGCAGGTCAGAACGTAACAACAAACAATGCAAAAACACAATCGGAGTGCAAAGTATACGGAAGGTAAACAAATCATTAAAACAATATATACAAATAAAATGAAACTAAATTCAGACTTAAAACTTTCGTCACTGCAGGAATTCATATTCTTGGTTCTTTCGCTAAAGTCACGTAGATAGAAAACTAAAATAAAAAATTTAAGCTAAAAAAACCAGCGACGTTTCGATCACAACACAAGCGGCCATCTTCAGGTGGAGAGAAAATAATGAAAATAAAAATAAAAATTTTAATCTTACCGAGTAAACTCCCCTGAGCTATTACCTTTCGTTTTTTTTCCCAGAAGCGACCTGGCCACAAAACACGACAGAGCTCAACGACGTGGGAACATCACGCGGACATTTACAGCGGCGTGCTTGATGAATGCCTCTTTGCGGCGACGGCTCTCGGGCGCACGCGATTTGGTAATGAACGCAAAAGAATTCAGAGCCATCGACCCGTGTGCCCGCCAGCGCAGTGTCGTTGACTCACCCCATGGGGTAAGAGCGGCGGGAGGGGAGGCTACACATCAGCAGCTCTCTGTCACCAACTCGCAGACGGCGTGCGCGCGGCACGCTAATTAAACTGGGAACGTATGCAAACACTTATTACCTCGTTCTCAAACAGCTGCGAATTATAATTATAATGCCTAGTCCAATAACACTTGTTTCCACCGACCGACCGTCCAACCCCGCCCCCCTCCTGCCCCCCTGCCCCCCCCAAAAAAAAACAAGTTAGAGGCATAAAAAGTGGACTGCCATCATCCATGCGGTGGGCGAAATACAACGGCGCTGAGCTCTTACGATCGTGGGCGTACGGTTTGTTAGGTCATCGCGATTGCTAATTAATCTGGGTCGAATAATCTATTCGCAATCGATTACTATTTCGATTGCTATGAAGGAATTTGGGGGGGGGGAGGGGGGTTACGAGGTTGATTATAGGAATGGAAGAGTGTGGGGGTTTGTTAAAGGGAATGTGTTGCGTCACGGTGGCGAGATATTAACAGCCTCGCCTGGTACAAAGGATGGTCGTGGGTTCGATTCCGACCCGAACGCCTGTATAATTGGAGTTTGCATGCACTCCCCCAGGTCGCGTGGAATTTTCGCGGGATTTTCCGGTTGTTTCTCCCCCCCTCCACATTGAGAAACCACCACCAACACCACCACCACGCGTTCAGAGTATTCGGCTGCGAAAAACTACCGCACGGTGACAAGCCACTTCGTTGAGATGTCAGTTGTGGCCAGGTCGCTTCGGGGAAAATAACTACATAGCTCAGTGGGCCTTACCTGGTATTTTTTTAAAAATAGGTTTAGTAGCAGTTTCATGGCTAAACCCTTGACCCAAGCACGACAGCAATAACCCATCCCCACGCAAAAACACACACACACGCGCGCGCGCGGGGGGGGGGGGGGGGTGTGGGATCAGTAGAGCAAAAGCGCTTTAATCCGCTCGTCGGTGTAACAGGCATCATTTGCAAAATGTCTCCCCGTAGGCCGCTTGCAATAGAGAAATCCAAACAATCACAGCTGAGGCCTTAATAGTATCACGATCGGTCGGAGGAGGAGGAGGAGGACAAACCTTTGCAGATGGTGATGGCGACACACTTTAATCCGGTGCCACGAGCTTGCGGAGCGGGCAGCTTCGCGTCACGTGATGAGAATGTTCGGCCAGTGCGATGCGCCGAAACGCACAAGCCCGCCCTATCACGTTTTCACTTCGTGTCGGTGATGCTTCAAGCCTCCCCGAGACGATAATACAAATATCCTGTTACATTTATTATCCGATTATATATATATATCTTTTTTTTTTGGCACGTCCCCGTTGGACGGTGTGCGATATTGTTTTTTTTTTTGGAAGCGTTATTTCAAATCTTGCGGGCACACTCGCACACGCAAAACCACGACCGCCCCGGCTACGTTTGAATTATATCAATCGAGAAACATTTTTTTTAATATTACCTACAATGTTTCATCAAGGTTGCAAGTTTCTTCATCCACTGGAAATTGAATTTCAAATTATCGCTCGGATAGTACCACGTGTACCATGGGATTGTGGTTATGAAAGTCATCGCTGCATGCCAGAATAAATTAGCGTTGTAATGACAGCATTTCACGTGCCGTACACGGGCATTTTATTAGGTCTGGAGTGTCTGCGCCTTGCTCATAATAAAGCTCACGTTGCTACACAGCCACCACTTTGCCGTGCGAATCGTGGCGTGCCCGTGCCCCCCCCCCACCTCTGCACACATTCACCACTGGCACTGCCCGCTTCCAGGCAAACCGAGACGCGCCACCGCCACCACCACGCTCCCCTTTGGCCCCGACACCACGCAAGCCAAATGACTCGCCGAGCGAGTGCCTTATTTTTTCCGACTCGGTTGAATTATATTTTAGTTGTTGTTGTTGCTGCTGTTGTTGCAAGGTGCAGTGCCGCGGGCTTCTGGCAAGAGGCATCGCTGTTTTTCACCATTACAGTAATTGTGTGGATTGCCCAACTTGACAATAATGGGCGCTGGGATAATGAAACGAGGGAGGCCGCCGCTGACGCCGCCACCACTTCCCCGGTGGTTGTTTTTTTTGTTTGGGGGGGGGGGGGGGGGGGGGGGGGGGGGGGGGGGGGGTGGTGGGGGGTGCTCCTATTTACTTGGAAGCCGCTGGCACGAATCCGCTCTTGGATTTCGCATTAAAAATACGATTACCGCACCTCATTTCAGCGACTCAAATTCCCGAGCGTTGTTGGCAATTGCTACGAAGCCACGCCTAGGATTTTGCAATGGGTTTTTTTCGACAATTTTTGCTGCTGCAATCAGTGGTAGTGGTGGTGGTGGTGCCACCCCATTGGGGAGGGGGGGGGGACTAAGCAGAATTGATTTCTGCCACACCCCCCCCCCCATGCCTCCAACACTTCTCTTTGCATTGTACATACTCCCTCTGTTGATGTATAAACTCCGATTGGACGATGACAGAGTAGATGGAGACACGTGATAGCGATGTTACGAGATGAGAGAAATGTGGATGATAGAGCGGGGGGTGCAGCGAGCGGAGAGAAGGGAAATAGAGAGATGAGACAGAGATGTCGTGAGATGAGAGAGATGCAGACAAAAAAATGTTTGATATTCTTGTTGAACTTCCATGGCACCGATACGTAGCCAACCGTGCTAATCGGCGGTGTGAGAGATAGGGCTGAGAGATTAAAGTGTCTTTTTATGTTGACTATACTTTTCTTTTCAAGATTCCAATTTTAGCTGATAGTTCGCCCGTATTATTTTTCTCATTAATCCGTGTCCTCTCGAGCGACCTGCCCCCCCCCAATCGCATTTACTTGAATTCCTCGTGCCCAGCGCCACCACTGCTTATGCTGGAGCACGCGTCGGTATTCTGTGGGGTAGCGTCACGGTTAAGACCCCTCATGTTGACGACTCATCCACCTCACCTCCACCCTCTCCGACCCCCCCTTCTAAATCCTGAAAGTCATATTTATTAAAGCAATGTTATTTAAACAAACTGTGGTTTTGGGGGAGGCAAAATGAGCGCAGATACGCGAAGGGCTGTCACAGAGCTGGAGTCGAACGTACGACAGCAGACACAAGCGCGTCGCTTTCGCGATGCGTATTCTCTTAGGCGTCTAACATTCATACTGGTGGGAACCTCATGGTTACACCAACCCACATGGGATTATTGTGTCCGTCCGTCGTGCAGGGAGGGGCTGGGTGGGGAGGAAGGGGCTGGGTGGATAGAAGAGGGTGGGGAGGAGAGGGTGGGGAGGGACTGGGTGGGGAGGGGCTGGGTGGAGAGGGACTGGGTGGGGAGGGGCTGGTCACCCCGTGCCCTTATTAAACTCAACGTGTAACCTACTCACGCCGGCTTGTGCCCGCCCTCACAGTCGGGCATATTTGCGGAATACACCACGCCGCCGTTGACCCTGTCCATTGACCGAGCAACCCAACGTTCCTACCAGCTCCTTCCGCAGGAATGTGTTAAGGCAGTGGTTCTTAACCTTTACTGCAGCCTTGCACCCGTTTGGTTCTCAATCGTAATTTGTTTTTACAATGTCCATAAATTCACAGGGTTTGATGAAACACACGAGTTGTTACTTAGGTGCCCATGCTTAATTTGTGTTTTCGATTATTTACCTCCTAAAAAAAAATCTGCCCGTGTCTCGCATCCTCCAGAAAGGGCATCTCGCACCCCCAGGGAGTGGCGTGCAACCCAGTTAAAGAAGACGAAGAACCACTCCTCTAAAGTTTGTCTTAACATTGATCCGCATAATGCCCTCCCCACCCCCCACCTTTAAAAAAAAACACGGTCACGTGACAGGGCTGGGGCGGCAATCAGCACCGCCGCGAAAAAAAGAACAAGCGATGTTTGCGGCGCTCGACGTTGTATAAATGTCAACGGAGTAAATGTGGAAATGTTGGCGCCAGGAACGAGCAGAGCAAATTAACAAAGAGGCGGAGGGCTGAACGGCTCGTGCCGGTGGTGACAACACGGCATGCGCAGCGCTAATCCCAGAGCCACCACCAACACCACCACCACCAACAACACCACCCCCGGTCGCAATGTCCTTCGCATGGCAGTGCAACGTTTAAAGGAGCGCCGTAGGATTTGTGGTGGTGGTGGGGGCGGTGGTGCTTGGGGTGGTGGTGGTGGTGGTAGGGGTGGTGGGGGTGGTGGTGGTGGTTGTGGTGGGGGTGGTGGTGGTGGTAGTGGGGGTGGTGGTGGGGGTGGTGGTGGTGCGGGTGGTGGTGGTGGTGGGGGTGGTGCTGGTGGTGGTGGGGGCGGTGGTGGTTGGCGTAGTGGTGGTGGTGGTGGGGGTGGTGGTGGTGCCGTTACGGTGGGGAGCGGTGTCGCAGCAGTTAGCGCGATGTGCCACGAACGCGGTCACCTAAGTTCGATCCCCGCTCGCGGCCATCAACAGCGGTGACGATTATTCGAACGGGTACTGGGCCTCCCCTAGGTCGACTCAGCCTCAAAGTTGTACCTGGTGCGATGTGTAAACATGTGTGTGTGCCGTGCCGGCCTTCATAGGTGCTCGCTAACCGCACTTGTCCCAAAAGTCTGTTATGTCTAAGCACCTGGAAAAAAAACGGAAGATACACGGCTGGCTACGTGAGATGCGCAATAAGTTCAACATACATATATGCATAAAGTGGACACGGAGAGACCAAATCATTGATTGGAGTAAGGAACGTGTGTGTATTAACATCAGTGATAAACATTAGGATGTTGTTGTTGTGCCGTTTGGAGAGATGATGCCACAGTTTGTGCAATGGTCAGCACGCCGCACTTTAAATCCACTGGTCACCGGTTGGATTCGATTCCTCGGCGCGGAAGTTCACACAACGGTTCGCCTGAAATCCCCAATCGCCTCTTGTCCACACAACGGTGTGAATGTGTCTGTCCACCAGTTATCCGACAGGCAAGGGTCGCCTGTGATTGTGTAAGGTGTGGCTACTCTCATCTCTTTTTTCTAAGACGATAGGCAATTGCGGGTCCGCGCCTCTTCTTCTGACCGATTTGTACTGCGGTCGAGATAATAAATATAGATAGAGACAGGTTACTTTTTGTTCCGTGTGAAAAAAATTGTAATTAATTCCTGTCACTGACTCATTCTTTATTCATTTTAAACGCACGCGCACACACGCACACACGCACGCACGCACACGCGCACCCACACACGCAAAGACGGAGAGACCCGCACACACGCACGATTGTTTAATTCATTCGTAATTCGAGACGATGCTATTTTAAATAAGAATAATTGATTTGTATTGCCGGCGCAAAGGTGCTAATTAAGCACGCTCTACCGCCGGCAACGCCGAAGAGACTGGCAGGCTGAGAAACTCGCGAAGAGCACGGAGGCTTTGATTTGTAGGGCGCCGTGGTGGTGAGATGTTAACTACCTCGCCTTGTATGGAGGAGGTCGTGGGTTCGATCCCGACCCTGACGCCTGCTGCATATTTGGAGTCTGCGTGTGTCTCTCATCATCATCACCACGGTGGCTAGGAGATGTTAACTACTTCGCCTTGTATGCAGGAGGTCGTGGGTTAGATCCCGACCCTGACGCCTGCTGTATATTTGGAGTCTGTGTTTGATTTTCTCATCACCACCACAGTGGCTATGAGATGTTAACTACCTCGCCTTGTATGCAGGAGGTCGTGGGTTCGATCCCGACCCTGACGCATGCTGTATATTGGGAGTCTGTGTTTGATTCTCTCATCACCACCACAGTGGCTATGAGATGTTAACTACTTCGCCTTGTATGCAGGAGGTCGTGGGTTCGATCCCGACCCTGACGCATGCTCTATATTTAGAGTCGTCAAGTCTCTCTCTTTTTCTCCCCGTGGTCGTGTGGATTTTTCTCCGGGTCCTCCGGTTTTTGCCTCCACATTTAGAAACGTGCGGTTAGAGTCTTTGGCTGCTGCTAGAAATTTGCACTCGAGAAGCCAGCTCGCCGAGCCATCATTTGTGGCCAGGTCGCTTCTGATCAAGGGCGATTTAGCTCAGTGGGCCTTACTTGGTCAAATAAAAAAAATAGTTGAACAGTTTTATAGTTTTTGTTTAATCACAGACTCTGCTCACCGGACCCAAAGGCCCAAAATGCCCTGCGGCGCGCAACGAACAGCACTATTATTCAAAGTTGTAACAGAGAAGAAGTGTAACGCGTTTCTTGAATCGAGCGAGGTCATGAGTTTAATTGTGAGAGCGTGGGGGAAGGGGACGACGGTGGTGATGATGGGAAGAGCGAATTCCAAAGTGGAGCAGTACGAGGGAATAAGCAGAAAAAGCAGTGTGGTGACCTGCAGTGTGGTGAGTGGGTGGATGAGTGAGTGAGTGATTGGGTGAGTGAGTGGATGAGTGAGTGGGTGAGTGAGTGAGTGGATGAGTGAGTGGGTGAGCGTGTTGTTTAGACCAGCAGTGTGGTGGGTGAGTGGGTCAGTGGGTGAGTGAGTGATTGAATGAGTGAGTGTGTGGATGAGTGAGTGGGTGCGCATGTTGTTTTAAGCATCAGTGTGGTGAGTGGGTGGGTGAGTGGGTGATTTATTGGGTGAGTGAGTGGGTAAGCGTGTTGTTTTGACCAGCAGTGTGGTGGATGAGTGGGTGTGATTGAGTGAGTGTGTGGGTGAGTGAGTGGGTGAGTGAGCGTGTTCTGTTGACCTGCAGTGTGGTGAGTGGGTCAGTGAGTCAGTGGGTGAGTTAGTTGGTGAGCGAGTGAGTGAGTGGTTGAGTGATTGGGTGAAAGAGTGAGTGGGTGGGTGAGCATGTTGTATTGACCTGCAGTGTGGTGAGTGGGTGGGTGGGTTAGTGAGTGATTGGGTAAGAAAGTGAGTGGGTGGGTGGGTGAGTGAGTGAGTGGGATGAGACGATGATTGGTTATCAGCTCGTGTGGGTGATGTTGTGCCTACTCGCTCACTTTGAATAAATGCACAGTGAGGTACAGAGCGGAGCTTCACTGCGCAGTTCAATTTTAAGCGGGACATTTATTAATGGCACCTCATGCAAGATTGCACCCAGTATATGTCATCATTCCGCCAGATCGTGCACTTGCAGTGTTTACACGAACGCAGAGAGATCCACAGTCGCAACAACACAATCAGTCGGTGGCGGCTCAGTGGAGGCCACCACGGCGCGTGTGACAGGCTCAGTGCACCCTGATTCAGTCAAGTGGAAATTCCACATTCACATGTCGTGTTGTCCTTCTCCCGCAACCTCCGACCAGCACGTGTGTGTGTGTTTGTGTGTGTGGGGAGCGGTGATGTAGCGGTTAGCGTGCTGTGCTATGAACCCGGCGACCCGCGTTCGATTCCCGCTCACGGCCAACACCAGTGACGATTATCTGAACCGGTCCCGGGCCTCCCATAGGTCGACTCAGCCTAAAATGAGTACCTAGTGCGATGTGTAAACATCGCCGCTAGGAAAACAAAGGCGGCCGGGCGTGGTGTTGGCCACCCACCCCCTCGTGTGCCGTGCCGGCCTTCATAGTGCTCGCTAACAGCACTTGCCCCTACAGTCTGTTAAGGCTATACGGGGGATCTTTGTCTTTTTATCTTTGTTTAACGTCTGTCGCACGATACGTAGCCCACGGTGCTCATCGGAGGTGCGGGGAAAGGACAACCAACGAAATACATATTCTTGGTTCTTTCGGTAAAGTCACGTTGAAGGGAAATAATAAAATAAAATACAAAAGAAATTTCACGACGTTTCGATTGCAACACAAGCATTCGTCATCAGGTGTGAAAACCACAGCAAGAAAATTTGAAAAAAAGTGGCGTTTTTTTTATTGCTTGTGTTGCAATCGAAACGTCGTGAGAATTGTATTGTTAAATTTCGATTTAAAGCTTTCGTGACTGCAGTAATTCATCTTCTTGGTTCTTTCGGTAAAGTCACGTAAAAGGGAAATAATAAAATAATAAAAATAAAACATAATAAAAGGAGTGACTAATCCCATATCTGCTTTTTTCATTAATATGATATGTAAACTCCTTTGTCAAGGCGCTCTCCTCCTCTAACCCAGCTTAAATATACGCTGCCAAGCTTGGCGATGTTCATTGGGACGCTGTCTTTCCGACAGCTCTGTTTCTTCACCTGAGGACGGCTGCTTGTGTTGTGGCCGAAACGTCGTGAGAATCTTTTATTTTATTATGTTTTATTTTTATTATTGTATTATTTCTCTTCTACGTGACTTTACCGAAAGAACCAAGAAGAAAAATGTAATTGTTTAATTTTAATTATTTTATGATTTCCCTTTTACGTGACTTTTCCTAAAGAACCAAAAATATGAACCCCTGCAGTCACGAAAGCGTTAAATCGAAATTTAAATACATACATATCCACAGGCTGGCTCGTAAGATGTTGACGGGACAGACCCAAGTGGGTTGGACTGGCTGGAATAATTGGTAGATGAACTCTGCAAATGTCCTGCGTTTTTAAATAACCGGGGCTCCGCTCGCTGTTAGGAGCGTCGCTCCTCCGCTCTCCATTGTTGCTGTAGAGCTACATGTACGACTGACATTCACGAGCCTCCTCCACAGAGGCCGATCTCTACACCACTGGAACCAGTCAGCTCCAAATCCTTCTGTGTCGCATCGCCCATCTATTGGCTAACCCGTGCCACATCAAAATCGCGACAACCTACGTAGTTATCCATCGCAGAGTTTTTTTTTCATTTTCTTCTTTGTATTTCCGCCCACCCCCACCAATTTATCCAGATTGCGCTATCAAGGTCACGTCCCGAGACGAACAATCCATTCGGATTTCGCGCAGAGCGGTGCGGCCAGAACGCGCGTTCGATCATGGTCCGCGGAAGCAAATTTCTGGGAGAGATGCTTTTGAGATACTCTGCAAGAAGACATCTGGTCCCACGTGGCACGGGAACGACACTTTGCCCACCCACATCCGGACACCGCAAGCATATACGCAGGCGTTCGATGGCGCTGCTGAATTCATTTGTTCCCGGTGCGTGCCATCGTCCTGACCTCTATGGCTGTGACATCTGGGTGCAGACATCGCAACTGGCGTGTTGACATCCGATAGGTTCCATTTTTAAGCGAGGTGCATCAGATAATCGGGAAATAGGATTTTTTTGCTATTTGATTTCTAATTCGGCTGGAGGAAAAAAAAAATCGATGTTCAATTGCACACTCGAGTGGGCGATGTTGAATATTGAAAAAAAAACTGCGAAAATACGCGGCTTAAGAGTGTGGCCAGGAATTCCAGAAATGATTTGCTGCTCGAGTGGGAGACGCACGCGCAACGAACGGATCAACGGACGCACACATATGGACGGACCGACCTCCGGACAGATGCTCATGCAGCCGTTACCCATTTGTCGCCATGGCCCCAAAAAAAAAAACCACAGAGGGCTGCCCTGCGCATGGCAGAGAACATCATCATTCAATCATTCACCATAACCTCACGGACACAAACTAAGACTCGCCCCCCCGTGTAGCCTACATAAACTGTTGTGGGGCATTTGCATGTAATTGAGCACATGTGAAGTCCGGCACGGCGCATGAGAGCGGGGCATTGGTGACGTCAGCGCCATGATCGACCGCCTTTGTCTCCCCAGTGATTGATGTGCCCGGATCGCGGGGGGGGGGTACTCATTTGAGGCTGAGTCGACCTACGGCAGGCTCAGTACGGGTTCGGGCAATCGCAAACTGATGATCGGTTAAACCGCTGCTGAGAATCGACAGAACACTTATCACTGCGCACGCAGCCTGATGCGCTAGCTGCCACGTCATCGCAAACATGCACACGTACAAGCTTGCGCGTATGACCCCTGTGTGTGTGTGGGGGGGGGGACGTAGCAATGAGTACACGTGCTAAGCATGGCCGCGGGCGACGATAAAAACAAGCGAACACTCAACTTACGTTACAGCCATCACGGAATGGTAAACATGTTCCGTTATATATTTTTTTACATTTGTATTTTTTTTCTTCTTCGTAATATTTTTTTTCTATTCTCCGCTGCTGTCTCGGTGCGAGTAAAACACTCCGCGTTTATTTATCCGTGCCCAACGGGAACGGTTGTACTTATTTAGTAAATGCCGCTCTTGACGTACAAAATGACGTACAAATTAATTATCTCGGAGACATGCGCCCAAGCTTCATGGGCTATTGGAAGAAGAAAAAAAAACATGTTGAGCATTTACGAACTGATCATCCGTGGTAAAAGAAACACACAGTTGTTCTACTCGCCACGATTTGCTGTAAATGTTGCACACGACATCCCTCTGCGGGCTGTGAGCTGTGCACCTTGGGCACTGAACGTTCCTAAAATAATTTGACGGATTCACCTGCCCCGCCCCACCACACACCACTCCATCCCATCGCGCCTGTCGCTCAAACTCCCCGCGGTGTTCGGAGATTTTAGCCGTTCTTCTCTCGCGTGAGCTCCGGCTCTTGGTTGTGTTAAGCGATTATTGATGAACCGATTTCATTGGATTCGGACTCGATAATCGATTGCCCAAGTCACAAAATCGATCATCGAATTCCAGTTACATTTATTTATTTTTTAATCATGGAGGCAAAAACATGGCACGTGACACTCAAAGTCAAAAAAAATCCCTTCTCGATAGAGCATTAAAGCTGCGTTAGACTCCTGTTGGCAACCCTGATTCAGTAACGTGGAAATGCCACATTTCCATGTCACGTTGTCCTTCTCGCCCACCTCCGATCAGCACGTGTGTATGTCGCACGATACGGAGCCCACGGTGCTGATCGGGGGAGCGAGGGGAAGGACAACCAACTAAAAACATACACACATCCACAAGACAAAACCACTGTGGACTTCCCCACAAAGTGGTAGCTATTTAACCCACCACGTAGGAACGATTGAGTCGACTGACTGAGATGACTTGCGGATGCGCCACCTCTGCTCCCAACTGTGACAAATTGCTGCGTCCGTACGTGACATATACACAAAGATCCCCCGTATAGCCTTAACAGACTGTAGGGGCAAGTGCTGCTATAAAGGCCGGCACGGTACACGAGGGGGTGGGTGGCCAACACCACCCCCGGCCGCCTTTGTCTCCCTAGTGTCGATATTTGCACATCGCACTAGGTACTCATTTGAGGCTGAGTCGACCTGGGGGGAGGGCCCAGGACCGGTTCAGATAATCGTCGCTGGTGTTGGCCGTGAAGCGGAAATCGAACCCGGGTCGCCAAGGTTCATAGCGCAGCGCGCTAACCGCTAAACTACCGCTCCCCACGCTGAGATGATTTGCTGATGCACCACCTGTGCTCACAACTGTGCCAACTTGCTGCGTTCGTACATGACGCATAACGCGCGCGTGCCACGTGTTACGCACGTGTGCATGTACGACACGGTACGTGCGCACCCACGCCTATGCAGTGACGTAAGGGAGCATTCATTAATTAACTAAGTTTCCCAGAAAATATGTAATCTCCTTGTGTATGCCGTTCATGAATTCCAAAAGTCGGATTCCCAGATGCTCAATTGTTCACACGTTATACAGCGCTGAACCACCCTCCCTCCCCTTTCTCTCCCCCCCCCCCATCTCCTCATTCCCCAACCTCGTTTTGACGCAAATCTCATTATTACATTAAACATCAAAAACCGCCCGCGTAATAAAAATGATATTTCATGTGAATTAAATCTCGAGGACCGTTTATTTGTTTCATTTATTTCATTATTATTCTTTGTCATCGGGCCCTGAACTTCGTAAGCATTCTTCTAGAACACCCGTGACCTTCCCGCAGTGAAGAAAACCCAGTGACGTACGCAGAACTACGCACCCCACGCACTCCACGCACACGACACACACCACACACACACACCACACACCCCACGCACACCACACACACACCACGCACACCACGCACACGACACACCCACCACACACACCACACACACCCCCCACACACAGCACGCACACACACACCATGCACACACACACCGCACACACACAACACGTGCATCACACACACAGCACGCACACACACACCACGCGCATCATATACCAACCCCACACACCACCCCCATCCCCTCCCCCACACACCCCACACACACACACACCACGCACATCACACACACACCGCACACACACACACCACACGCATCACACACACACCGCACACACACACCACGCATCATACACACACCGCACACACACAACACGCGCATCATACACACACCGCACACACACCACGCGCCTCACACACACATACTGCACACACACACACCACGCATCACACACACCAGCACGCACACACACACACACACCACGCGCATCATACACACACCGCACACACGCACACACAACGAGCAGCGATCCCATGGGGACGCGCTCCGTTTTAATTTTGTTTTGTTCCCTTGAAGCGTGAAATAGAACAAAATGCTGGAAAAATAAAATATATATACATACATAAATAAAATAAAACAACTACACACCGCTGGGGGAAATAAAAGAAAAAAAGGACAGAGCAGGTGAATTAAAATACAACATCCCACAGCAATATTCTTCTTGCATCGCAAGCTTTCAATAATATCTGCCGTTAAGGATGGGGTTTTTTTTTTAACCAGGGGGTAACGCCTCTCTCATAATATCATGACATCAATAAGCAATGTCAAGCCCGTTTCGGGGTTCTCACCCCTTACTGCGCGGCCCCAAGCTCGCGCGCCATCGTCAGCAAGCATCACGCTCTCCGCCGTGCACGCGCCGCGCGGACCTGAATCGTTTGCCTCCGACGCAGCAACAACAACAACAACAACAGGGGGTGGAGGGACGGCTAAGATGATCGATTCGCGTGGCGGTGCTGCCGCCAGCTGCAGAGGTGGCCACGGAGAGCGTTGCGGCGACAACGCGTGGTGCGGTGGCTTATTAAGGAACTCTTAAATTTCGATTTAAAGCTTTCGTGACTGCAGGGATTCATCTTCTTGGTTCTTTCGGTAAAGTCACGTAGAAGGGAAGTAATAAAATACTAAAATAAAACATAATAAAATTATTCTCACGACGTTTCGGCCACAACGCAAGCAGCCGTCCTCAGGTGAAGACCAGGTCTGTCGGGGAGACAGCGTCTGACGCTGTCTCCCCGACAAACGTCGTGATAATTATTTTATTATGTTTATTTGTATTATTTTATTACTTCCCTTCTACGTGACTTTACTGAAAGAACCAAGAAGATAAGGAACTCTTGTTTTTATTTTAGTTATCTTACCAAGTAGGTAAGGCCCACTGAGCTATGTCACTTTTTTTTCAGAAGCCACCTGGTCAATAATGATAGCTCAACAAAGTGGCTTATCGCGTTGAAATTTATAGCGGCAAAAATACTCTAAATAATGCAGCAGGTGGCAGGGTCGGGTTGGAACCCACAACCTCTTGTATACCAGGCGAGGTCGTCAATAACTCGCGGTTGGCCCTACTCGCCATTAGAGCTCCCGGTTTTGTCGCTGGTTTAGATGATTGATGCAAAGTGAACCGGCATGCGCGAATGCTAACATGACTCTATGATTTTTATTTCGATTTAAAGCTTTCGTGACTGCGGGGATTCATCGTCTTGGTTTTCTCGGCAAAGTCACGTAGAAGGGAAATCATAAAATAATTTAAATAAAACATAATAAAACCTTCTTCATAGTTTTATTTGTATTATTTTAATATTTCCCTTCTACGTGACTTTACCGAAAGAACCAAGAAGATGACTCTATGAGTATCGCGAGGGTCTTTGTTTCTTGACAGAGCTCTATGGGAGAAGCAAATGACTCATTTGGTGGTGGTGGTAATGATGATGCCACAGTCGCTGCTGCTGCTGCTGCTGTTACGATGGCAGTGGTGCACACGCACAGACAACACGTATATAACAGCCGACGTTTCAGGCGACGGACCTTCTTCATAGCAAATACAAATGACGAGGGGACTGTATATATGTTTCACATTCAAGGCCACGGTGTTTTTGCACGAACGTGTTGCGTTTTTATTGTTGTTCTGAGAGTGAATGAGATCACTCTAAGTAGCAGATATCTATGAGAGTGAATGAGGTCACTCTAAGTAACAGATCCCTATCGTGACAATCCATATAAGGTTTCTAAGAGAGTGAATGAGATCACTCGAAGTAACAGATCTCTATGCGAGTGACTGGATGTTGCTTGAGCTCATAGATTTAAATGGCAGTAGATCAGCCGTGCTGTGAAAGTTGCAGGTAAGCTACCAAAGAAAGCTCTCTCTGGCTCTTGGTTAGATTATGGTGCGGCGGATAACAGAAGTCGCGGATAATAGGTCCGCAGATAACTGGAGTTATAGTGCACGGTAATCATATTAAATCTACGCAACTCACCACAGTGGCGAGATGTTAACTCCTTCGCCTCGTATGCAGGAGGTCGTGGGTTCGATCCCGATACTTACGCCTGCTGTATATTTGGAGATTGCGTGTCTCTCTCCCCTTGTGGTCGCGGGGATTTTTCTCCGGGTCCTCCGGTTTTTCCTCCACATTTAGAATCAACATCACGCGTTTAGAGTGCTTAGCTGCCGTAAATTTCCACGCGATAAGCCACTGCGTTGAGCTATCATTTGTGGCCAGGTCGCTTCTGAAAAAGAGCTATATAGCTCAGTTGGGCCTTACCTGGTAAAATAATAACATTGTTGAGTTTAACTACTATTATTTAATTTAGTGAATGACTCTTAAAATGTATTTATAATATTATTTTCATGCTGAGTGTCTGCTGCTGCTGGGTCCTGTACAGCGCTTTGAGATCGTTTATGAAAAGCCGCTATATAAATGTAATTGTTACTATTACCTGCTTATTGACTCTGTTGTGCCGACTGTTTGCAGGCTACTGTGGCACTCTACATGAGGTTTTGTCGTCAGCACAATCGTCGTTTACGTCTCCACGTTGAAGGGAGAAAAACGCAGACTTAAGAATACCGGGGGGTTATTGTTCAAAAATGTGCTGGGTGCCTATTACCCGTGTCAAACAAAAAATAATGGGGCCATACCGTGGAAGGCGGGTTGCGTGAAAAAAAAAAATCAAAAACCTCAACACATCCATTCGTCAGTAACGACGCCCTGAAAGGAAAACGGTGAAAGATTGAAAAAAAAAATCAATACTCGAGAACTATAGGGGACCGTATTGACAACGCAAGAAGCAGAAACAATACGACACGGCAAAGTGCGCCCAACGGAGATGTGATCTGCTGTGAAGAAGATAAACAGACGACGCGCGCGTCTCCTCGTGTAATGCTCTCTCCACATAAAAAATAAAGGTATTGTTTTTGACACATCCCATTGGCCACACAGCCATCTGGTAAACGTGACAAATATGGCAGGAGGCCTTATTGTACATTTTATTACCGCACTTATATTCTACACAACGACGCGCATGATTATTTTGCGCTACGAAGAATGTTCACCGGCCGAGATGTCCCCTCTCGGAATTGTATTTCTCTGCGGGCCGCCGCAGCTGTTAGTGACGAAACGTTGCTCTGAATGTTTCGGGTTATCCGGACACCCACGAAATGCACAGCGGCGGTCACGGCCCTGCCTGGCAGGAGCTCCCACCCCCCGACCCTTCAGTCCACCGCATGTGACCCGCTTCGCACAAAGACCGGACTCCCAGGCGCGACTTCAGTGCAGGCAGACGGATGCTCGTGTCGCCAGTTCAATGAGTCTGCGGTACCCGGTCCGCATTTCGTGGGGCTGTCTTTGCTGGCAGTTCCGCCGCGGTCACCTCCACTAGGGGAGCACAGCAGCGAGCCCTCGGGGTGAAACGTTCACGCGCAGGACGCTCGAGACAAAAAAAAGAGATTTATTGTTCGAGTCAATTACCGAGGTTTCCATCGGCGTTCTAAATTTAAATAAGTGCCGTTCACTCGAACAAAAGTTCTTTCGAAAATCGATTAAGAATTAATTATAATTTACGGCACCATTGTTAATCCACTGCTACTTAAAGGCCGTCCCTATGCTCTGCCGGTCATGGGCTTGTTTGACCATAGCACAACCGTGTTCATCAGCGTGAGTTGGTGCAGGTTGGGTCCAGGACTGGTTCAGCTATTACTCGCTACGGATGTCAACTGTGATGGGTAAAATCATTACGTCATACAAAACAACCTTATGCTACTTGTGAACTGAGTTAAAATGTATAAGGCCTTGATATGTGGCCAAAAAATGCATTTCAGATTAATTGAATAGAATTTAAGTATAATTAATGTGGCAAATTTCATCCCATCTCAGCTGCAATCAGAACGCCGATGTAAACACAATGAACGCATTATTCAAGCACACAAAGCCAGTAATGGCTGTTAAAGAGAAAACGGTAAGCTCCTAAACTTATTAGCATTAAAACGGGGCATTTTTTATTTAAATAAGTTGCGTCATTTGTCACGGTTCTTATTATATTCCCATTGCATTTGGCCAATTGCGGCACTAGGCATGCAACTATTAAAATCTAAACTATTTATTTTTTATTGTACCAGGTCAGGCCCATTGAGCGATGTAGCTCTTTTTCAGAAACGACTTGGCCACAAATTATAGCTCAACGAAGTGTCTTATCTCGTGGGAATGTATAGCAGCCAAATAACTCTAAAGGCATGCCTCTAATGTGGAGAGAAAAATCGGAGGACCCGGGGAAAAATCCACGTAACCACGAGGAAAATAATTTAAACTCCAAATATGCAGGCATTGTCAGGGTCGGGATCGAACCCACGACCTCCTGTGTACCCGTCGAGGCAGTTTAACATCTCGACACCGTGGCACATGAGCACATTTCACAAATGCGTAGGGACCCCCCCCCAATGGCTCAAGGTGCCAGCAGATTTTGGAAAAAAAAAAGTATCAAATATTATCTCAAGTTCAAATCCTAACAAACGTTACAGTCCCAATCACATAACAAGCCAAGATATATCTGATCCGGATATTGTCAGCATATCTCTTCTCTCATTTCACCACAACTATATTTTTCTCTATATTTTTCTCATCTCACTACACCTATAATTATTATTTGTCTATATTTTTCTCATCACACCACAACTAGATATTTGTTCTCTCTACATTTCTCTCATCTCACTAACGTCTGTGTCCCCCATCCACATCACTTCTGTCGCCCGCCTATGATTTTCTACGTTGAAAGGGAGAGGAGAAAACATTACTTGAGAAAACATTTCTGCTTTGGGCCCCACCCGTTGAAAGGGGTCTGGTGGTGATGCCACCACTCCAATGCGGTGGCAATCCCCGGACGATCGACACCTCATCGATGACCAGGTGTGCCCAGGTGTCCTCTCTGGCCAATTATCTTTGCCGTCGTCCCCTTACTAGACGTCGGTTATGCAACATATGTTTGTGTATGTCTGGGAAGCGCTCGTGTAGCGGTTTGCGCGCTGCGCTACGAACATGGCGACCCGGGTTCGATTCCCGTTCACGGCCAACACCAATGACGATTATCTGAACTGGTCCTGGGCCTCCCCTAGGTCGACTCAGCCTCAAATGAGTACCTTGTGCTGCGTGTAAACATCGCCACAGGGGAGACAAAGGCGGTCGGGCGTGGTGTTGATCACCCACCCCCTCGTGCCCCGTGCCGGCCTTCATAGGTGCTCGCTAACAGCACTTGTCCCCAACAATCTCTAACACACCCGTGGGCTGAAGTAGTAACTAATTGGCGTTGTGTTTGCTACTAATTGGCTGTGTCGGGTGGTGGAGGGTTAAGACACATTTATCCTTACGCGATCTAACCCAAAAAACTTTATTAGGAATAATATTGGTCGCGAAAGCCTACGTGTTAAACTGAGTCTGTTCAGGCTATAGCGAGGGATCATTGTCTTTGTGTGTGTCTGCACACACGCGCCCAGGCACGCAGACGGTAACATCTAGCTCGTAATCCCAATAAATAATCTCAATCTTCACGACGTGGCTGAGCGGAGCCAACGCGTGCGCAAGTCTTTTTTTAAAATCCTTTATATTAAGTTCACTTGCTTGCTTGCTTGCGCGCTTACGACCGTGCAAATCTTTCGGTCGTTTTTTAACCTACTTCCCGTGATCCAATCGAGCTGACATTTTGCACACAGACTCGTTGTGCGTGACAATTTATTTTCGTGAAAATGTTTTTCCAAAATTTTCTACTTTTTAGGGAACAAAAAAAATTCATATTTAATTTAAAATACGAATGTGATAAAAATGAAACGCTTACTCAAGAAAAACAAAAACCAATAATAAAATAAAACCGATGCCACGCATATAAACTATTTATAGTGAAAAACTTTGTTTTTACGGGTTAATTTTTTGTTGTGTTGGTTTCAGTCGCGGGCACATTCCCCTTTGGATAGGACTTTACAAATCATCGTTCCGCCGCGCGTAATGGGATCACATATTCTGCTGTCGCGTTCCCTCGGGGCAATTGCCACGTCCTGCAAGCGTTGCCAACGAATCGTGGGGACTTTTGTGTAGCGGCGCCCGGCAGCCGCCTCTGCAAGCTGCTCCTTCTCCTCCTGCTGCTGCTGCTCCGACATCTCCACAAGCCTCGAAGGCCGTTTGGCGCTCAGACTGCGCGCATCTCATTTCTCAGTTTATCACGGAGGTTTTGGCTCTCCAGCACACCGGTTAGTGCTGTGCTAGTGACGAATTGGCACGTTCTGTTTACGTGACAACACGTTACTAGATGGCTGTGTCGGGTGGTGGCGGGTTTAACGACACGTTTATATATTCACGCGATCTCACTCCAAAAAAAACCTCTTTTATGGATTTCATTTCTCACCGAGAGTTTTTTGTTTGTTTGTGTGTGTCTTTTTATTTTCTTTCCTTGACGCAGATCTCGTAGACGAGGAAAGAGGCTCGGGAGAAAAAAGGGTTTCTAATAAAGTTGCTTTAAAAAAAAAACTAATTTAGCGACTCTTTGACTTTCAAGGTGGTTGCTAATGGTGAAGTGAAATCCTCCTCGCTCTCTAAAAAATGTAATCCTCTCATGGGCGGAATTTACGGAGGGTGGGGGTGGCACGGCAGGGATGGTTGGGGGGGTGCAACACCCAGTCCAAACTTTATTAATTTATGTTCAGTATTCTTGGTTCTTTCGGTAAAGTCACGTAAAAGGGAAATAATAAAATAATAAAAATATTAAACAATATTTTATTATTTCCCTTCTGCGTGACTATACCGCAAAAACCAAGAATATGAATCCCTGCAGCCACGAAAGCTTTAAATCTAAATTTATGTCCAGTAGTTTACAATTAAGATAGAAAAAATAAATTGTGTGCACCCTCGATTTCTAACGTGAGGGACAAAGCGAACCCCTTCCAAATATACAAGTCAAAACACCGTCTATGCTTCCTCTCTACCAAGGCACAGGGCAATTTAATTATCAGTGCTCGTGTTGTTAACTCGTCAGCCGACTGAGCTGGCGTTACCAGGCACCTCGTCGTTCACGTGGAGGTGTTCATCAGAGAGTTCACCGTTGTCAAAGGGCCTTTTTTAGTGTGGACATTTTAATATTTATCCCCTCCTCTCCCCCTACACCGATTTCTGAGCACGAGAAGCGAAGCACCGCCCCCCCCCCACCCACCTCACTTCCCATTGGCTCCAATCCCTCGGGCTGGCCACGCCCATTCCACATCTACCAAAACAAATTCTCGTCCTAAGCACGCAGCCGTACACACGCGTGTCCGAACCTCTTTCGCGAACCGCACGACGCAGCCTGCCGTGCTAATAATCGGAGGTGGCTGCATGATGGCAATGCCCCGCCAACGAATGGCACGCGCAGTCTGTGTGCGTTTCCAGGTTTACGTCGCTGTTTCTTTAAACCAAGGGGAGAGCTTTAGAGGCCAGGACATTGTCTCGTTTGCAAGCGTGATCCGGAGGTATCAACCTGCCAATCGGGGGGGGGGGGGGGGGATGATTGCTGCTGCATACAATCCCAAATTGAGTCAATTTGTGGTGCAATTTTCAATTGGGCAAATGCGGGCCATGACGCTGGCACACAATGGCATCACCCTTCACGATTAATGTCAGTGGATCTCGATCGTTCCCCGTAAAGCAGACAATGAGCGTCGGTGTTCGTTTTAGATTTTGCACCCGCAGTGATAACCAAGGGCGCCCGCTGGGCTCGAACCATGACCGTGCGATCGCTAGGCCGCGACCAGGCTCACATGAGCACTGAGGCACACTGAAGATTTTTTTTGAGCCGTCGATACAAAATAGAAAATGACCCTAATAATCCCTGATGGGCAGTGTGTAACCTGTTCCTATCTGTATAAATACAAATTAAAACCACGTGTTTTGGATTGATCTTGCAATGTTCATTCCACACAGAAAGTGATGCCACTTCAACTGTGTCAACTGCCACTTTTTCCCGCCAAAAGTGACAACATTTGACGCTAGTCAAATGATATTTTTTTATGTTGAAACTCCCACCCCACAAGTTACAAGATGGGGAAAATTGAACAGGGAGTCCCATTCCATTCCTTGCACCAGGTGACCACGTGTTGCTTATCTCCTCCACAATAATGTTTGGGAGTATTATGAGTTATGTATTTCAGAGTAATGCGTCGAGCTAAGCCCCATAACAGAGACTGCCCTTGCCTATTAACATCTGGCAGATGACCAGCACTGCTTTGGGCAAGCCTGACTAGTTTATAATGCACTTAATGCCGAAACCAGCCCAGGATTTTGCTTATGTTGAAAAAAATGCACGCCCAGAAAGCCGTGCGGCTAATGGGTTGTTTCTAAAATTGCCTTCATTGTTTAGTGCGTGGAGAGATGGACATGTAAGGGAAGCGGCGAGGGAGGGGGTCCTATTGCCACCCTTCTTGTTTTGACGCCTGCACCCCGAGTGAGCATCTGTAAGGCAATCGTAATTCGCTGCTCTGATGTGCTACCATTCTGACCCCGTCCCAGCATTGGCGGGCCTTTCACTCTGTTCCCATTGTTCCATTGTGACCAAACCTTTATTTACCCAAGTGACAATCCATCAAGACGCTATATTAATTCGACTCGGTTTTCTAAGTCTGTGCAGTTGTCGTTAGGCCAGAGCGGGTGGTGCATGTTTTACGAGCACACATTTAGTTTGAACATTAAAAGAGTGCCCTGAAAAAAACATAACAGGGAATAGTAAAAAAACAAGTTTTAATGAAAAAATATAAGCAAATAAATAATTATAAAAAGGTAGGAAGGAGAGTAAATTTTTTAAATTCTGGGGCACAGTAGCCAGAAGTGGAGCATGAAATTGCTCCATCAGAGTCACCGCTGCCCCAGACCCCACTTCAACTCCGTCAATTTCACAACAATTTCCATTACAGATCCAAACAGCCAGGAAAAATCAGAACATGTAAGAAGAAGAAGAGCGACACCGTTTATTTACTTATGGAAATATCTTTGAGCCTCTCGACTCTGTTCCAGGAGGGCCCTGCTACATGGGGATGTTTGGCCACGAATCCCTCGAGTGATGAGAGTTTAGCTCCGTGTGGTCATGAACTGGAGACCCCAGAGAACACCCAGCTTCGTGCTGCAAGCAGAGGTCGCAACCGGGTACCCGATACCTGTACCCTACCCGATACCCGGCTACCCGTACCCGGCCGGGTACGGGTACGGGTACCCATTTGCAACCCTGGTGCGGCCGGGTACGGATACGGGTAAGGAATCAAAACCCGTTTGCGACCTCTGGCTGCAAGACGTCTCCTGGCCACTTCAAAGCCCAAGCCGAGAACACCTGGCAGGCTCTGGCAATTAGTTATCCAATTACCCACGTGGTCTCACTCTGCATAGCTTCTGAGATCTGATGAGAGGGCACCTATTCGATGTATTTGGGAATGGTGGGACATTTAAGAGCCAAAGCCATTTTTTAAATGCACTATATGAACCTTATGGCGGTACCCCGGGGTACCAAATAATACTAAATGGCCGAGGCAATTAAATATTTTATTTCTGGGACACTATTTTTTTCCAGGGGTGTACTTAACTCCGCGACTGGGGTACCAATCAATTCGACATCGGTGCTACTTCGCGATGTCGAAACGCAGCGAGGACGATTGCACTGAAAACTTGATCGCTCGCGGTACGCACCGTGGTGGTGCATCGTAATGTACAGCTCGTCGAGATGAGTCGATTGCCGCATCGCCGACCGTCAACAGACTAAAAATGATTGCATCACGAACATTATGCGAGAGCCGGGGTACTATGGTATCGCGGGGTACAGCAATACGTTTAATGTTGTTCTTTTTAACTGGTTCCTCCAGTGGGGAGCAGTGGCACAGTGGTTAGCGCACTGGGCTACGAATTCAGCAACTTTGGTTCATTTCAGCCACGGCTAACATCGGTGACGAGTTATACTTGAACCAGTCCTGGGCCTCACTTAGACCAACTCACCTCACCGATTCACTTTGACTAGTGTGGTGAAGTATGGTCATACAACCAACCATGAAACGACACAGCATAAGGGAGGCCTTCATCTAACAGTGGAGTGACAAAGAGCTGTAATTTATTTTACTTTCATTAATTTTAATTTTTTACCTACGTGACTTTACCGAAAAAACCTAAGAATAAGCTGTAATTTAAACAAATTCCTATTCACTTCCATGGAAACAGATGTAGAGTTCCATTCACAGTCAGTATATTTCACGAGACACATCTGCACATAGATGGCATGCACATCGGCATCGCAAATATAACGGTCATTTAAAAAAATGTGTGTAATATTACAACTCGGGGGGAAACGTCTGTAGGATTCTACTCTATTGTGCATTGCACACACCCAGAGTGCAAGGTCAGGGTTATAGTTGGGGTCGCTGCACTGACAAAGGCGCGATAGAGTGCTGTGTTTGTCCCTTAAAAGGATCGGCGGAGTCAAAAGAATAGCGGTCGCTATAAAAGACTCTTAATGAAACTGAACTGAGGTCACCTCGGGCACGGCACATGTTGCACCGTTAAAGATTTGGGGCTTGCACCGCGAGCCCAGCAGCTCACGACGGAATGAATGGGTGCGCGCGTAAAGCCGAACCTCTCAAAAATCCCCCCCCCCCCCCCCCCCCCTCCGTGTCAGATTTCACAATCTCAGCGGGACTTGGAGGCAGCACGGCGCACCGATGGTGTGCTACCGCCAGGCATAAAGCACAAGGTGCTATCGGCTCTGTGGGCAACAGCAGCAGCAGCAGCAGCAGCGGGCAGTGCAGGTCAAATGAAATTCTATTTGTATTGTCGCGCTATGGCAGGGGTCGACAATCTGCGGCTCGTGAGTCACATGCGGCTCTTTAAGGACTGCTTCGTCATTCATTTCCACCGTCTCGTAATCACACGCATTGCAGGAATATTTCATTTTTTACCGAATTCGACGAAACAATGTCCCTTCGTCTCATTTTCGCTGCCGAACCCTTCCCACGTTACGATGCTCCCTCGTATGCGCGGCCAAATGGCCCCTTGCGCATTTCATGCGTGCGCTGGAGAGGCCCGGACACCGGCAGAGTCGTCTTGTAATGCGCCGCTGGCTGGACGGCATTCGCTCGCTCGCTCTCGAAAAGGAGAGGACGGCTCAGGGGGCGCGAGGAACCACGGACGAGCCGGTTGCCAAGTTCCCCGTCGCCCAAGCTCTGCAGTCCTCTATGTATATTAAGGTTTTGTCAGACATTTATTGTGCTAGGAAACCGGGGCACCACTAGATTCCAACGAATGGAGTCCAATTATTAGGAAGGACCTTTCTTGCCAGTAACAAAATATAACGATCGGTGTGAGTCTTTTTGGCAAAAAAAGAGGCGTTCAGATGTTAAAACACCAAACAGAATCCCTTTTTCAAGGAATCATGTCTTCATTAGCCACACGTAATTGTGGTGAACATGCAAACAAACAAAACACATTGCGTAAATATCAGAGAATGTTTTCTTGTAATATATGTATTATCTTTAAAACTGATTGGTCCACACCAGAGACAGCTTTCTTTTGAGCCCAGTCTCAAAGTGTTCGACCAGAGAACGCCAAAAGGTGAACAGCATACTCTTAGGTTTTTTCGGTAAAGTCACGAAGGTAAAAAATAATAATAAAATAATATAATAAATGAAAATAACTAAATTAAATCACGACTTTTCGGAGGCAACACAGCACAAAGACGATGCCACTATCAGGGCATTCATATCTCGGGTTGAGCAGCTACATCATGGGACCTGTTTTGCCAGTATCAAAATATAACAATAAAGTAGGTGTTACCTTTCCTGGCAATAAACAGGTGTTAAGATGTTAAAACACAAAACAGAAACCTTTTTTAAGGAATCCTGTCTGAATTAGATAATGTACTTGTTCAAAGACAATGCACATGCTCTGATCTGTTGGTTGTCTTTGAAACTGATTGGTCCACACCAGAGACAGCTTTCTTTTGAGCCCAATCTCAAAGTGTTCGACCAAAGAACGCCAAAAGGTGTACAGCACAAAGACGATGCCACTATTTCGGGAGGAGCAGCTACATCATGGAACCTGTATTGCCAGTATCAAAATATAACAATACAGTAGGTGTTACCTTTCCTGGCAATAAACAGGTGTTAAGATGTTAAA
>CM025644.2:3533442-3554881 GCA_014621495.2 Entosphenus tridentatus | reverse complement strand
ACCCGTAAAAACAAAGTTTTTCACTATAAATCCTTTATATGCGTGGCGGCTAGAGTCCTCTCGTCCTCTGGCTTGAGATGGCTGCCACCTATGGGTCAGATGATTGCATGCCAGCATTAAGCAATTGGTAATTAAATATAATATTTTTGTCCTAAAAAGTGTAAAATTTTGACAAAAAAATTCACGAACATTAATTGTCACACACAACGAGTCTGTGTGGAAAATGTCAGCTCGATTGGATCACGGGAAGTGGGTTAAAACACGACTGAAAGATTTGCACGGTCGTAAGCAAGCAAGCAAGCGCAAGTGAACTTAATATAAAGGATTTAAAAATAGCTTTACAGCGCATCGGATTCCTCCAGTTTAAATAAAGATTCTGATTCTGCCTTGGCAGTAACGCGTCGTGTACCGCCGCACAAGTGGTTGAGTTTAAGCAGATGAGTATCAACTCTCACCGCGTTACAAATTGCAATGATTAATTCTAAAGCGCCTTCATCCTTTGAGCCACGTAGACTACGTCGCTGTAGCAATACTCATATGATTGCTGTATTCCCTCGGAAGGTCGATTCGTTCGCGGCGGTTCGTGGCGATTATCTAGAAACTTCAAGTCGGCTACGGACTTTGCTCCACCATCAGCGTGGCACCCGCAATGTTACAGCCGGCACGGGCAGTCGGAATATGTCGGCACGATCACGATGACCTTTGACCTCTTCTGCTGGGCACGCTTCGGTCCGTCCAGTTGACTTTGCTTCTCCGTATTAACGTTGATTGTTTTTCTTGTCGTGGGTTAGATCGCGTAAATATGAATGTGTCGTGAAACCCCGCCACCACCCGACGCAAGCCAATTTGGTGAGGCTTGTCACGTGAACACAACACGTGCCAATCGGGTCACTACCTCAGCCCCGCCGGTGGTGTCGGGAAATGTTGGTCGCGACAGCCGACGAGTTCAACTGTTTGTGCTTTTGGTTAACTTCGGCGCGATCGCTGTAACTTTGACCGGTGGTGCATGACTGAAATCCGGCCGGCCCCTTAACCCCACCCTTGACCCCCCCTCCCCCCCATACCCCCCCCCCCATTTTCTCCTGTATCCACTGTTGGTCCTCTTCGTAGACCGACGCCAGGGCCCCGTCCTGCCCACGTGGGTCCCGGTGCAGTTGCACCGCCTGCGCACTTGTACGCGACCGCTGGCTGAGTCCGATTGAAGATTTTGTTCACATTGACACGACTACTACAGCCTCCCCTGAGTACACGCTCAGTCTTCTATTGTGTTTGTTTTGTTTACTTGCATTGTTTACCAATAGTCCACTGTACAGTACTTCTCGAGTGTGGATTTACTCTCTAAACCCTGCCTCTGTTTTGTTTCAGCAGCGTTCTTGGTAGTTTTATCTCTGTTGTGTGTGCTCTATCACAACAGTTTTTTTTTGGCATTTCAACTGTTGTTTACTGATGGGTTTTCCAATAGCCTGGGTTATTCAATAAATTTCCACTGTCGTCATTTGTTGATTTTTTTTTCACCGCTGCTATTTCACTTATTCATATTCACGGCGACTCAATAAAAGCCAGAACTCGCGGTCATGTGTGTGTGTTTTTAAAAAAACCGCACAACTCCTAGCGAGGCGTGAGGCTTGCCAACATCATTTTCCCAAGGGGGCGTATAACTCATCGTGGGATATTATCCAGACACGTGACTGCGTGTCCACGGGCAGAGCGAGAGGTGTGATTGGTCGTGAGGTGCCGGGTGCTGACCCAGACAGAAGCGCCTGAAATTAAGAAGCCCCGAGTACAATCACGATACACGCAAACACACACAACAGCAATCCAGGATGGGGCTACTGCTACTCAAGACGCTGTATGCAAACAATAATTGTCAACAAATATGATACTTTTAATCGCCAAAAAAAATTAAGCAAAACTCATTGGCGCCGCTGATGGCGCAGCGATATTTGGGTTAGTTGGAGGTCGCCCATTCTCTTCTGCTGTGCCCATTGTCTGGAACGATTTTCCTTCCACCAGCCGTCCCTGCTATAGACTATCTATCCCCCCCCCCCCCCCCATTTTAGTTCAGTCTCAAAACCGTCCTTTGTGCCTCTGATTGCCTCTCTCTCTGTCTTTCCTCGCTATTCCCGTACGGCATCCTTAGATCACAGTCGCATTTAGACCCTGTATACGTTCCGACCAATATAATCCATAACAGAGGTTTTTTGGGGGTTAGATCGAGTAAAGGTATAAATGTGTCGTTAAAACCCGCCACCACCCGACACAGCCAACTGGTAAGGGTTGAACTGTATCGCGTATTTGCTCGTCTTCAACGCCGTCTCCGACTCGCTTGAGACAACCGACACCGCCAGGGACGTCTCGTCGTCGTCGTCGTCAACTCGCGATCAATCCAGCGCCCCATAAATGCCTCCCAAAAGCCCTCGCGAGTGCTGCCCGCGACGCGACAAACCACGTGGCCTGCGCACGCGAGGCGATTCCATCGCTCGCGCCGTGTGGGCCACGTCCGACTCGAACTGCCCGGGTCTTCCTGGGCCTCTTTCATCATCCGATGCGGTGAATCTTGGTGACGATGAGCCCGCTCACAGTCGCGTCATTGGACATCACAGGCACGGTTATTGGCGGACTAAACGTTGACACCAACCGTGTGAGTGCTTGTGTGTGTGTGTGTCGACACCCACCCCCTCGTGTGTCATAGGTGCTCGCTAATAGCTATTGCCCCAATAGTCCTGGGCCTCCCCTAGGTCGACTCAGCCTCAAATGAGTACCTGGTGCGATGTGTAAACATCGCCACTAGGGAGACAAAGGCGACCGGGCGTGGTGTTGGCCACCCACCACCTCGTGTACCGTGCCGGCCTTCATAGGTGCTCGCTAACATCACTTGCCCCTACAGTCTGTTAAGGCTAAACGGGGGATCTTTGTCTTTGTGTTGACACCAGTGACGATTGCATGAGCCGGTCACGGGCCTTCGTTCGGTCGACTCATCCTCAAATATGTACCTGGTGCGGTGTGTAAACATCGCCACTGGGGAGACAAAGGCGGCCCGGCGTGGTGCTGGCCACCCACCCCCTCGTGTGTCATAGGTGCTCGCTAACAGCACTTGCCCCGATAGTCTGTGAAGGCTATATGGGGGATATTTGTCTTTGTTTGATACATCACGTATTTCACTGATCGGCCAAGTGATTCTCCGCGATGCTGGGTGGCGGGGGGTTGGTGGATAACTGAAGGATGGAGTTGCTTTTTTCCCCCCTCTCTCCCACGTGTGTCTGCACCCCCCCACCCCCGCCAGCCATCTTCATTTCACCTTCTTAAGGTAAAGTGTTTTTGAGATGCAGTTGCTCTTCGATGCCAATGTCAATGGAAATCGTTGTTGTTGCTGCTCTCGTACCCTGCATTGCTATCACTTGCACCTTGGTAGCATGAGCGATGGAGGTTACGCTAAAACAGCGCAATGCAATTTGGAATGATCCAGCATCACCGCCGAGGAGCAAACTAGCCGGAGCGCCCTCGATCTCGTCAGCTCTCGGAGGCTAAGCGGCGTTGATCCTGGCTGAGCATCGGGCAAAGAGAAAAAAAACACACAGGTTCTATTAGGCTCTGTGGGCAGTAGCAGCAGCAAAAGCCATTGTTGCACTACACGTCCATGCTGCCCTCTGTCACCAACCCGCACTCACCGGCGGGGTAGGGGTATGGGCAAACAACCGCTTGTCACCCGCGCGGCGCGAGTAGGCCTTCATCCAGCAGTATAGATTAACACGAAGTGCTGCACGTGTCGGCGGTGATTCGAATGGGCCCGCATCTCAACACGAAGGCACATATTTTAGATGTCACTCAGCCTGTTGTAATGAACAGGATTTCGGGGGCCACTTTGTAGGCCAGCTTTGTGCTTCAGCTCGGTACGGGGGAAGGGGGGGGTAGTCAGCTGGGGTTGTGGCGGTGGAGAGAAAGGCAGGGAGCGAGGGCAGGAAAGGATTTGTCTTTGTCTCTTTCCACGTTTCTTCTGGCCTCACTCCTTCACTGTCGTTCTCTGCGTGTCTCTCTTTCTGTCTCTCTCTGTCTCTCTCAGTGCCTCGTGTGTCTCACCCCGTGTCTGACTGTCTTTCTCTCTGCCTCTCTAAGTGTCTCCCTGTTTTATTTATTTTTAATTTATATTTTTAAATGCTTTACAATTAATTTGCCCGAAACAACTTATGTTACAGGATATATATATAATTTGTCCACGTGATACTGATGCGTATCGTCAATATGAATTTGTTTTCTACGTAGCGCGGTTGTTTTTTGCTTTTGCGGTATTTTCCTTGCCGTATTTTGCTTCATTGATTTTTGTTGCTGCCTTTTCCAATTCGGTGATGCGGGTCACTCTTGCAAATGAGACTTATCCTGGTCTCTTGAGCTCCCGCCCTGGTTACAACAGAATAAACTCAACACTACCTCTCTCTCGCGCTTTTTCTCTCTCTGTATGCTGCCAAAGATCAGAGGCATCAATGTACCTGGGGGCATTAGGGGGCAGTGGAAGGCAGTGGGGGGGCAATGGGAGGGGGTCCGCACCGAAACCCCCCGGGGGCCACACTTACCCTCCTCCACCCCACTCCCCCCCCCAAAAAAATATATTTTCAATTCAAGGCTCAAGCCCGTTGATTAAAACGCATCGTCGAAATAATCTCCGGAAAACATGAAATCCGAGTGTCGTCGCTCAACGTGTCATCTCTATTCTGTAAATGCCAAGGCTAATGTTTGCCGCGTAACATTATCCGAACAGGTCGTGTTACTTCACCTCTTAATTCACTTTGCGCGCCCCTCTCTATTTGTTTCACCGAAGAAGCTTCACATCCACGTCAGGGGCAGAGGTGTGGGAAGAGCCGGCAAGCGAAACGTCGCCGGTGCCCTTGAAGGCGGCAACGACGCCGTCGGGCAAGTGGAGGAGTCGAAACGGCCGCGCGTTACCGTTGCGTATTCGTTGCGTGCGGACGCGCTTAGCGGCGGGACAGGCCACGATCTCGCCGTGCTGCGCTGCGCTACGAACGCGGCGGGCCACGAGTTCAACTCCCGATCGTGGTTGACGTCGGCGGCGACTACCCCGAACGGCTTCAAGTGGGGCCTCCCCGAAGTTCCACTTGAAAATGTTGCACGTTGGCGATCCACATATACAAACACAGAGACAATTTCAACCGAGAAGATGGATTCTGGCTCAGCAATCATTGGAAGGACGTAATAAACCATTTCGGATCTTAACTGATTGTGTTCACGTTTACGGTGACTTTCAGACCGCAGTCCACTCACTGACATTGACTATATATCTTGTATTCTCCGCAAGGAATGGATTCTTTGCTCCACTGCAAGCCTCCTACCACTAGTCTCCCATTGCGCCATATTATTAACATTCCTTCCCTTTATTAATTCTGACCTCACTTCCTCCCTTTGATGCTGCTAATCCTGCATAATGCATGGGCATAGTGACTTTAAACCCCTCGCCAGACCCCCTACGCATTTCACTAGTAGCACTAATCGCACTTCTGCATTTCCCATAAATATGCTAAATTCATCTTGATATGCAAATTATTTTGTCAAGACGCTCTTCACCCCTCCATCCCAACATAAATAGTCGCTTCAAGCCTGGGGCGTTCCATTCAGATTCTGTCTCCTTGACAGACCTGTTCTTCACCTGAAGACGGCTACTTGCGTTGTGGCCGAAACGTCGTGAGAATTATTTTATAATGTTTTATTTTTTATTATTTTATTAATTTCTTTCTACGTGACTTTACCGAAAGAACCAAGAAGACGTTGTGAGTATCAGCGCACCGGGGAGACAAAGGCGGTCGAGGGCGGTGCTGGCGCCACGGCACCCTCGGGCACGTGCGCTGGCATTAATAGGTGCTCGCTAACAAGCGCTCGCCGCAGTAGTCAGGACGGCTTATGCGGTAGATGTCTTGTTGTCATTGTAATTGGCCATTAATGTGAGCTGTGCATTAATCTCAGGCGCACATCACAGGCTGCTTGACAGCATGGCTGTTATTATTATTATTATGACTGAGTTTATTTTCCTCTTTTACAAACGACTCACACACGCTGTGATACCCTCCCCCTCCCCTCCCCAAACACCTACCCAGCCCCTCGTCTCCCTGCCCGCGTGTAACTGCACTTTGCTTGCGACGCTCCGTTACGTGGTGCCGATGCACATTTAATTTGCCGGCTAATCTCTAATTTAGTCGGCGTCGTGAAAAGTTTGTTGGTTGTTGTTGTTGTTGTTGTTAATCTTCGCGCCGTTGTCGAAGGAGTGCGGGAGATGCCGGGCACAGGCTGGCCGCTAAGCTGCCAGAGCGCGTAAAGCACCGATGGTTGTCGTTACTTCGAGGGCGATTAACGCGCACAAACAAAGAGGGTTATGGGTCTTCTGCGACACCTTTGCGTGGAAGTTGTCAACGAGGCCAGAGGGGCGTGCGAGGTGCCCGCGGTGGAACGAGCGCAGATGGCACTAAGCAGAACGCGCAGTAAACCGAACGTCGCCTTTCGCGTGCCAATAAGTTGAATTGTGAGGGGAGGCAAAGTCGCTCTCCCGCCACTGCACCTCCTCCGTTGCGCGTGCAACAACACGTGCCGTCAATTGTCGGTTCGTGTCGGCCTGCATCAACTGGCTGTTCGAGAACGAGCCCCGCGCGTCGTACCGCGCGTTGTGCGGCACGATGACCGTCATTGTACGCAACTCGCCGCCGCCACCATCGATTGCCAGATTCATCGTCAAAAAATACATCTAAAGAGCGATCGAATGGTGACCTTAGTTTTGGATAATCGTCAAAGCAATGGGAAAATGGTGGGGGAGGGGTGGTGGGGGGGGGTCAAATTGTTACAACCTCTCAAGAGTATGACTCAAATTATTCCGTGTGGTTTTGTGAACAGCCATATTTTTCCGTTGATAAAAAAAACGCAGGGGATTGTTACATTCAAAATTCAAATCTGGTGTACATATATATTCAAAAAAAACATCTCTCTCATAATAACGGTAATCAAAGTTAATTACGGTGTTTAAACGAGTGCCTGGGAAAGAAGAAGAAGAAGAAGAGGAAAAACGCCAGGCGCACTCTCGCGATTTCCTCGCGACTCCTGAGTCAATTATCCTTGACCCTGGCAGCAGAGGGTCCGCGCGCGTTCCGCGGTGTCACCGTTTAATTCTTGAGTGCCGCCCGATCCTCTCGCAGCGTTTCCGACTTGCTCTTTAATTGCTCTTCTTAATTTCACGTTGGAGTCGGCCAATTGGAATGTTCCCTTGACCCCCCCCACCCCACCCTGCCTGCCTCCCCGAGAAATAAATGAATATTTCCGGACAAAGCGTTTCTCGAGCGTGCGTTGATATCTAATGGCAGAACGCTGCAAAGTCGACGGGGGCGGTTGCTAACGTTTAACTCGTTCGTCGTGTTATTACTACTAGTACTACTACTACAGTATTGACATTACTCATTGCTTGTGATTTATTTGCTAACATCTTGACAACAATTGCGTTTCCTTATTTGCACGCGAGTTCCCACGACTACGGACTTTAAACGCAAACTCTGGGGACGCCTGTAACTGTGAACGATGCTCGTTCGTGAGTTCGTTTCTCAATCCGATTGTCCTGGTGAGGGTCGTGGCGGTCCAGAGCTTCCTTTTACCTGGCGACAGACTCCAGCACTACTACACTTAGACACTGCTATACACTACTATACACTATACACTACTACTATGCACTACTACACTATATACTACTACACTATACACTACTACACTATACACTACTATACACTATACACTACTACACTATACACTACTATACACTACTACTATGCACTACTACACTATATACTACTACACTATACACTACTACACTATACATTACTATACACTATACACTACTACACTATACACTACTAGACTATATACTACTACAGGAAACACTACTACACTATACACTACACTATACACTACTATACACTACTACACTATACACTGCTAGACTATATACTACTACAGGAAACACTACTACACTATACACTACACTATACACTACTACACTATATACTATTATGCACTACTACTATACACTACAACACTATACACTACACTATACACTACTACACTATACACTACTACACTATACACTACTACACTATGCACTACTACACTATACACTATTCTAATATACACTACTGCACTATACACTACTACACTATACACTACTACACTATACACTGCTACAGGAAACACTACTACACTATACACTACACTATACACTACTACACTATACACTACTATACTATAGACTACTGTACACTACACTATACACTACTACACTATACACTACACTATGCACTACACTATACACTACTACACTACTACACTAGACACTACTACAGGAAACACTAATACACTATACACTACACTATACACTACTACACTATACACTACACTATACACTACTACTCTATAGACTACTATACACTACTGCACTGCACACTACACTCCTATACACTACTACACTATACATTTCACTATACACTACTACACTATACACTACTACAGTATACACTACTACAGTATACACTACTACACTATACACTACACTATGCACTACTACACTATACACTACCACACTATATACTACTACACTATACTACTATAAACTACACTATACACTACTACACTATACACTAAACTACTACACTATACACTACTACACTATACACTACCACACTATATACTACTACACTATACTACTATAAACTACACTATACACTGCTACACTATACACTACACTACTACACTATACACTACTACACTATACACTACCACACTATATACTACTACTACACTATACTACTATAAACTACACTATACACTGCTACACTATACACTAAACTACTACACTATACACTACTACACTATACACTACCACACTATATACTACTACACTATACTACTATAAACTACACAAAACACTACTACACTACACTACTACACTTTACACTACTAAACTATACACTACTATACACAGACGGTAGCTCTTCCTGGGGAATTCCCAGGCGTTCCCAGGCCTGCCGACTGAGGCAGTCCCGCCAGCGTGTCCTGGGCCTGTCCCGGGGTCTTCACCCAGTGGGAAGTGCCCGGTAGAGTCTCAGGGACTAGTCCATCTGGGGCCATCCTTACTAGGTGCCTGAACCACCTCAACTGGCTCCTCTCGATCCGGAAGAGCAGCGACTCGACTCTGAGGTTTTCCCGGATTACCGAGTTCCTCACCCGATCACGGAGAGTGAGCCCGGCAACACTGCGGAGAAACCTCAATTCGGCCCCTTGTACCCGTGATCTCATCCTGTCGGTCATTACCCAAAGCGCATGTCCATAGGCGAGGGTGGCAATGTAGATCGACCTGTAAACCGAGAGCTTTGCTCGAGAACTCAGCTCCCGCGTCACTACCACGGAACGGTGCAGTGCCCGCAACACTACCGATCCGCTGGCCGATCTCCCGATCCAATTTACCATCACTCGCGAAAGAGACCTCGAGGTACTTAAACTCCTCCACTAATGGCAGCTGTTCAACGTCATTTGCAAAAAGCAGCAACGCCACCTCCATGCCCCCGTACTGGATACTCTCCATACCTCGGCTGCACCTTGATATCCTGTCCATGAAAATCACAAAGAGAAGTGGAGACGAGATGCACCCTTGGCGGAGTCCAACACCCACAGTGAACGACTTTGATTTCACACCAAGAATACGGACACAGCTCTCAATAGGGGATTAGATGGACTGGATAGCGCATAAAGGCAGCACCGATACATTGTACTCCCGCCACACCTCCCACAAGACATTGCGGGGAACACGGTCATATGCTTTCTCCAAGTCTACAATGCAGAGGTAGACTGGAGAAGCATACTTACATGACCCCTCAAATATTTGTCAGAGGGAAAGGCGCTGGTCCATCGCTCCATGACAATGACGGAAGCCACATTTGTTCCTCCTGAATCTGAGGCTCCATCACTGGGCGGAGCCTCCACTCCAGCACTCTGGCATAGGCTTTACCTGGGACGCTGAGGAGTGTGATTCCTCTGTAGTTGGAGCACACCCTCTGGTATATTTTCTTAAATATGGGAACCACGACCCCGTGTTTGCCAATCCAGAGGTACTGTACCCGCCTTCCATGCAACATTGAAGAGGCGCGTTAACCACGACACCCGTACACTGTACAGTGCTTTCAACAACTCTGGGCGAATCTCGTCCACCCCAGAAATTTTACCACTGCGAAGGCTCTCGACCACCGCAGCGACTTCAGCAGCCGTGATGGATCCAACCCCCCCCCATCCCCGGCTGTTTCCAGGGCTGCCTCCTGAGACGAGGGCATGTCTACCGGGTTGAGGAGCTCCTCAAAGTGTTCCTTCCACCTCTCGACTATCTCCTTCGTTGAGGTCAATGTCACACCACCCTTACTGAGAACATCCTGGGCCATGTCCCGTCGACCCCTCCTAAGGCGTCGGATGGTTTGCCAGAACATCTTTGAGGCTGCCTGGTCGTCCCTCTCCATGGCCTCTCCAAACTCATCCCATGCCCGGGCTTTCGCTTCAGCGACTGCTGCAGCTGCCGCTCTCTTAGCAAGACAGTACCTCTCACTCAAGTCGAGAGAAGGAGGAGGCTTTTTCCGAGCTATGCTCGAAAAAAACCTCCTCCTTCAACTTGACAGCTTCCCTCACCACTGGTGTTCACCAGCGGGCCCTAGGGTTGCCGCCATGACAGGCACCAACTGCGTTCAGGCCACAGCTTTTGGCAGCTGCATCCACAATCGAGGTCCTGAACATTGTCCACTCGGACTCAATGTCCGCGACCTCCCCTGGAGTGCAGGAGAAGTTTCCTGGAGGTGGAAGTTGAAATCTTTCTCCACTGGGTCTTCTGCCAGACGTTCCAAGAAAACCCGCACTATTCGTTTGGGCCTTCCACGTTTATCTAGTTGGCGCCCCAAGCATCGGATCCAACTTACCATCAGGTGGTGATCAGTTGACAGCTCTGCCCCTCTCTTCACCCGAGTGTCCAGAACATACGGCCTTAGGTCCGATGATACAACTATAAAGTCAATCATTGGCCAAGGTGCTGTGGTACCCAGTACACCTATGAGCATCCTTGTGTTCGAACACGGTGTTTATTATTGACAAGTGCAGAATTCCAATAACATCTCTCCGTTTGGGTTCAGATCGGGGAGGGGGGGGGGGCATTCCTCCCAATCACGCTTCTCCAGATATCTCCATCGTTTCCCACGCGAGCATTGAAGTCGCCCAGTAAGAGTGAACTCAGTCGTGAAAGGGGCTCTTTAGTGCTTCCTCCAATGGAGGCCCGTCCGTTAGCGGCGTGATAGGGAAACTGCAGGGCCGCCCCTTCAACTGTTATAACGCAATTGCAATAAATGTTGGTCACAAAATATCGTGAAGAAAATGAAATAAACATAAAATTAACGAAGAAACAAAAACGCGCGTTCGTGATTCTGCACGCGCAATGTGACTGGGGCTTTGGGAGAGGCGGCGAGCACGCAACGCGAACATGCGGCTTCGCTAATTAAACGTCACCGCTGTTCATGCCGCGCGTGGCAGGACCCGAACATTGCCGTTGATGTGCAGTCATTACTAATAATGATAAAACGCAAAGTCGGCATCACCCCCCCGCCCCCCCCACGATGGAGTTCCTGGCCGGGGCCAGCGTTACGCCATCCAAGCCACGCCCCCCCCCCCTTCACCCACGCCCTGCCGGTCAGTAAACCCTTGGGTCCGGTCCATAAATCACTTGCCACTTATGTTCGCCGCGGCCGGGAATTTAACTCAGGCCACGAAGTTCGTAACCGCCGCGCCAGCACTGCACAAAGTGTCCGTGTTCGGTGGGACACGCGGATGAGGCGGCCCAGCGGTAGCGTGGTCACCGCTCGCCGCAGAGGTTCACGGTTTGAATCCAGCGGCCGCCCTGGTTATCGCTGCGAGTGGCGTGATCGCAACAATAACCGCGCGCCGCCTGGCTTCAAAAGTGGCCGTTAAAGATCGCCGGACGTCATTCACAATGCTGGGACATTTATCAAATGACCAAAAAATATCCGCACATTACTCAATTGGGACTATACATAGCAATCATCACTCCCTACTGGCAGCCTAATGCCCCAGGTCACGCTTGTCAGTGAGACTTTCTCCTGCGGTCTCTTTAGTTATCAACCAAACAGAACAAACGTATGTACACTACAGAAAAGTACAAAGAAAACGACAATCACCGCCAACTTCGCAATTGACATCGCCCCAATACAGAATGGCATACAGCAGGTTGAATAACATTCACATATCGTGCGCTGCAATACACATTATTAATAATCTCACACGTACACGTGATTATACAATACAATCCCAGTGTGCTTCTATGCAGCAATAGCGCCGACATTTCTTGAAGACAAAACTAAAAAAGAATCTCCAATACCCTCCCTGCACCCTTCACTGCATCTCAATGGCCCTCGAATTCATTCTGAGCCCAAGCAGAGGCTACAACCCCGACTTTTTTTATTTAATTTTTTTGCTGCGCCTGACATTTCTGTGCAAATGGACAGAATACGTCTCCGCCAGATTTGGCTAAGGCCGAGCAATAAAGGGTAAATTAAAATATTAAATACTGACATTTCTTCCGAGCCCCTTTTGCCTGAGCCTTTATTAGAATTTCATTGGGGCTTTCGAGGCAACAAATGGCGTTGGAGGGGGGGGGGGGTGTTGAAGACAAAACGGGGTCAAGGTGACTCAGGCTCGGCTGCGTGAGCGCGAGGAGTCGCGTGCGGTTTGCAGATCGGATCACGGCCACTGTCAGCGTTGAGCCCGCCGGGATGAGTGCAGAAGGCGATGGAGACGGCGAGGCTGGCTGCCCAGCCGTCTCTCCGCCTCAATCCACGCTGTTAAAACCTCCTCGCAAAGAGGTGGCCGCGCGGTGTGGAGACGCTCAGCCGGCGACGTTGTTATCCTGGGTTTCGAATCCACGTCTCGGCCGTGCTCCAAGACCTGGGTTCTGGAGTGTGAGGCGTGTTGGATGGATTTTCGTTGGGAGAATTTAACAATATTAGTGTGGACTGCCATGCGCCCTCCCGTGCAGGGTATCAGGTCACTCGGAAGTGGTTCTGTGATATCGCCTTCCAGTGGCCGTTCTCCGACACAAGGGATGAAGCAATCTGACGCTGCGTCTCGCGATCTCGTGCTGCTGGAATAATCGGAAGAGAATTTGGAGAAAAAAATGTGTTGTTCTATTATTTATAAATCCACCATCTCGCAAACTCATTGGTGTGCTCATTCGACGCAGCTCCCTGCTCACCATATTTCGCTGATCTTCGTCCGGCCCGGCATTGTGGAATATTTCGTGACATTTGTTGGTCTCTTGCGGTGACCTAACCTCCGTTTTATTGCGAGCGGTCCACTACAAGAGACCCCCAGCAACCGTGGAACGCTGCCCCTTTTTTTCTGGTTCGCGACTCTATAACAACAACAACAACAACGTCGCATTTCCGAACGCCACATATCCGCCCCGACCGTTTCACCGCCCACACTCAGAGCAGTTCGCGTGCCTTAGTGGTGGTGTAACCGTCGATTCCGATACACGTTGGCAAAACTGACCTTTTCACAAATCCGCCTTTATCTCCATCTCGTGACGACGTCACAGCCCTATCGGAGGGGGGCTGGGTTTTGCGAGTTTTTTCCCCCTTTTTTTAAATCTACGGGATCCACCAACACTCACCTCTGAAATTGCTGGATTAGGCTGCAAAGGCAATCACTGCAGCTTTTCGATGTGAACAAAAAAACAACACAACCCATATCGTCAATAACACTGCGGCCTTAAAAAAGGAAAACATGTTTTGATAGGTGACGTTTCGGGCAATGACCCTTTCTTCACAGCAAGGAAGGCAGTGTCATTGACGACTGTCAATGACACGACTGTCAATAACACTTCCATAGAGGAATCCGATGAGCTATGAAGCTCTTTCTTTTACAGATGTCCAATTAGTTTCCACAAACGGTGCAGGAGATCGGTTCAGAAATCTCTACACAAATAATAGTCGTAGTCATAATAATGAGATAACTGCACAACACGGTGCCCCGCTCGTTCCTTCATTGTCCGCGCCGCACGCCGGCTCTCACCTGGCACTGCGCGAATTGCGCTCGGGGGCTTCTGATTCTGAGTGCCAGTGCACTGGATTATGGCCGACAGTTGTAATTGCGTATTGAGTGGCGGGATTAGTGGCGGCGACTGGGGGCTAATTCCGCAAACTGGACTCCATCAATACGTGCCCCCCCCCTTACCCCTCCCCTCTTTTTCTCTTTTCTTTTAGTATCGACATTTAAAAAGGATGGGAAAAATCCATCAAAAGCGTTATTAGTCCGCTCGTGAGGTCTCCTGCTAGCTGTCTAGAGTTCCGATGCGGAAAAATCAAACATGTTTTGTCGAGCAATTTGCCAACAGAAAATTATTTTTACACATTGCGTTTTTTGTTTTGTTTTCATCCTTCCCCCAGCCGCCCTGCCCCCCCCCACCCACCCCCGCCACCTCCCACACCCCTAAACATTGATTTGTATTCTTTAGGTTACGTCGAGAGCACAAGCCATGATGGCCCACTCAGACGGATGACCGAGAGTACGGAGAGACGAGGCAAGGCGCGTTCGTGAATTCCCGTCTGGTTAATATTTGTTAAGTCTCTCTCTCCGTTCAGACCTTCGACGTTTCATAATGTTCTGGGGCTTCTGAAGGCTCACCTGAAACGGTTGAGTTTCAGATGTCTGTGGTGGAAACTGTCGACGGAGTGGGTGACTGGGCCGCTTTTACATCCACAACTCCTTGATGGCCCAGGTCTCTCGCCGCTGCTGTTGAGTGGAAAGTGTCTCCAAAAATATTTCCCCGCAACAACAGATCACCGGCCGAGCGGTGACAAACGTCAGTTTCACAACCGCAAATCGGACCACTGGTGTTTTTTTACGAACCACTGCTGCTCGTGGCTGGCTTGGAGTAGGGATTATTCAACGTAAGGTACTACCACGAGAGTCAGGCCGTCCATAGGAGGTTGTGGGGCCCCGGGCAAATCACACTGTGTGGACACCCCCATGCCTTCAAACTAAACCGTAGGTATTACATCTGATACCGTGACGTGGAAGCGCGGGGCTCCCCAAAGCGCGGGGCCCGGGGTAGCCGCATCGATTCACCGTAACGTAGGGACGGCTCTGGCTAGAGTACAAGGTACGTCCATCCATAATAGCCCTGTAGGGTATCGCATCATTGCAGCCGATGTTTCATATAATCGTATGAAAAGGTTTATAGAAATTCGATGCGTTGACTCGCAAATTAAGGCGAGATGGATGTGGCGTCCCAAAGTAATTCCCAGAACGGTGTTCTGGGCTGTTCCGGCTGAAATTAATTTCCGCGTGCGCCTTAATAATAACGTGCATGTAAAAGAGCGACGTGGGGGAGGCAATCAAAAGGGAAGTACAAACCAAATCGGGTCACAGGAAGCTCGGTGGAGCCGTCACCGCACAAGGCAGCGATGATGAGGTTAATTGTTGCGGCTGGCAGGACAGGAGGGGAGCCAATAAGAGATGGGTTAAAGCCTAGATATAAGATGCATGGTTCAGGGGAAATCGATAATGCTTGACTTTTACGGCTCCCCCGGTGCGTCCCGGTGTTGTGTTAGCCTCGGCAGATGAACACCCAAAGCCGGCTCTAGTCCGTCGGCTCGCGACTCCCCAACGCCCGAGCGTGGAGAAGACACGAGCCCAGCTGCCCTTTAACAAAGTGTTCATAACTCTGAAGCTTCACCATCAACGGTTCAATTGCAGGAGGGGGGTGAGTGGTGGGTGGGTGGGTGGATGGGGGACTCGTGTATCGCAACGGGGCTGGGCGATTATCGTACAGACTCTGCGAGTGTGCGTGATTGTGTGTGCAAGCGGAGGAGTGGTAGTGTCGCGGTTGGCGCTACGCTTACGAACCCGGCGACACGAGCTCGATTACAACCCACGGCCAACACCAGTGACGATTATCTGAACCGGTATTGGGCCTCCCCTAGGTCGACTCAGCCTCAAATGCGAACCTGGGAGACAACAACCGTCACCCTTGGTGCTGGCCACCCACGCCTTCATAAGCGTTTGCTAACAGCACTTGCCCCAACTGTCTGTTAAGGCTACGTGGGTGATCTTTGTATTTTGTGTGTGTGCAAGTAGAGGAGGCTCGTGAAGGACCCGAATGCTATTTGTGTTTAGTTTGTTGTCCTTCAACCCACACCTCCGATTAGCACGGTTAGCTATGTACGGTGCGACAGACGTTCAACACACTTACACACAGTTGAAGGCAGTCGCCCTCAAACAACGGAGGGTGGAGCAACGTCGCTCACAATAACGAGCAGAGCGCCGGGCAGCTTAAACGGGGCGAGGTGACAGGTTGGAGAGAACAGGTGGTGCATTTGCCAATCATATCAGTCAACCCATAACACTTGGCTGTATTTGTCCTGTGAGCTGCCAGCAAGCCTTGGGCACTTAATATGGCCTCAAAGTGCACAAAGCCTTGCACGGCCACTGCATGCCCAAGCAACTTCTGTTTGACTGGATAGAGGGGAATAAACGGGCACAGCACGGACTACGGGAGAGATGGGCAGAGGCGGTGCCGAGGGACCTGGAGATAATTGGACTACTCCGTGGAGGAGGCTCGTGAAGGACGCTACTGGAGCGAGGTGGACCGATGCCCTCTGAACCCAGCAACTTGAGTTGGATTCTCCGCCACAGGAAACGTTGGCAAATGCCATGAGGCAGTGGCCAATGATGCGTATTTATGAACTATATACAGAAAACTAAACTATTTTTTTTACCAGGTAAGGCCCACTGAGCCATTATAGATATTTTTCAAAAGCGACCTGGCCACAAATTATAGCTCAACGAAGTGGCTCTTTTTGTGGGAATGTATAGCAGCCAAATTCACCAGACGCATGCTTCAAAATATAGAGGGAATAGCCGGAGAAACCCAGGGTTGGGATACAAACCCACGAGCTCCTGTATACCAGGCGAGTTATTTAACATCTTGCTGCCGTGGCGCTGCTGATATCATGACAATGGGAAATGTCTGCCTCACTAAGTCTCAAGACTTTTTTTGGAGGGTCCTCCAAGGCGATGTTTGGCCAATTCCCAAAAAATTCACGATTGGCACTTGGGAGAACGCCATAGGACCCTGAGAAATCCCACTCATCCGCGGGGGGTTGGGGGGGCGGATTCCATCAATGCCAGGGGTGGTAACACCGACAGCTCCTCACGGATAGATTCAATAATCCATTGGTGTACTGCAATCCGACAATTCCAATGTGAAAAGCTGAAGTTGCAAGCGTGAGTTGAGTTGCTTTAAAATAGCAATTCCCTTGCCACGTTTTCCCTCTGCCAATTGTTTGAAGTAAATGAGCAAATTGGTCAAACATCTCCCTAATGTCAGAGAGCAAATGAAAACCCAGCAGATTCAGAAAGTAGCATTTTACCAATCGTAATACATGCCACGACAAAGGTTAACCTTGGATTTGAAGTCTTGTTAATCTTCTGTAGATCACGCAAATCTCCACTCTCTCCCTTTTTGCATGAACGGACGCGTGCCCTCTGTGGAACGTTATCGCGAGCGAGCGTGGGTTCACCGCGGAGTGGAAGGATTTGTTGTGACTGGGCTGCCAAACACATCGTTGGCTCTGTTGCAGTCATCATCTGCCGCGTGGGTCTCCTTACTCCTCCGCAGCTCATCCGAGTGAAATTAAAGGGGAAAGACGCCCTTAGTCAAGGAAACGCAGTCTACACAATATACAATTGTGATAATTATCCACAAACCAATTTTTTTTCAAACAAAATTATGCACTATATATTTAAAAGAAAAAAGCTGTCTTCAGACAATGACGGTTACCCAGGTTTTCGTGGTGAAAAAAAAAGATAATGAATCTCAAATGGCTTCCATGGGGACACTGAATTGAAATGGAGACATGGAATTGCATGCCTCCCATGAATTCAAATGTTTAACGTTTTTATATTTCATTTCGCCAATCTCTACACCCACTCACCTTCAAGCTCTCTCTCACTCTCTCTCACTCTCTCTCTCTCTTTGCCCCCCCCCCCTTCTTTCTGTCTCTTTTTCTCTTTCTCCCCCTTCAGAGTGCTTCTATTCACACACACACTCACAAAATGTTAATCTTTTAAGTTTCGCACCTTGAGCTGCAAAATGTGGCCTTGTAACACAATTATTATCTTGGCACGCGATGTGGCACTCCACGACGGCTGATAAGCCATCAGCGTTGGCATTTGAACGGCACCCCGATTTCTGGAAGCAGGTGGAACGTCTATCGTCCCGTCAAGCATTGGGTGGCGCCAGGCAGAGGTGAAATGCGAGCGTAAACGGGGTTCGCTGCTGGGCTCTGGCCCAATCATACGTCCCGGGGTATTGGGGGGCGGAGCCCAGTATGGGGGCATATGGGAGGGCCCGCCGTTCACCTCGGGTCCAATCGGAAGTGAGGTGAACGGGGGTGGAGCCAGCAGGGCGCAATGGGAAGGCCGGATCTGACGGTCCGGAAGGGGAGGAGACATGATCACGTGGTAAAGGGGATATAGGTGGGAGCCCGGAAGGGCTCCGGGTCAGTTGTTGGAGTAAAGAAGCTGGACCACGTTGGGTGGCCGGAGGGGATCCGCGCCATCAGTCACGTGGCTGGAGGAGCTTCGGCACACCGTCGGCCAGCGGTGTGCGGAGTGGGGGGGCGGAAGGACTGACGAGGGAGCGCGTGCGGGGCGCGCGTGAGGAGACGCTGGTCCGCTGTCAGGACCAGCGGGGTGCGAGCAAGAAGCTAAATAAAGAGCAACGGAGACCAGCAGTGTGTGACGAAGTCTTTTATTACAGAGGTAAAGCCAAGCATAGCGTGTCGCGCTCCAAGCGGCTCGAAGCGACTCCAACTCATAAACAATGACCGCATATGGAGTCACCAAAGGGCAGCTCAAATCCATATGAGAATACATCATGAAAGGCCATGACCACAGACGAGCTTATTAATCTTCTATCATCTCCAGCTCAACTGTGTAGCCTTTACAACGTCCTTACTTGTGTAGTGAGTCATTCAGAGACACTATTTAGGAGGCAACAACGTTTATTCTACGCTTTACGCAACACCGTTACACACGGGACTAAATACACCTATTATCACTCTTGTCACGCATAGGAGCCCAAATACACCTATTTCTCTTGCATATGGGATAACTATAATCGGGTCAGAGCAACCACCGTGTTGCCTGACCCACGATGTCGAATACGTAGCACTTGGGTTCCACTTCACCTGCAGACAGCCCGGATCTGTGATCGGGGCTTCCCTTTAATCCTCCTCGGCGTGGCCTGGCTCCACCCTCGGCCACGCCCTACGTCCAGAATATTCCCGACGGTTCCAGGCCCCACCGCACCTGTTCCCTCTCTGGCTCCTCCCTTAACCACGCCTCTTTTGTGAACTCTCTAGACGTTTCGATTTAAAGCTTTCGTGACTACAGGGATTCATCTTATTGGTTCTTTCGGTAAAGTCACGTATAGTGGAAATAATACAATAATAAAAATAAAACATAATAAAATAATTCAAAATAGACAGAGACTCTGTCTTCTCGACAGACCTGTTCTCCACCTGAGGACGGCTGCTTGCGTTGTGGCCGAAACGTCGTGAGAATTATTTTATTATGTTTTATTTTTATTATTTTATTATTTCCATTCTACGTGACTTTACCGAAAGAACCAAGAAGATCTCAAGACGTTCTCTACTACTCCTCCCCGCGTGCCCCCTCGTTCACCTTTGGCCCACATTACTCACCCCGGCCCATCACGTGCTTAACCCGGTGCCGGGGTGACTCGTCCTCACATGTCCCCTACCACCAGCCGCCGCTACCACACTCTTCCAGTGGCTCACTCTGTGGTGATTTCCAGCGACGCTTGGTGGAGGCTGCAATCCCCCCAACTCTGTCCGGAGGACTCGTCAGCAGAGGTCGCAAACGGGTTTTGATTCCTTACCCGTACCCGTACCCGGTCGCACCAGGGTCGCAAACGGCTACCCGTACCCGGCCGGGTACGGGTAGCCGGGTATCGGGTAGGGTACGGGTATCGGGTACCCGGTTGCGACCTCTGCCCGTCAAGCTTCCTGCTGATAGCACCAAGTGCCATGCCCCTAGTGGCCCACTGAACGGTACTGCACGGTGTTTGGCTTTTGCATCTGTTTCAATTGCACTTTGCGCTACGTGCCGTAGTGATCCCTTTAACGTCACTACATTTGTAACGTTCTGAGCCGCTCCTACTGGACAGCATCAATACATATGCTGATATGTATGTTCTCAACTTCCTTGATGTGTCTCATGTCTACGACTTTCTAATATCACTTACATATCTTTATCATCCGTGTCTCTCCTTTGCTCATCTCGTCACGCCTCCCATCCTCATGAGACCATTTCCCCGGCTTCTCTCGTTTTCTCCGCCACGCGTAATCCTCGACGTGAATGGCATCGGCCAAACCTACAAATGTAGCAGGAACCACCTGGAGCAGAGGCTTGGTGCTCGGTATAAGAATGCTACAACACCTGGCCATTATCACTTTTGAAAACGGCAAACACTAAATTGAATACAACTGAGGTCGCTACAGTATTGCAGTCATTTCACGCGTGCATTCATTGGCGGCTTTGACTAAATGCGTGGCGATGGATTTTTCCGCTCGGAACACGGAGGTGGGGGGAGTGGGGGCAATCCCGCGTGGTTGCGAGTTGGGTTGCCACCTTCGAGGTACAAACAACTGGGACATATCATGGGCGTAAAAATATATCATAACACCTGCGGAGGCCAGATCTACATGTGGATGTAACGTCTAGAGTGGCATATTATTACGCAGCTGGCAACAAGCGTGACTTTAAAGATGTATAGATTCTCTAAAACAGCTAATTCATAAAGAGGCCGATCCCAGGATAACCTGGAAGAGGTGGCAACTCTGCATGTGAGTTGTTGGGTAAGAGAGGCAGCCTGGTCACCCACCCGCCCGCCCGCTCACACAACCGTTCACTCACTCACTCTCTCGCTCGCCCGCTCACTCCGTCGCTCACCCACTCACTCGCCCACCCGTTCACTCGCCCACTCACTCACTCACTACCTCACTTGCCCACTCAGTCATTCATCCACCCGTCCGCTTGTTCACCCACCCACGGCTCAGCTGCTGCGACAAACGTCGCCAAATGTCAGGGCCACACTTACACAGACCCGCCCCCCTCTTCCCCCACCACCACAACGGCCGGGCAGCCCCAGCCCCCCGCCCCCCACGATGATTTTGCTATAAATCAGTCATTTTTCTACAAGAATATTTTCGATGAAATACGACCGTGTCACCCACTGGGGGTTGTGGGCACTAGAGAAGCGGGGGGGGGGGGT
>CM025644.2:3467196-3486961 GCA_014621495.2 Entosphenus tridentatus | reverse complement strand
GGCAATTTATGGGGGGGGTGGCAGTTTATGAGGGGGGGGGGGGTTGGCAGTTTATGGGGGACCGGGCGAGGAAATTACCTGCAAGATCCGAACCGGCCCAAGATGTGGCGGTAACTTTGTAAGACACCTGAACGGCAAAAGCATTGTTACTTTAAAATGTAATTTTCGGTCGATTTGATAGTTGAGATTCCATTAAAAAATGCATTATTGCGTCGCATAAAGGTCCGCGTATATAAAAAAAAAAATCTACTGCTTAGCAATGCATTTTTTTTGCTCCGCAAAATGTAAGTGATAAAAAAAAACAAAAGGTGTGTTCACTTTTGCAGAAGAAAAAACAGTAATTCAACGAGCAATAAAAAAAACACAACAGCGAAAGCATTACATTTATCATTCACTGAGAGGCAACATCCAGCATTCATTCATTGATGTGTACGAATTATCGCATCACCAATGTACGGTTCGTCAAAGTGATGTCTTGCTTCAGTGAACATTGAAGCATTGGTGCTCATCTCCTGTTGACAGCCCTTAAAGCCAGTGTAGGAAATTCCACGCCGGAAGGATGACGGACTGAGTCACCCGCCTACCTACCCCCCAACCAGGGTTTGAACTCACAACCTTCAGATTGCGAGCCGCTTGCTCTAGCGCCGAGCCACACGAACGGTTCACGAATGGTGACCCAGCAACCGTGTTATATGGTCATTTGTAAACACTCATTGATTGGCCGATACAACCTTAATATGTAGAGGATCACAGAGCTTGGGCAATTGTTGGTTGCGCCGGCTTCTTGCCACGTGGCTGCTGGCTTTCTTCTCGCCTGCGGTTCCTCGCGCCTCCAAGTCGTTCTCTGCCACTCTTCGAGAGCGAGCGACTACCGCACAGCGACGTGTTACAAGTGGAAACCATTATTCTTATAGAAATATATATTTATACTGGAGGAAATCGGATGAGCTATAAAGCTCTTTTTGACAGAAATTCAGTAGGGACGGGTCAGAACGTTACAACAAGAAACAAAAAAACACATCCCTGTCGTACCCCAAGGTGCACACACGTTTCTTAAAGTCCGGTAGTTTTTAAACCGAGTCTGAACCACAGTGGTCATTCAAGGCTCACAAACATCTTGACGATTAAATAAATACACACATGTATCGATATACAATTCTGAAAATGGCTGCTGCAACGATGACCCGGCTGGACTTGTCACTCAACGACTGTGATGATGACCTTTTTATATATTTATAACTATGCGGTAGACACATCGTTGGTTGTCGCACATTAAATCTTAAATGCTTAAATTGTTGACCATTGGGCGTCGTTGCCGCTTTGACACGTAACAGAGGTCACAACCGGGTACCCGATACCCGTACCCTACCCGATACCCGGCTACCCGTACCCGGCCGGGTACGGGTAGCCTGGTATCGGGTAGGATACGGGTAGCCGTTTGCGACCCTGGTGCGGCCAGGTACGGGTACGGGTAGGCCGTGAGTCACTGGTGAGTAACCGTTTCGGGTAGGGTACGGGTAGGGAACGGGTACCCGTACCCGGCCGGGAACGGATACGGGTACCCATTTGCGACCTGGTGCGGCCGAGTACGGGTACGGGTAAGGAATCAAAACCCGTTTGCGACCTCTGACACGTAATGATCAAAATATGGTCCCTGAGAGGGCATCTAACGGCGCGCTGGTTGCTTCCAACAAAGGTGCCGCACGATAGGCATCGGTCTTCACGGCTGCTCCAGCGAGGGCCTCGAGATCCTTGCCTCCTTTTAGCCGAGAATAAAAGGAATTTGTTGAATCGTCGCGGTTCAGCTGAAGCCGATCCATCCATCAAGGGCGTGCATAGAGCTCAGCCGAGCGGAGCGAGCGAGCGAGATAAAGAGAGAAAGGGAGAGGGATCACTCGATAGTTACGTGTTCATTATAAAAAAAAGAGAGATTCAGGCAGGGCGCTCGGACTAACGTTTCCTTCCAAACGAGTTGACGATGCTGCCGCCCGATTTACACTGCTCTCGCGAAACTCCCGAGTCTACATATGTATGTACGTACCGAATGTTGAATTTCTTTTGCACCGTACGAAGCCAACCGTGCAAATCGGAGGTGCGGTGGGGGGAACGGGGACAGGAGGGACAACAAACTAAACACACCAACAAGCAGTTCTAAAAAAAAAAAATTCTATCGAGATCGAAAAGTGCATAGCTCCCAGTAGCTTCCGTATAAAACAACAAGCAGTTATGCAACACGCACATGGATTCTGTCACTCGTTCCAAAATGCGTTTGACCTCGGAGGCTTTTCTTGCACGAGAACGCAAGCCGACGGGAGGTTGTGACCGGTAAATGCATTTGGAAATTTGCAAAGAGTCCTTTTAGCGCTGGTTTGTGTCTCACAAGTTTTGGCTAACCCCTTTGATCAATGTGACAGGTTCCCTCCCGGGTGGTTCTCAAACAGCAACACCTATGATTAGCATGGTTGGCTACGTACAATGCGAAAGAAGCTCAACACGCATACGCACAACGCGACTTCACACGAAAGTTGGGTTCACATTGGGTCATACGAGGGTTCTCATGACCACTGTGTAACACGCAGACAGAAGGACAGACAGACAGACGGACCGAACCACTGCGTTAGCGCTTTTTAACCCGAGGAGTCGTAAGGCGTTCAAAAAGCGCAGCTCTGTAATTGGTCATTCACACTACTGCTGGCGGCAGGGCCTCCACTAGATGGAGCGCAAGAAAACCCCTATAGACAGTATATTGGCCTACCTTTTCACGCTTACCGCACAACATTTACCCCTGCCCAAGCCCACTCATTCTGCTTGACAGTCAATACGATGTTGCCAGCTTGTGTGTGCTCTCCGAGCCTGTGAAGTTTTTTTTAAACTTTTATTCCATTGTCAGGCCTAGGGCAATGCAATTGGACAGGCCCACGATAGTCAGATTGGACAGGCCTATGGCAGTCAGATTGGACAGGCCCAAAACAGTCAGATTGGACAGGACCACGACAGTCAGATTGGACAGGACCACGAGAGACAAATTGGACAGGCCCACGACAGTCAGATTGGACAGGCCCACGACAATCAGATTGGACAGGCCCACAACAGTCAGATTGGACAGGCCCACGACAGTCAGATTGGACAGGTCCACGACAATCAGATTGGACAGGCCCACGACAGTCAGATTGGACAGGCCCACGAAAGTTAGATTGGACAGGCCCATGACAGTAAAATTGGACAAGCCCACAAAGGTCAAATTGGACAGGCACCATAACAGTCAGATTGGACAGGCCCATGGCAGTCAGATCGCCACCGGATGAATGAGTGCAGAAGCACCCGGTAGCTGCCGTTTGCGATGGCTCACGCAGCCACACGTCCCCAAAGATGCTACGAGTCGAGCTCGGGATTTTTGATGACGCGGGATATTGTCTTGAGTCGCGTAACACTGACACGTAATGATTGATCTCTGGGAATATGATGTGATGGCCATGGCTAAGATAGTGCATGTGCCCAGTCCAGTTATTTCACTTGTCAGTGCCACTCGTGGTGGCATTACTCTGATGGCTGCATTGTGCTTCATGTGGCCAATAACAATGATGCGATGCCCATTTTAAATGCGTGAGCTCTGAATAATTTACTCTTATGGGTCGTATAAATAAATCGGTGCTAGTAAAGTGTTGCTACCTTAGCTGGTACTGATTTCTGTTCCGGTCCATTGATTATAAACCAGATGTAATTGATTTCATGGGATTAAATGGACAAAAAATAATTATTCCGAAAGGAAACTGGAGACTCCAGAAAAAAAACCACGTGCAGAACAGGGGGAGAACATACAACTCCACACACTCACATCCTGTCGAACTTTCACACTCACTCACACACTCTGCAGAACATGGTGGAGAGCATACTAAACTCAACACGACTTTTTATTTTACCAGGTAAGGACCACTGAGCTACATTGGTATTTTTCAGAAGTGACCTGGGCTCCAAATGATAGCTCAACGAAGGGGCTTGTCTCGTGGAAATTAAAAGCAGCCAAATAATCTAAACGCACGTTGATTCGAAATGTGGAGGGGAAAAAACCGGAGGACCTGGAGAAAAATTAACGGGATCACGGGAAGAACATGTAAACTCCAAATACACAGCAGTTAGCCTCGGGATGGAACTCACGACTTCCTGCATACCAAGCGGGGGAGTTAAAATCTCGCCACCGCTGCGCCCATACTGAGCTATATTGGTATTTTTCAGAAGTGACCTGGGCTCCAAATGATAGCTCAACGAAGGGGCTTGTCTCGTGGAAATTACACAGACTCACATTTTGTAAAACAGACGAAGAACATACAAACTCCACACGGTAAAGCCACCCGTGTCGGGATTCGAACCCAGACGCGCGTGTCGCTATGAGGCCACAGCGCCACCCACAGTCTGCAGAGCTTGTACGACGAGAGCGAGCCGGGCAGGGGCACCTTTAGCCGAATTAATCATTTCCATACCTTCTCCGTCGTATGTACGTATGTTGAATTAATTCATTTCGCACCGTACATAGCCAACCATGCCCAGAACGTTCCGTCACGTATGGGGTGGGGTGGGGGGTTGCGTGAAGCGGACGGAAATTACATCGCAAAAAAAAAAACACCAAATGAAGCGTCGTTGTTACATCGCCAAAATTGCATTTCGAGGTGAAGCGCACAGAGAAATCCCTGGTCGCCTTTTGCTGCGGCTGCAGGTTGCGCCTTGAGTTCTGAGAAGTCGCCCAGACACGCGGCAGGGCGAGGTCGTCAAGGTGGATTCCGTGTCGACCTCGTGAGCGATTCGGCCTATGAACGGCGATGTGACGTCACGATTAGGACTCAGAGACTCAATTCGAGACCCAGCAGTAGCCGTAGTCACCTTCGTGCTTGCTTCGTCCGGTCGTAGTCACCGTTGACTGAAGTCAAGTAAATGTTTAAGCACTTTGTGAATCATTTCGTTACTAAATGTGTCGATGAAAGTTAACGCTGTTTGAATCTTCATCCTTCAATGCCATAACCGAGTGGAATATTTCAATTAATGATTCAATCTGATGGAGATACGATACAATTCTCTCCCCCCCCCACCCCAAATCTCCGACTGACAAATGTGCAAATGGAATATTCTAATCGGTCTGGTGTAGGAGATAATCTTCCCCACCCTCTTCTCACAACAAACTAATGGAATAATCCAATAGGTCAAATCTGTTGCAGGAGATTAAGGCCCCCCGCCGCCCCGCTTCTCACAATGAGCGAGTGGAACCTTCCAATAGGTGAAATCTGGCGAAGAAGATCAAAGCCACCCCCAACCCGGCCCCCAACCAACCCCCTTCTCGCAGTGAGCAAGTGGAATAATCCAATAAGTGGAATTGGATCGAGGGGGACAATGCGCTCACCCCGGGGATGTAGCAGTGGGGAAGCCGCACCTGCGGAGGGTAACCGGAGCTCTCCTGAGAGGCCCCGAGAGTGTGCGGCATACAATGACTCACAGATCCAGATTTGTTTCAATTATTTATTTCTTCGCACGGACAGGAAGCGGGGCGCCATTAAATGCAACGAGAAAAAAAAATCATCATTGTCGGGTTCTCGTGGTGGTGGTGGTGGTCGTGCGCGGCAAACCGGCACCCTGCCTCTCCTCTCACGATTGGACATTTGGGGCGAGCGAGCGAGCGAGCGGTGCCAAAGGCGCGGGTAATTGTGAGCCATTGTTCGCAGGTCCCCATTGTGATTTATAATTAGGAGACCCGCGCACATTTCCATGCCAGAGCAGCAATAAATGCCTGTTAAGTTGTTAAATCAGCTCGTGGAATGCATGCCACACTTCTGCCTAATTGCAAGCGTATTATTTAAGGCACCTGTGCATACAGCCTGCACCAATGAATGCCGCTACGAAATGTATTCATTTTTGTATTTGTTTGTTTGTTTTTAAGCCAACGAAAAAAGCCTGTGCTGGTAAGGTCGTGAGTAAACATACTCATGCCTCCTGTTGCCACCTCGGAGATACAAAGACACCAGGACTTATCGTGGTAAATTGAATATCTCCCAGTATCAGATACTTGCATGTAAATGCATCGTCTTGGACTCTTGGGTGATGGATTATTATTATGAACTGTCAAACACCAGGATGTTGTATTTCATTGGGAAGACTGACGTATTTCCCAGAACAGCCACTCCAAAAAGAGGACGATCCTGGGAAAACCTGGACAGGTGGTAACCCTACCCTCCGCATTTACGCATGCATACAAACATGACGGAATACATTTCTACACACACAATCGCATAATACAAAACACACGCACGCTCGTGGGAACACTCCCCCGAAGCAAACGCACGCACGCGCACCAATTGATTTTTCCCGAATTCAAACTCCGTGGGAGATTCACGTTGAGCAAATAAACCAGGGAGCATCAGCAGCGGGGGGGGGGGAGTTGCAGGCGGGAGGAAAGAACATGTAAATGAATATTAGCGCGGCATGCGGTACAAAAAGAGGAGGAAATGAAATATTTCCAGCGGCGATGACTTGAGGCCGGATCTCGCTGTATCTCGCGGCGGGGGGGGGGGGGGCGCCCCCTCCCCCCCCCCCCCCTCATGGCTTTGAAGATAACGGAGACGTCACAGCCCCCCCCCCCCTTTACTGCCCCCACACCCCGGCCGCTGCGATCACGGAGGAGAGAGGGGGGAATACTCTTCGTTGAAGACGCTAATCTCAACATCGCTGCCAAAACTCATTTTCCGCAAAGCCAAATGAAACCGTTTCACAATGTTTTTTTTTTATAAATTGAAGGCCCGGATCAATGTTGGGTTTGTTTCAGATTATACGGCTTTGTAGATCACCCACAGATATATATATATTTTGACGGTGATCGTCTGACCATCTGCTCGAGCGAATATGGAGCGCGCCACAAAGGAAACGGCAACCAACGCACGCGATCTCACTCTCTCTCTCTCCCCCACTGGAAACACGTTTGACATTTATATTGACATTGCTTTTAAAAATAATCACGTCAATAAAATCGTGGACAAGTGCATGGGCTAATGTTGGCAGTCTTCTGTACATATCTACCCGGCCCGTAGCCTCGAAGCCGTAAATAAGAAAAAATATTCCTCCCACTTCAGTTAACGTCCAGGTAGAAGGCAGTAAAACACGCGATTAAATATATATACACATATATGTTGTTTATCCTATTTATAGTTGTTTATGCTACGATGCCAAGTGCGTTGCGGTGATGATTATTATTATTATTTTCGAAGCAGTCTTTTCACAGAGTTGGTGATCATGAATTAGTAATATTATGTTGTTGTTTTTTTGCCGCTCAGCACTTACTGGTGAAGTGCACGAGATTCTCTTAATGCGGTCGTCAGCAAACGCGACGCTAACCGTAAACCAACGAATTCCCTCATTTTCATCAACTTGACGCCATCGCCATTGAAGGGGGTCTGCAGTTTTGGGGTTCTTTTCTTTCTTTCTTTCTCCAGCAGCACCGCGATTTAGATTATGTTGCAGCTATAAATGTCCAAATGATGGGGACCCATTTTGCTGAGCAATCACTTCTGGCCGGGTCGCTTCTGAATTTTTTTTTGTAATACCTGAGTGGGCTTTGCCCGGTAGGGTGGGGGTGTCTTAGGTTGATTTGTTTGTGTGTGGGTGATTTATTTACCTATCTTAAACGTTGCACCACTATCGTGTATTTTTTTCTCCATTGCTTGTTGTCGTAACGTTCTTGCCTACTGGACGTCCGTGGTGTAACAAAAAAAAACAGCTTCATAGCTCATCGGATTCCTCCAGGACAAATATTCTGAGTGTGTATAAAGCAGCGCCTCCAACAGCCGCCGCCGCCGTTTTCATCGCCTCCTCGCGGGGCAGATTTACCGACGACGATCTGCGACTTCAATTTCTCCACGTGGCGGTGAAGCGGAAGCACTGTCGTCTGCGCGCCCTTTGCTTCCAGCAACGTCGCCACCGAGTCGATGGGGGTGGGGGGGTGGGCCCCCCCTAAATCCCGCATCAGCATGCGGGGCCGCGACGCCCCGCCGAGGCTGTGTCGCGGTGACCGCGCTGTGCGTGCGTGTCTGTGCCGTGGAGCAGATGACACACGGTGCGTTGAGCCGTTGCAAGCTGGCAGGGGTGGGAATATATATTTATTATTAATATTAATAATAATAAAAACAACCCTTGGATGTGCGGCCCAAAGGGAGGCACAAGCCCAGGTGAGGCTGCAGCGACTGGCGGGTGGAGGGGGGGGTGGCAAGGGTTGTGTTGAGACGATCGAGTTTCTGGGAAGCTCAGCGGCGACTCACGGTCAGTTGGCAGCACCGCGCACTCAAACAACAGCCACGTCAACTCTTGCGTGACCACGCCCACTGTTGCATAGCCACGCCCACTCTTACATAGCGACGCCCACTCGATCACTAGCGCCCCGCCCGTACCGGGAGCAGCCTCCACGCACTTCCTTCATGCCTATTGATTACCGATTGCAAACCGCGGGTATACTTACCTACAACTCGCTTCTGTGGCTCGCTCGCATCGAGGTGTAAACGTAAATGAATTCCTCCATCAGCCGATCGGTTGTCCGCTTCGATATCGTCCAGCCGCTGCGTTAGTTTGAGCGCGCAAACCACGGACCGTTTTGTCGGATATCACAGCGGACCGCGAGCGGTAAAACCCCCAAAATGCACAGCGCAACCGCGAAAATCAAAACCCCTGTTTTGATTTTCGCGAGGCTGCGAATTCACCTCCCTTTTCCACCTGCGCTTGAACCGAATTTCACTGCCCCAATCTCGCCGGCGCGTGCGTCCTCTCGGACACGTTCTGTTGGCTTGCGGCCTTTCCAGACGTTACCGGTTGTCTGTCCGCACGCCTTTGGCACGGCCACTCGGCTCCACCATCTCGCGCGGGAGATGGTGGCCAAGCTTGCGAGTCGAGCCAGGTGCGTGCGGCGTGGTGACGCGCGGACGGGGCTTTTGGCCGGGGGGTTTGTTGTTGTTGGGGGGGGGGCATCGAACGCAGGCAGCGGACAGACGGGTAAAGGTCACCCACGTCTCCAACGCCGCCCGCCAACACCTCCTCTGCTTCACGCCGCAGCCCCCCCCCCCCCCCCCCCCACTGTGATGCTAAGAAGCAGATGGGTCGAGTCACGGCACCGTGTTGCTTTCCGCTCGCGACACCGCTACCTTGTTACGGATTTCACGGCGTGGGAGAGGTGCCCTTAGATTTGTGTAGAGACGAATCTCTCCGTCGCGCGAGCCCTCTGTACAGGAACGCGCCGAGACAAAGAGTCCCTGTGGCTCAAACAAAGTATTTGGGGGCCAAATGCCGTTGCCACTTGTCCGGGTTTAACAAGGACAGTCTGGGATTTGGACTTTTTGTTCGGGTGGCAGCAGGCATTGATTTGTACCGAGGTCTGGCACCCGTGTTGTTTGCCGTTGTTGTGTTGAACTTTATTGAGGCGTCCTTCACAGTGGTGAGAGCAGACCCAGGTGCTGATGGAGGAACACGTGCGGAGTTGGTCTGCAGTGGAAACGGCGGTGACTTTATCGCTCTTGGCGAGCGTCCATGAAGGCCGGCACGGCGGACGAGGGTGGGTGGTGTGACCAGAAGCCACTCCCGACCACCTTTGTCTTCTTTTTCCCATGTTCGCCGCTCACTGATGACATTAGAAAACAAACAAGTTCTGGCAATACCTGCATTTCCCATAAATATGCTAAATTCCTCTTGATATGCAAATTATTTTGTCAAGGCGCCCTTCCCCCCCCCCCCTTCCAACCCAGCTTATATATATGCTCCAAGCACGTGTGCTGTTTTATTCAGACGCTGTCGCCTCGACAGACCTGGTTTCACCTGAGGACGGCTGCTTGCGTTGTGGCCGAAACGTCGTGAGAATTATTTTATTATGTTTTATTTTTATTATTTTATTACTTCCCTTCTACGTGACTTTACCGAAAGAACCAAGAAGATGAATCCCTGCAGTCACGAAAGCTTTAAATCGAAATTTAAGTTCTGGCAAATTTCATAATTGGGGAACGCAAAAGCGATTGTTACAAACTAAGGCGAAACTCAGCAGGGCCCTCCTGAAAATATCTACTTGAGACTCACTGTGAGACTTTCCCTGGCTAAACAAACGTTAAGCAACACAAAACTGTATCCAGTACGTTCGCATTTTTAAGGCTGAGTCGACCTAGGTCAGCGAATCTGGACAAAGACAAAGACCCCCCCCGCCCCTCCTAGTGTACACGCACACACGTGTGCACATGCGTACACACGCTGAGGGTGATTTGACAATGACACCCCCCCCCCCCGGATAATCACACACAGCGCCTTGGAACTCGGCACATTAACTTTCATTGGACATTCAATCCAGCTGCGTGCTTGCGCGTTTGTCAATGCATCTCCACGCTGTACGTGTCATAGATACAACACAAAGACAACGATCCCCCGTATAGCCCCGACAGACTTTTGGGGCAAGTTCTCTTAGCGAGCACCTATGGAGGCTCGCACGGAAAACAAGGGGATGGGTGGGTGGCCAGCATCACGCCCGGCAGCCTTTGTCTCCCCTCTGGCGATGTTCACTACACACCGAAACTGGGTACTCATTGAGGCTGGAGTCGACCTAGGGGATGTGCTAACCGCTCCACTAGGTCAGCGGATCGGCAACCTGCGGATCAGAAGCCGCATAACAATAATCATAAATTACATTTATTTGTAAGGCGCCTTTTACTAATGTCTCAAGACGCCTTGTAATCAAAGGCCAAGAGATAAGGAGATCTACAGAGAACGAACGGACTTCAAAAGATGTGTTTTTAGACGAGACTTAAAAAATATCCACACAATAATAGGGATTTCCCCCTTTTTCTGGCAACAAAACTGAAACCTTTTTACAAGGATCCATGTCTGCATTAACCACAATACTTGCAGTCAAATGCAAACAAAACACATATTATGCTAATATATGCATTGTCTTTGAAACTGATTGGTCCACACCATGGGACGGCTTTCGTTTGAGCCTCGATCCAATTGGTGCTCGACCAGAGGACGCCAAAAGGCGTACAGCTCAAAGACAATGCAATATCAAAGTAATGAGGCCTCGGGGTGAGCATCTACATCATTGGACCTCCTTTGCCAGTACCAAAATATAATATAATAAATATCCATATAATGTGGATGCTTTTAAGTCGTTTAACCGATAATGTGGACCACATTTGTCGGTTAAACGAATTTCCAACGGCGCTTTAAGGAACTGCTTCGTTGCGTTATCTATTAAGGCGGCACCCTCTCGTATTGACCACAGTGCATTGCGGCTCTTGAAATAAAATTTTAAAAAATTCACCGAATTAGAAACAAAAAAATATTCTCCTGTTATTTCGGCTTTCCAACCCCTTGCACTTGCTTCTGGAACAAAACAAAAATAGGGTGCACTCCTCGTGATAAATAATCCGCATTATTGTAAATACAAACACGCAATTTATACGCGGATGGAACGTCTACGCCATACATTTACCCTTAAGAGCTTTCGCCGAGTCTCGAGACGCTTTAGTTCGGGAGGGTCCCCGCCTACCGTGCGATCTTTGACCAGATCCCACGAGTGAGAGTATCCCGAGGGGAGGAATCCCACCGGAGCCGGAGGAACCCCCACCACAGGCACGCCCAGGTGGGCAGCACCCCGCATCTCGCAAGCCGAGAGCAAGAGTTGACCGTGGACAGCGCATCGCTGCGACAGCACTCCAACATCTACGCTCCCACGTGTCATTCCCAAACGCCTTCACTGACTGGCGTCCATCATCCAGCAGTGGATCTAAAGGAGGCCGTCGACACGTGCCTCGGCGTCGTAGTAACGGGCAGGAGACTCGAGTGAGGATGCTCGCTCTGCCGGTTGCGGTGATCGCCTCCAGGCCGGCATATCTTTTTTTTTTGGTCTCATTTTTTTTTTGGCGTGTGTGTCACCACGCAGCCGGAATGTAAATGATGCGATCACGTCAGAAGCATTCAAGTGACCTCACCCGTTCTACTTTGATTTACACTAGAGACAATATTTGACTTTTGTGTCGGATGCGGAGTCCATTTCGGGACGAGGCTCCTAATTCGCAGATTGGAAAGTTGGAAGCCACCGATTGAGTGGATTAGCCGAGTCGGTGCGGTGGCGGTGACATCATCTTCGATTCGCTCATGATGTCAAGGTTTGTGATAGCGGGCACTCTTAAGCCCATCCCTGTGAGTACATTAGCATGTACATACCCTCTCGGGGCGTGCGGTTGGTCCAGTACGCCTCGCCGTTTGTCAGTGATTTTTTTTCTTTAATCCAAAGCAAATAGGGTTAGGGCCAGGGGTTAGATTTAGAGATTGCTCACGGAGGCTGCGCAGGGGACAGACTTCGTCTCAGCCTTCGATTGGAACATCGTCCCCCTCCTCCTCCTCCTCTTCAGCAGCAGCGCAGCGTTGTCAAGCCCAAACACAACGCGTGCAGAACAACTTCCATTAGGGCTTCTTGGTTATTATGATGATGATTTTTTTTTCTAAATACAATTCAGGCGCGCGTAATCAATAGCTATTAGCTTTCGAGCACGGGTGCATTAACTTGTAATCCTATATTGAGTTTTTGGCGTCTAACCCTCTCTTTAATGCAATTATGAATTTCTGCCCGGGATGATAAGAGGGCACGCCCAGCTCACGAAAGCGGAGGGGGGCCGCGTGTAATGCTTTCGAAGATTAATCTCCCTCCGATTTATCTCGATGCGCCGGGGATGTTTCGTCAGTGGCGGGGGCTGGATATTAATTTCCTGAATATTTGAAAAATTCGGCACGTGGAGCGAAACGTGGAGAAACCGTGCCAAACAACACGCGACACGACCCGAAAGCAACATCGGAGCGGCGCAACCGCCCAAAAAAACGACGCATTTTATATTGTCATTGTTAAACCGTACGCGTTACCAACGTGAAGACGTTACACACATTCTATATATATGCTGTACAGTTGCATTTACAGCCTCCTCGGTTCGTCTTTTGTTCAAGAAAGGGCCAAGGGTTAAGATAAATGTGTGTGTGTCGTTTTGTTTGTTTGTTGTAAATGTGCCCGGTGCATTAGGCAAGATGGGATGCATCATGCTGGCGAAGTGCTCCATCAGCGCTCATCAGCACCACCGCACACCGCCGGGCAGCGTCAGTCTCCTGACCCGGCGCTTGAAGGGCGAGGGGGGGTGGGGTGTGGGAATTCACGCATCTTACACCTCTCGTAATATGCGTGGTTTTCCATAGTAAAGGTTGTTGGGTTAGATCGCCTAAATATAAATGTGTCGTAACCCTCCGCCGCCTGACACAGCCAATTAGTAAGGGATTTGTCACGTAATTAAAAAAAACGTCAATTAGTTACTACTTCAGCCCACCGGTGTGTTGGAGAGTAAATCCACAGCATTTACAATTTGAGTAGTACGACGTTTCGCTGGTAATTACATCCAGCATCATCGGGCGATTTGCCAGTATTCTGGCCAGTATTCTGGCAAATCCAGTCTTCTGGCTGAATTCGTAACTAATTGGCGTTTTGTTTACGTTACAAATCCCTAATTGGCTGTGTCGGGTAGTGGAGGGTTACGACACATTTATACTTACGCAATATAACCCACGCGTGACGTCACTCCACGTCGGCCAGCCCCCCTAATTAATATTCATGAGCAAATGACGTCCTCCAAATGGACACCCCCCACCCCTCATTCATCATCATGAGCGGGTGACGTAGTACTCCCTCCCCCTCACTGACGTCACTCCAAATCGAACAGCCTCCCTCATTAATAATAATTAGCACTTCACATGGGGGGGGGCGAGGCGCCTCCTCCCCCCTCCTCGGCGTCAACTTACAACTCTCACTACAAAGCCAGAACCCTCACGTCACGCGATCTCCGTAATGCTGTTGAGACATCGAAGTAAAAAGGACGTCGTGATGAACAACGGATTAAATAACCTTTAAATGAAATAGGTCTGTGTCACCGCGGCCTTACAAATTGCACACGAATGGATGCAATGAATATCACGTCGCGGTCTGCTTTTCGCTTGCAAGTTTTAGATTTACTGAAATACACCCGTCCTTGGACGGGAAAAAGGCCAGTGGTTATTATATTGGTCACGAAAGCCTGCCACGTGTTAAAACTGTGCGTGGTTGTCTTTTGCTTGAAGCGGCTCACTGGGCAGACGAAGCGCCGTGTGCCCTCAACACGGTAGCAAGAGCAGAGCCTCACCATTCTGGCGAATTGCCCGATGATGCTGGATGCAATTAGCAGCGAAACGTCGTACTACTCAAAAATTGTAAATGTCGTGGTTTCACGCTTCAACACACCGGTGGGCTAAAGTCGTGAACTATTTGTCTCTTTGTCAACGTGACACTTTTTTTTTGCTGATTGGCCGTGTCGGGTGGTGGAGGGTTACGACACATTTATAAATAACGCGATCTAAACCCAAAAACGTTGATTATGAATACTATTGGTCGCAAAGCCTGCCACGTGCTAAACTGACGCTTTTCTGTTTGCGTTTTGACGCTCCTCTGCTACAGGCGAAGCGCGCGGCTGTACACGAGAGCCCCTATGTGTTCGCCCTGCTGCAGAGACGGAGACAACACAAAAGGCAAAGATGCATACTCTTAGTTATTTCGGTAAAGTCACGTAGGTAAAAAATGAAATTAAAATTAATAAAAATAAAATAATTTATTAATTTTCATTTTAATGTTTTACCTAATTTATTCATTTTAATTTCATTTTTTACCTACGTGACTTTACCGAAAGAACTAAGAGTATGAATCCGTGCAGTCACGAAAGCTTCAAATCTAGAATTAGGCAAAGATACGATCCCGTACAGCCAACACGAGCCGCTATGGGGGAGGGGTCGAGTGGTGATAGCGAGCTCCTGTGAAGGCCGGCAGCGGCGCTCGATGGGCAGGTGTTGCCAGCACCACCACCTGGCGGAAATTGTCTCCCCGATGCTAATGCTTTACACGCCGCAGCAGATACTAACTTGAGGCTGAGTTGACCTAGGGGCAGACAATCATGGCAATGCACGCGCGTGGCCTCTAATCCGGCACTGTGGAGGCGCGAGGGTTGGCGGATCTGGAAAATGCTGCGAAACACCTTCCTGTAGACGCCGAGGTGCATATCACAATCACAATCTGTACTCATACTGGAGAAATCCGATGAGCTATAAAGCTCTTCCCCCCCCCACCCCACAGATGTCCAGTAGGGGAAGGCGACACAGCAAGCGTGAGCTCGCGTCCATCTGTGTCATCTGCGTGGGATCGAGTGTGGCACTCTCACGTGTGTGTGGGGGGGGGAGGGTTCCTTCCAGCGGTGTCAAGATCGGCCTCAGTGGAGGAGGCTCGTGAAGGACGCTACTGGGCAGTTGGAGGCAGTCGCCCTCCAACAACAACGGAGGGCGGAGGAGCGACGCTCACAACAACGACCGGAGCGCCGGGTGGCTAAAGCACAGCAAGTTGGCACAGTAGGGGGCACAGGTGGTGCATCAGCCACTCATCTCGGTCATCTCGGTCAGTCGACCCGTGGCACCTGGGTCTGCCCCGTGACCTCCTGCCAGCGGGCGTTCAACACTTCACGTGGCCTCAAGGTGCACATGGCCTGGCACAAGCGTCGTGGTGACGTCACCGCCACTTAGTGGCGAATGGCGGTTGTTGTTGTTGTTGTTCCTTCCAGGTGCTCCGGTCTCCTCACGCGCCGTAGGAACAATTCTTAATTCGTTAATTGGAACGAGAGCATCGGAGCCTGTGCACGCGCCTCGGTGCGCGTTGCGGATTGAAGACCGACGTGAGACGCCGTTTGCGCGAATGAACGCGTCTCTAATAATAATAACAACAACGATTACGAGCCCACGCAGGGCAGAGTGAAGGCGCAGCGGCTGCATCGTTATTTGTTGAATTCGCGTGCAGCTATTCGAGCCGAGTGAGCTTGACGATTGAGAGAGAGAGTGTACGTGTGTGTCAGCAGCATCTACATCTGATCGCATTTTTTTAAATGAATTATACACGAAGGTAGTGGAGTTTCAAAACGGAGCTTGGGTCTTTTTTACTACTACCAAATTAAAGTGGCCGATGGTTTATTTACGGTGCCTCTGGGGTTTTCTTAGCAGCTGAAAAGATAGCGTGTAATAGAACTGGCGAGTCACAGAAAGCGTCGTCATTGCTTCGGTGCCCGGGGTCGCTCTGAAGGTCACCACGTCTGGGCCAGCCGTCTCCGCGCGGCTGTAATCTGGCAACGAAAACATCGACAAATGAAAAAAGAAAATGAGAAAATGTGCTTCTCTTGAGCTGACGAGTAACGCCGCTGCTGTTGCCACGCGCACGGGCGCCCGACAGCGAAGTCGATCGGCAGCCGTCGGTAAGTGGCCGTGCCGGATGAAGCGAATGCGGGGACCTGTAGCATGTCATAAAGGGGCCCTAAATAAATAAATAAAGACACGTAAATATTTAAACACACATTTTTAAGAAAAGGTCTGTCGGAAAGACAGCTGTCTTTCCGATAGACCTGTTCTTCACCTGAGGACGGCTGCTTGCGTTGTGGCCGAAACGTCGTGAGAATTGTATTTTATTAAGTTGAAATTTTTATTATTTTATTATTTCCCTTCTACGTGACTTTACCGAAAGAACCAAGAAGATGAATCCCTGCAGTCACGAAAGCAGCATTAAATCGAAACACATTTTTTACTTTCATAGTAAAGTACTTGCATTTTTTCCATTTCCTATACAGCCAGATAATACGACACGTCGTTAAACCTTAAACACCCAGTCGTTCGTAAAAGTTGAAAGCTGTATAGTACTATAGTAATAGAGCAAGTGCAGACTCACTGAACAGGAATTGATAGCTTGAAAGCATTGAGCGCGGGGCCCTTGAAAGTGCGGGGCCCGTAGCTACTACTGCGGGACCCGTAGCTACTACATATGTAGTAGCTGTTACCACATATGTAGTAACAGCTACTGCTACTACATATGCTACTACATATGTAGTAGCTACTACCAGGATAATCCGGCACTGGTAAGTGGCACAGACGGGTTTCCCCGTTCCGCCAGCGAGCGGCCGCCGTTTCCACTCGGCTACAATGAAATGATCAGCATCACTACGTGATCAGAGGGGGGGGAGGGAAGGCTTCGTACACCGCTCTCATTGCGACAGAGCCTCGTGCCCTCCCTCCCTCGCTCGTTCTCGCCGCATCCGTCTCAGCATTGTCTCATTCACCCGCCTCACCCTAGCCCCCTGCGCTCCCTTGCCGCAGCTGCAGTGCTCGCGACCCACCCACCCACGCTACGCCCTTTACGTCTTTACGAGCCGTGCGAAATACACATCAAGTCGCTACGCGCGGCAAGCTCCTGATGATTGGTCAACAATAGCCCCCACCCCCGCCTCCTCCTTCTCCTCCTCACCCGCCACGTCCTATAGAGTGTACAGACGGATATATTATTGTTGGGGTGTGTACGTGGATGTCCGGACGTGATGTGTAGCGGTGGCGCAGTGGTTAGTGGACTGCACTCCTAGATCGACTCAGACTTAAATAAGTACCTGATGCGATGTGTAAACGTCTGCACTGGGGCGATGAAGGTGGCCGAGCGTAGTTCTGCACACACTCCCTCGTGTGCCATTTAGGACTTAATAGGTGCTCGCTAACAGCACTTGCCACAAACGCCTGTTAGATAGGAATCTTGTGTGTATGTGTACAGCACACGTGTGCTTCACGTGGTGCGAATTCTAGCCGTATATCTCACGCGAGACGCGCGATTGCCTTTCATCAGACGTGAGTAGCATGCAGTGGCCGCATTTGTATTCGAACTCAGACGCTTGGCCATCATGGAAAAGTGTACAAGGGTGGATCGTGAATACCCAGTAAAACATGGAACCGATGCCCCAATGTTGAGTCAACGTTGGGCTAACGTTCGTTTCCAACCACGTCAACAACATTGGTCCAACGTACGGGCATTTGAGACGTCCTACCGCCCTGATCCTGCCACTCTGCCTGCGATTGTGCGTTTCATTACACGCTAAGCTCAGCATTAGTGGAGAGTTTTGCGGTTTACAACTTAGAAAATCCCCGAAATGATGGCTCGTTTTTAATGATTGTCAGTAGCAAAGATTGATTATATTTTGTATTCTCTCCCACGGTTTGGTATTCATAGAAATCTTTGAAGCGACGCCAAATGACCCGTTTTTTTTTCAGCCGAGACGCATGATCATACGTTACAGCGATATACCACTATTTTTACTTCACTCTGTTCTAATCTTTGCTTTGTATTGTCAAGAAAATGAAATACAAATAGAGAGAGATACACAAGGCGTCATCAGATCCATAGCGTCGGACTTACTCCACGGCTAATGCAAACATAACGGATTTCTCGTGAGTATTACTATTCCCCATTTTTATATATGTGTGTGTGTTGTTTTTCTATCACTTCTCACCTCTTTTCTGCCGTTAAAGCTGGATTCAAACTGAGAGGCTATTTTGTTCAAATCGAGAGCTGATCGGAAATCCCGACAGCGTGACCGGGCGTGCAGAGTAAGGGCTCGTGTGTACATAGCGGAGTGTCTGGCAGCTTTGTAACCAGACTTATGAGTTAGGCACCCTCCCTCGGCACTGGGACAGTCAATTTGGCCGCATGCCCGGAGCTCGTTTCTTTTTTTAATCTCTGAATCTTACGCAACTGGCACAGAAATGCAACCAAAGCCTTGCCCTCTCAATGATTGTTTTGCAAAGGCATGAGAGCAAATATCAACCCTCCCACCACCACCCCACCACAGCCATCAAGACTGCTGGGGAAAGTGCTGTTAGCGAGCACCTCTAAAAGCTGCAATAATGGGCTGATATTGAGAGCGCCATGCATTTCTTTCCCCAGTGCAGATGCTTACACACTGCACGAGGTACTCAAGTAAGGCTGAATTCACCTATGGGGGGGCCCAGGACCGGTTCAGATAATCGTCACCGGTGTTGGCCGTGAGCGGGAATAAAACCTGGGTCGCCAGGTTCGTAGCGCAGCACGCTAACCGCTACTCTACCGCTCCCCACACACACGCGCGTGTACACACACGCGTGTACACACACACACACGCGCATCGGAGCAAGCATGACAATTCTCGGCGTCGTCACGTCAACCCAAAGGTCGCAAACGGGTTTTGATTCCTTACCCGTACTCGTACCCGGCCGCACCAGGGTCGCAAACGGGTACCCGTACCCGGCCGTACCCGTACCCTACCCGTACCCGGCCGGGTACGGGTAGGGTACGGGTATCGGGTACCTGATTGCGACCTCTGGGATGAAGCCATGTTGCAGGCGCGGGTGGGTTGATTCTAGGAACTTGAATTGTGAGAAGAGACAAGACGTTGGGAAATGAGTGACAAACGGTTACTCACCAGTGACTCACGGTCTACCCGTACCCGTACCCGGCCGCACCAAGGTCGCAAACGGGTACCCGTACCCGGCCGGGGGCTCGCCCCGAAGTCTCAAGGACTCCGCGGTGACATCGGGGAGCCGTGACAATCGCCGAGAGGTCAACGTACAACTCCCGGGCCTGGCCCCCTGCGTCCCGAGCCGCTGCCCAACGCAAGGCCACCACAGCCAAACATCCCACGTGGAACCGCGAGGGGTTGACAGACCTCTCCCCCCCTGTGAATGTGGGAGCTGCAGCGGCAAATCAACCCAGGAGCGCACGTGGACAGACGGACTGGGGAGTGGGGGGGGGTTATCGGCCAAGCACGCTCGACCGCCGGATACGGCAACCCGGTTTGGCACGGCTCAACCAGCCCCCCCC
>CM025644.2:3383624-3447196 GCA_014621495.2 Entosphenus tridentatus | reverse complement strand
CAGTGTGCCTGCCTCTCTGTACCACAGTGACCCCTATCGACAAGATATCAATGCTTGCAGAGTGCTGCGTTCATTCCCTCAGTTGAGCTTTGTATTCGTATTTTAGTTTACGAGGGAATACGACCAAATGTGTACAAATAAATAAGGCCACTTTTCGCGTTCATCAATAGTGCTGCCTGAACACGTCCAAAGGGATGCTCACCGTGTAGATGGAGCGATCAAGTCGGTTCATGTGCAGGAGCCAGATCAGTGTTCTTTACTCATTTTAAGAGGGGGGCCACTAAATGGGGCCGTCCATAAATTACGTCACGCGATTTTGCCCGATTTTTTACCCCCCCCTCCCCTCCTCGTCACACGGCGTCACATAAAGTTAGACCCCCCCCTCAAATATAACGTCACAAAGCTCTGCCCCTCCCAAACCATATTTCCATTTTGAAAATAAAACATTTGTCAAATCACTTTCAACTATTGTCATTGTAGTGCGTATTTAATGTGACGCTGCACTCTGATGTTGTAGGAAAGAAACATTCATTAAAAAGGAGGCGTTGGAAAGCTGGAATTTAGCATAAAATCCACTTGAACATATTCAACGTCTAACTGAAACTGCAGATGTTCAGAATATTATATTTAAATTATCTTATAATTAAAAAAAATACTTTAAACTTCGTAGTAGAACGAAGCAGAATGGAGAGTATAATTATAACAATCACATATTAATTCCACAGAATGAAGATCAAAATGTTTAATAACAAAAAAAATACAAAAATGTATGCTTCTCCATTCTCCCATTAAAAAGCAAAATGCTCCTTCATGGAATAAATAGAAGGTGACCTTAGTAAATTTAAATAATCAAATAGTTAATCATGAAAATTGATCAAAATTAGTGCTCTTATAACAATTATATTGTTAATATTTATTTAAAGTTGCGCATTTTGATGTGACGTCACATTTCTCAAACCCCCCTCGTCACACATCGTCACAAATGTCTGACCCTCCCCCCCCCTAGGTGTGTGACGTCATTTATGGACGGCCCCTTTCGCCGATTAGACGTCAGTGTGAGGGCCGCCGCACATTTGAAACCATTGGTGTTTGACAGCATGATGGGGTGTTTTCACAATTTGTGTATTGTCAGGGGCTACACGTCAGGGGCTGCATTGAATGCCACCAAGAGTGACCAGCGGGCCTTGCAACGGAGATCACCGAGCTCGATGCACGTGATGGTGATGGCATGGGGAGGAGGTCTTTATCCAGCAGAGGCTTGGGCATTGAATGGATTGACAATGACTGCCGATGATGAAGATGCTGACATTTCACGCGATCGCCCTTCTGCGTGGCAAAGATACAGTTGCATATTTAGATATCTAAAACAAAAAATTACTGCGTAGATTTTTGTGCGGTTCTACTGTATAGCTCTGTGATATTCTTCAGTTCCTGAATAATAATTTATCATTCATCCGTTGAAAATGCAAATGCTACTCCATAGACAGTGCGCTCATTTTCAGCAGAAGCCGTCAAAATGTTGCAGGGCGAATATAAACCAAACGTTGAACATCGCTTGCGTCCCATTTCACCAGTCCGCGTTATCTGCTAACCTCTGCGCACGAGCGTGCATTGCGTTATCCAGTGGACTATATTATCTACGCAGTTACCGCGATTGGCACTCAATGCTGAATATGACTCCTATTCGCACCGTGTCTCTCCAGGTAACAACGTTCATCTCACCTCCACAGAAAACCGTATCTGCCCGCACATGACGAGTTCCTATGTGCTTTTCTCAACAGGCAATCTGGATTCCAGCAGTAGCAGCAGCAGCGGCATCATCACCACTACGTAAGATATGCGGTGGTGATGTTGATCAGCTGGGAGTAATTATACCAGAACGTCTAGTGAGGGGCATATTAAGAATATTCTTGCAAATGAGACTCTGGTCCCGTGAGTTCTCACCTGGTTAAACTAAATACACTTACATTTTGAACAATACCATCTGGTAACTCAGAAGCGTCAGATCGTTAATATTTTCAATTTTTATAATCATGCCTTTATTTCTTCAATAGAATGGTTTTTTTTATAAGAGCGTATTTGAACGTCTCCTGTGAATTGTTGTGCAGGTGATGTATAGTTGTTGTAATAATGCATGGAAATTAACTGCAGGAAATTATGGAAAACAATTCATGAAGAAGGCTGAAAAGTGTGCCTCGGGATAAATATGAGCAAAGCAAGTGTCATGTAGTACACGTTCGCTAATTAATTGAAGATGCCTGTATCGAGAGGCAGTGAGGCACAACTGGAAGGCACATCAGGGCATGCGTCACTCGGGAAATTATTGAAGACGCACCGGGGAACGCAACGATGAAGCGAAGAGGATTATATTATTTGGTTTTTTCGGTAAAGTCACGTAGATAGGAAATAATAAAAAAGTAAAAAAAAACACGACGTTTCCATCACAATACAAGCGATCGTCCTCAAGTGAACAAATACAGCTGGCGGACCGTTGAGAGAAATATCGCGAAAGAGCTGCTTGAGCCAAATGCAACCAAATGTTATATACTGTATGCTTGGAGTAGGCGGCGCAAGAGATGGAATTTGCAGAGCTCGGAATACCTCGGCTAATTAATTATGTCTGTATTAACCACAATGCTTGTGGTCAGAATGCAAACTAAAATAATGCGATCGGTATTACCTCGGTGTCACGGCATTTCGTCAGAGAAGTGAGCGACTCGATCAGATGGGCCCTCTTGTCTCGGAGTCTGTTAAACGATCTAATGGTTGTGTGGAAACCAGAGGTCGCAAACGGGTTTTGAATCCTTACCCGTACCCGGCTGCACCAGGGTCGCAAATGGGTACCCGTACCTGGCCGGGTACGGGTACCCGTTCCCTACCCGTACCCTACCCGAAATGAGTGACTAACGGTTACTCACCAGTGACTCACGGCCTACCCGTACCCGGCCGCACCAGGGTCGCAAAGGGCTACCCGTACCCGGCCGGGTACGGGTAACCGGGTATCGGGTAGGGTACGGGTATCGGGTACCCGGTTGCGACCTCTGGTGGAAACCCTCCCCGTAGAGGCGGTTAAATCTTGACTTAAAGCTTTTTACCTTTTTTACCTTTTTATTATTTTCTATCTACGTGACTTTACCGAAAGAACCAAAGAATATGAATTCCTGCAGTCACGAAAGCTTTAAGTCAAGATTTAAAGAGGATTACTGCCGGTTGGAGCGCTTCGCAAACTGAATTTGATCATGACAAGCTATAGGAGTGGCCTAAAGAAGATTAATTTAATCAGTGTATGTTATCTGCTTTAGAACATGTATTATAAATATTGACATTGACAAAGAAAATGTAATCTAATTTTGAAATGTGTGCACAGATCAAGCACGGGGAGATGCATGCTTCCAATTACCACTGAAAGAGAAACACTGCGATCACAGGACATACGCAAGTTAGATTAATCACATTGCCCGTTAAGAAAAGCCAGTGGGATTGGGCAGGACACGTGGCAGCAAGGGATGATGGCTGGTGGTTAAGACGAACAACGGAGTGGCAGTCAAAGTAGAGAGCATACATCATGGAGATGCAGTGATGAAATCAGCTCGGGTGCATGTCCTAGGTGCACTGTTGCATTGCAGGACCATCTGTGATGGCGACGGCTTGCGGTGGCTTTCATCCAAAAGTGGATTGATCATGTGGCAATCCAACCACTATAGTCCACTGCATTTATCACAAAGTACAAATATATATATATTTTTTTCATTAATGATTCTTGAATTGGATGATTACTCTGAAACTTTAAACTAAATATTGACTCGTCAAGGGACGCGAATTGTTACATCTCTAAAGGTGCAATGTATCTTCCATTTTTTGAGTCCTGACACTGGCTCAACAGCACTAGGTAATCATAATTTTTTTTTATGTCATTATTTGCATTGAGTACATTGAGATGAGTGACACTGTCACTTTTGCAATGGTCACCTGGACATGTATAATTCAAACGCTGTGACAGCAAAAATAAATGCTCAGACACAAAACAACCATTCCAGATTTTTTCCGACTAATAATACAGTTTTTCCCCTGGATTTCAGAGCAAAAGTTGAGAACATATCCTAGAATCCGGTGTGTGCGGGTGCCATATTTCAATAAGTTTTTTCTTGCTGTGGTTGTCCCACCTGATGACGATTGCTTGTGTTGCGATCGAAACGTCGTGATCTATTATTTTTCTACCTACATGACTTTACCGAAAGAACCAAAGAGTATGGATGTGTGCAGTCACGAAAGCTTCAAATCAAGATATTGAAATAACTTTATTAACATCAGACAAAAAAATCCGGGGTGCGTTTTACTTTCCGAAGAATCTTTTATTTCAGAAAATATATGACCACCATACTGTGACAGCAAATAACCAGAGTGTTGCGAGAGAGAGACATTGTTGAAACATTTTTCCCCAGAAAAAAAAAGTCCAAAATGTCACGTAATCCTTGGAACTGTGTGGTGTTTGAACATTTCTATATAAAAAAAGTCTCCAGCTGCCAGGAGCTGACTGGAAAGGTCGGCAAACAGTGAAGAAAACCAAGTAGGAACTTTCTGCTGCCTGACGTTAATTCACTACACCTCTTCTCTTCCTGCACTCATGTCTCAATGGACTAAGCCATTAAGAGCAAGCTAGGCTCCAGGAATGAGGAGTATCTAAGCCCTGCCGCTATGCACTCTCTGTATTTGAGATATGCTCCTGATTTCTGGATTAACCCCGAGAAATCCAAATGTTGAAAATAGGTGCACAATTTTGTATTATCAGGAATTAATTTAGTTTCACTTTGATCCTAAAAAAGTGATGTCACGTAGCATTAGGTGATGTCATCTTTGTCCAAAAAATTGGCAATTGTATTGAAACATCTGAAATTATATATTTATTCATGTGAATTTAATCTCCGGTTTGTTCCTCCTACCACTGAAATATGGCGCCCGAAACGTCGTGATTTAATTTATTTTATACCTACGTGACTTTACCGAAAAAACCAAAGAGTATGGATCCCTGCAGTCACGAAAACTTCAAATCTAGATTGTTGAACTGCTGTTCTCTTCGCCAAAAGCTGCCATAAGCATTTTCATCAAAAACAACTTGACAACCTGTAATGCCGAACGTATGTGCTGTCAGTTACACGAGAAATCAACTTAAAACATTAGGCTGCCATGTGCTGTTAATTACCGTTACCGTGAAAACATTTGCAAATAACTAAATTAATGGATACTGATTTAAAGCTTTCGTGACTGCAGGAATTCATCTTCTTGGTTCTTTCGGTAAAGTCACGTAGAAGGGAAGTAATAAAATAATAAAAATAATAAAACATAATAAAATAATTCTCACGACGTCATTCAGACGCTGTCGCCTCGACAGACCTGGTTTCACCTGAAGACGGCTGCTTGCGTTGTGGCCGAAACGTCGTGAGAATTATTTTATTATGTTTTATTATTTTTATTATTTCCCTTCTACGTGACTTTACCGAAAGAACCAAGAAGATAATGGATACTGGCTACTCGTTTCGAACGTTAACTATTGCGTTTGTTATTTCATAACTATTTCGTCAAGATGAATAATATTTCGGGAGTATTAAAGGATTAACAATAATCACGGAAGAATATTTACCAAAATCTGACCATACATCTTCCTTGGACGTTTTATTTCACATGTCGAATTGGTATATATAGTGGTGACCCTTGACTATGACAACAATCAGGCAGCACAAAGGTTTTTCAAGGTCATGCAGGAGAGGATGGCATGGCTGGTTGTTTGTCCGACACCGGACTAGACATGAACCTGATGGAAAATATACTTTTCCAAAATGTTTCATTTTTGTCGAGAAATATATCTAATATGTTATGATATAGAATTATAAATGTTTAAAAAAACTACTGATCAAAGTCTGTATTTAAACTGGGCGAGAGTCCATTGAGGATACATCTATACCTGTTAAGGGCAACCAGGTTCATTAAATAATGCAAAACAAATGGTAAACACGGATAAATACAATCGTACAGGTTTGAAAACGTAAGTAAAACAGAAAGGCATAGCATTAAATCATATCCATATGTCTGCAAATGACCAAATCACTCTGAATGCACCCAACCTTGTAAAATATCAGAAGCTAGGCAATACTAAGTCTTGGATAGGCAACTACCGTGCATAAGAGGTGATATAGACTGCTAGGCTAGTGTGGGCAGCGGAGGGCAGTGTAGTGGGCAGCACAGGACATTATTACGCTGTACTTCCATGCTTTCACGCCTACACTATCCCTGCCTTCACCAGGCAGCTGCGACCCAGCAAGGAGAAAATGTGGTCAAATACCCACAACTTGCAGGATATATGGGGAGGCCCCCTTCCAGAATTGGAGTCAATGTGGGCTGTGCGTGCGCATTTGTAAATGCAAGCTTGTTCCAAGCATCCATATTAGAGGGGTTTTTTTCACAAATCTGGCTGTCGCCTGATGAAGCTAGTTGTAATTACCGGCGAAACGTCTTATTCAGATTGTAAATGTTGTGGCTTGGCTCTCCAACACACCGGTGTGCTGTACTAGTGACGAATTGGCACGTTCTGTTTACGTGACAAACCTTACTAGTTGGCTGTGTCGGGTGGTGGTGGGTTTAAATGACACATTTATATATTTACGCGATCTAACCCCCCAAAAAACCTTCTATTATGGATGATATTGGTCGTGAAAGCCTACGTGTTAAACTTGTTCAAAGCACGTGGGTTGACACGTGCCAATATAATGTCGCTTTTTTACAGATATTAAATCTATTTCCACTGGGTGAGCCCCTGATAATCACTCAAGCACTTGCAATACGTGGTCCCCCACATGGCCACGTCAAATGCAGAGAGAGACAAGCTTCCAGTGCTCACAGACGAGTTCTGAGAGAGATGGCGTTGCTGTAAACAGCAGAGGGAGCCGTTGCATCGTGAGCCACTCAATGTAGTCTCAAACTTGGTTCTTTGCAGAGGTTCTCCGCCGTTATTTAAGTTGCCTATGTTGCCTGTATAAGTTACACGAGTTTAAATTTGTAGTTTTTTTAGGACGGTGTTCATGTTGTTTCCTGCAACCTTGTTCATTGTTGCAACTTACTCCTGACTATTTTAACCTTGTCAAATGTGGACATTGTTTCCTGCTACCTCGTTCATTGTTGTTTTTTCAAATTTTCATGCTGTGGATTTCACACCTGATGATGATTGCTTGTGTTGCAGTCGAAACGTCGTCAGAATTTTTATTGTTTCATATTTTTATTATTTTATTATTTCCCTTCTACGTGACTTTACCGAAAGAACCAAGAATATGAATCCCTGCAGTCACGAAAGCTTTAAATAAAATTTTATTTTAACCTTGTAAAATGTGTACATTGTTACCTGCAACCTCGTTCATTGTTGTACCTTTAAACTCCTGACTATTTTAACCTTGTAAAATGTCTCGAGATGGTAATTATGATGGTACTGCACTACTTAAAAGACAGTTGAACTCCTCTTCTCGCGGTTGTGTTGTGCAGTTCTCTGGAGTTTTCGGGTGTCGTTTGGCACGATATCCGACGTTTCACTCCACATGCCGGGGGCCTTCTTCAGGAAGTGAATATTCTGGGCTGGGAATGAAACGTCAGACACTATTCCAAGCAACACGCGGTGCAACGTGGGAAAATCCATCGTAGGAGTATCCTCTTATTTGCCATTAACATTGTTCCGTTTTTCATATTATACCTGCAAATATCTATGCTTATCAGCGGGTAAGAAAAGTAGCATTGTGGACAATAATTATTACAGTATATATTTTTAACTTTTCTAATTCATAAAACACCAAGCCACTCAACAATGCTTCATTGTACATCAGTAACGGTTTTATTAAACCCGTGAAACGAAGTAGAAATGAAAAAGGAACTAAGAAATTCAACTGCTGTACACTATTGCCATCATATACAAATACATTTAGTCAAGGTATATCCAACACTTAATGATAAGCGAGAGTAATAAAAGTACTGCATTATGTGCAAACATGCCAAATCAATGCCATCCTGGTACAGTACTTGTGAATTGGCATGTTTTGTTTACATAACAACCCTAATTTGCTGTGTCGGGTGGTGGCGGGTTTAACGACACATTTATATTTACGAGATTTAACCCAATTTTTTTTTTATCATGGACTTACAGTCCCGTATATACTTCCCAATACATGTTGGAAAGCGTTCGATTAAGTAGTTTCGGCCGATTAACTTCTTAATCGATTAATCATCGCCCGGTTGAGCTCATAAATTAACACTTCAGTTTCCACGTTATGGCGGCTGCAGCAGCGGTAACGTAGCAACAACTTCCACAAATACTTTGCCGCCAAAACGCAATTGTTATTTATTTCCATTCCGATCGACGCAACGGCGCTAACGACCAATGCATTAGCACCACTGCAGCAGACGTGCCATTGCACGCGAGCGCACGAAGCTGCGTGCGATGTCCAACGCGCTCAAAAAAATATAAACTTTAAAACACACACACACGCACAATCGCCTTATGAGCTGCGCCGCTAAAAGTATACACTGCCCCTTTAATGACGTCACGCCCAGGGGTAAACATATCCCAGCGTGCACCGCGGCGTGGGGGGTAGGTGGCCGGGCGTGGCCGCGTGGAGACGGCGCCAGAAGCCGAGTTACAGAGCCACTGCCTTCACGTCTCTCGCTCTTTCTCTCTCGCCGCGGCTCCGGTTCCCGTCCAGCGGTTGATAGAGCAAGCTGAAAGATTGACCAAGCTTCAGGGCGAATAGGAGCGCGCGTCGCAGGCGGCTCCAGCCGGTTCTTCGAGGCGTAATCGAACCATTATCGGTGCAGCGGCTCCGGCCTTGACTGCAGTAGCAGCAGCAGCAGCTTCAGAAGCTCCCAACTCGGCTCCCCTCCCCCGAGTTCAGCTTAAACTTCGCGTTCAGCAGCGGATAGAGCAAAGTGGCCGCAGCTTCATAGCCACTATAGAATAGATGTCCAGCGGCGTCAGCTTTCTTACGGGTCAAGCCTGAACGATAGTTCCAGCGTCGACTTCCCATCTCGCAGCGGATCCATATCCAGCTTCAACTCGGGCCTGCGCTGCAGCTCGAGTATCATCAGATCCAGAGCCCTCGAGCTCCTGCTCCAGCAGTGGATAGAGCTCCATAACGAGTCCAAACTGCATCGTTCAGCGGCTCCAGCTACCTTAACCTCACAGTCTGTTCTCCAATAGACAACCCCCCACCCACCCCACCTCACTGTGTTAGTTCCAGCTCCCGCCTAAACTACGGCGTGCTTGTCGCGACGTATCCCACAGCTGAAGCCGCGTCCCTTGCGACTGCAGCCCTGGATCTAGCAGCCTCGACTGCAGCTCCAGCCTCGCCACCAGCTCCATCGACTCCTCCTCCACCTCAAGCCTCGACTCCGGCCTCGCCCGAGCGGGGCGATGCCGCGGGCGGCGCTCGGGCGCTGAGAGTCCAAGCGGGAGACGCCGGTACCGTCGGGGCTACGATGAACATCAACAACAGCAGCAGCAAGACGGTGACGGTGAACGTGGGCGACGTGGCCCAGCGCTGGATCGAGTCCGGTGCCCTCCTCCAGCCTCGCTCCCTGCAGCCCGACACGGGCTCTGGGGACCGTGGGGACACAGTCCTGGCCCACGTTGCGACGGCGGAGGCGGCGGCGGCGGCTACCACCGCCAGCAATCCTCCTGCTGTCCCACAGGTGCCCTTCCACATCCCCGGCCTTGGCCGCCTGAGGCCGTCCTCCTACCTGGCTCTGTTCAGCGCCGTGAGCAAGCTGGCTCGCCTGGACGACTTCGTGTGCGAGCTCAAGATCGGATCGGGATTCTTCTCCGAAGTCTACAAGGTGATTGGAGGCAGGGGTCACACCGCGTTCTCTGGGTGGGGTGGTTGTGAGTTGCAATTGTTTCTTGCTGTGGTTGTCCCACCTGGTGACGAACGCTTGTGTTGCGCCCAAAACGTCGTGATTTAATTACATTTATTTTATACCTACGTGACTTTACCGAAAGAACCAAAGAGTATGCTTTTTAGTTGTCTTAAAAGTGAACCTAGCCTGGCACAAAGCGCGGTGGTGGCGTCACCCTGCGTGGCGAATATCAGCTGCCCGCTGTTCGTGGTCGTCGTGGTGGTGATGATGATGACTTCTCGGTTGTGCTGAGGTCGTTAAGTTGCTCCGCACTCAGATCATCCCACAAGACGCGGTCGCATAGAAGTAGCGTACAACAGTGGATTTTCCTGGCGCTGCTGTCTGCTGCCGACCCAGAAGCAACGCAGGCTATAACGCCTGGGTGTTCGCTCGTTCCCAAGCACTATTCCGGCCGGTCGAGATTGGGACGATGCTGGGCCATTCATTCATCAGGCAGACCAGTTTAGTGGCACAGATGTGGCTAAATCGAATGCTGTAGTAGTAACTTAAGTCTCAAAACTGCAGTGTTTCGCTAAGAGTTTGCAAGCTACGCCAATGGCCTAGAATGAAAGAGATGCCCCAAGTGGGCTTGGCATGATTTAGTGCCCCCCTGCACTTCCACTTTGGCTTTCATCGGCATCAACATTATCTGTGGTCAATCCACTTTTGGACGCAGACCTTTCCCCACCCATGCTGTCAACGACCGTGTAATGCAATAGTTGGCATGAAGTTAACACGTGTGTGTGTGTTTCTTTTAATGTGTTGGTCAAAACTGCTGCACTGAACTTGTTTATTTCATTCGTGATAATTGTAAATGTAAAACAAATTGTAAACGTTGTGGATTTACTCACCAACACACTCGTGGGCTGAAGTAATAACTAACTGGCGCGTTTTGTTTACGTGACGAACCTTGCTGGCTGTGTTGGGTGGTGGAGGGTTACGACACATTTATACTTGCGCCATCTAACCCATGAACCTTTATTACGAATAATATTGGTCGCGAAAGCCTACGTGTTAAACTTGTTTATTTCATGTTCCAGGGGCTGATGTTACAATGCACACATCATCAACTACAGTGTTCTATCCACTGCTAAGCTGTGTGCGTTTTCAATGAAGCACACACATGAATCCCTTTTAATATAACAGAAAATTACCTGTGATATTGCAACTGTTTTGATCAAAACGGCGGCGCCACGGTTAACTACCTCGCCGGTATACAGGAGGTCATGGGTTCAGTCCCGACCCTGACGCCTGCTGTATTTTTGGAGTTTGCCTGTTTTCCCTCCGTGGTGGTGTGGATTTTTCTCCGGGTCCTCCGGCTCTTCCCTCCACATTTAGAGGCATTCGTTGAGAATATTTGTCTGCTTTAAATTTCCGCATGATAAGCCACTTTCGTTGAGCTATCAATTGTGGACCTTACCTGATAAAAAAATATATAGTTTAGTTTTAGTATTAAGCTGCAGTGGGAATCCAACCCCAGGGGGACCCTGTGTGTTGGTGTCTTATCCCATAACTCAACTGGAGTTATTTTCCCCATTTTATGTTTCTATAGGCTGCACTTAGAATGCTTCATTTAAAGTGTGTGTGGTCTTTCATTGCTTTTGCATTATAGCTGTCAAGTAGAGAAATGAGAGATCCGTGTTTTGCAACCTGTGGTTCACAGACCACACTTAGTGATCTGCAAAGCCATTGAAAGTCATCTGCGGAACTTTAGTATACTGTGATTTCATAAAAAAAAACCCATGTAGCCTCAGCCATCTCATTAATACGAAGCAATGAATAGCAAGGAAAAGCAGTTGTTTATATGGAGGTCAATTGACATTTTACTGAGTACGGTAGTCTACATGTTGAAAAAATTGTTACTGGTGCTTTGTGATTTGCACATTTTTGTGAGAGCAATGCAGGTGCAGAAGGTTGTAAACCACTGGTTTAGATGAAAATGTACATATAGTTTGCACCAATATGTTCTGAGGTTCAATATATCATTAACAATCAGCCCAAAGCATCACTATACCTGTAATTTAACTATCAAAAACAAAACCATAAAACGATTCCAAGTTCACTGCACGAAAAAAAATATATGAAGACTTGAACTCTAAAGATGCGATTATTAGTTATGTTGCTTTAAGGGCAAAAAATTATTGAAATCTACTTAAGTTGATTAATGTCACTGACAGAGCTTTTCTTGTGGGTGACTGCTCAGCAGATGAAAGACCATACCTCTGCAAGACTTAAATGCATAAACCCAACCTTTAACCCGTAACAACATTGCCTTCATATGGCGTGTTGCAAAGATACTCAACTGTTTCCTTCGAACAGAAACAAAAGTTCTTTATTTACTCAGCAACGTTGGTTGTAAGCTAATGGTTTGCTTTGGTGCCTTCGTGAAATGCTCTTGATGGGCAGTGGTTTGACAATGTTCTCCATTGTTCCACTCTGCATCATAGATGAAGTGCATCGACCATGCGATGTCTAAATACGATTCACCGTGGGGCAGCGAGAAGCCAGGAGCAGATTCATTTGGCTCGCTGAGGTGTGATGAAGTCTTTGTTGAGTCACCTCTACATCCCTCCATGCTGTTTTCCATCTGCCCTAAGGTGGTAACATTGTGGTCGGAATTTTATATTACTCGCCAGAAAGGGTGGCGGGATTATCACGTAAGTTAAGGGTGACCGGTTGAGATCGTCCCGGTTCAGTGTTTGACGTAGCCCTGTCCTTCCCTTGATGATGCCACTGCTCGGCAAATGTGGGGTGGCATGATGCTCGAAAGTATGGGGAGCCAAGGTGTTGGCGTTGATGTCAGTGTTCCGATGATGATACGCATGGCTGTGTTAACAAATAACGGTGCTGTATAATGTTTTGTATGACGATGCCTTCGGCTATATACCCTTTGCTTCCAGCCGTAAAAGTTTTGGATCGCGTACAGCTGGCACAACCTAAACACTTGACCCCGTTGGTTAGATTTTGGCAGTTTAACTTGTTTGACACAGGCCATTGCCGTGGAGAAGATGAGCAAGGGCAGTGGAATGGATTTGTGTGGAAAGTCATCATAGTTTTACGAGGAATGTGATAAGTTGCGCCTCTGAGCAAAACCACAGCTCGTTTGACCTAGTCTGGTAGCCATTTGTATACTGTGGTTTTTAAGGTCGTGTATTTGAGGTCTTGTGTGGATATAGAGTTATCCAAATCTACTAAGAAATGAAACTAGGATTTTACATTGGGTACACCACAGTCTATTGGCGTGCCGCATGTGGAAATATCAATTGTGGGTAGACACACCTTTTCCCAGATATTTAGTCAGCATGGCAGAGTAGGCCAATTTCTCTTCAGAGGGGTTCCATAGAGCTCCATCTACTGGAGGCCCTTTCGCCAGCAGTGCCGTGAACAAACAATTGCAAGGCTCCACCATTACCTTTGCACCTAGTTGTCTTCAATTTAAAATTTGAAAGAAAAAGCAGCCACGACTATTAATAGAGCTTTCTTCTGCCTGATTTGCGGCTTTGGCAGTGCACGTGGCTGGCCTTGCTACCCCCTGCTGATGGACCTCCCACAGTTGAGGCAGCAGGGTTATGCAGCTGCACACTGTCAGGCATGAGGCAAGTTCACACCACAGGGCAAGCTCCAATCGGGCAGTTAGGCTGTGTGTTCCGTGCTAAAAATGAATTGCGTGCCCAAACTCTGGAGTGTGACCCTTTAGCGTGTGCACGTGCAAGCTTCATTCAGAATTCTTAGCAATCTTGGAATTTAATTGAAATGTTGAAGGTCTACATGGGGTCACCATAGGCACCTAGTGAATATAATAAATCAAATATGGAATAGTCAAGTTCATGAGGTTGGCACCGGCAGAGCTGAATACCAGAGTGGATGTCTTCTGAGGCGCAAGCCACGCTAGTACTTGCTGCCAGTTGGGGACACATTCCAGTGGGCTTGCATATCTGTGTCGTACCTCTGCGAGGGGGTGGCTTTGCTTTTTGCACACAATGCACACACTTTGAGAGTTGGCTGCAAGATTTTACATTTAGATAGCTACACCTGGCAGAGCCTCTCCTTTTACCAGCATGGCTAGCTCTTAACAATTAAACTGTTGTATGAATACAACCAGCCTATGACCAAATCACCGGTGTAATGCAGCCGATTTCGTCAGATTGCAGAAGCTAAGCAGTGTTGAGCCTGGATAATGCTTGGATGGGTGACCAGTATGCATAAAGCATGTGTTGTCGGCTGTTGCAGGGCATATTATCAGCAGAGGGCAGTGCAGTAAAATCCTTTGTTGTCATGTATTTCTATGCTCCCACGTTTATACTCCCAACATTTGCCAACCCACACTGACCATACTCTTAGGTTTTTTCGGTAAAGTCACGTAGGTAAAAAATATATATATATGATAATAAATGAAAATAACAAAAAAAAATTACCTACATGACTTTACCGAAAAAAACCTAAGAGTATGATTCCTTGCAGTCACGAAAGCTTCAAATCTAGAACCACACTGACCAGGTTGGTGAAGTATGGTCAAAAAACTCCAACGGTTGAATAGGCCTTCATCCAGCAGTGTAATTTGATCTGGCCGTTTGAGATTAAGCAAAGCACACGCTGAAAATATGTTCCCGTGTATAATGTTACGTGACTGATGTAACAAAGCAAGTATTTGGAGGAAGTTATGTTAAGGAAAATAAATCGGATCACCATTTTCAAGCTATTCTTGCATGTTGGTAGCATGGTATCCCTTTTTAATGAGCCTGCATTTCAAGGTAATGAACATTGCAAGAGTCTTGTCAAATTACTAAAATCATGGCCTTCGGGCTGTTGTTGTATATATGCGTGGCCAGCACACACAGTTAAGTATTGCCTGTGGTTGATTTTGTCTTTAAATGTAAATTCCTACTGTGCAGGTAATGCAAGTGAGGAGGAAATTGTTGACAAAGCGTCCGCAATAAGTCTCCCATGGCGGGGCACGGTGTGGATCTGTGGCCGATGAGAGTAGATGAACCCTGCCACCTGTGCCAACAACAACAACAACACTGGCGCGTCTTGTTTTTTTTCTAAGCTTCGCGTGCAAGGCGTTCGTATAATTTCTACCACAGCGCTCCCGACACTTACCCAGTGCCTGGTAATGCTACGTTTGTGTACTTTGCGCCCGTCGTCTCAAGCACGGTGGCATCCTGTTTTTTTTGCTTTTCCGGATGACAGTGGCGCTTGAAACGACAGCAGACAGTGAAGCGATCTTTGCTGCGCTTGCACGCGTGTCGCTACAAAGGAACGTGAGAGCACTTGCCCGGGCGGGCGGGCGGGCAGTGGCCTCCATTTGAGCGTGGCCCCCCGTCACTCGATACGCGTTCAATGCCATTACACGTGAACAAAGGGCCCGGTGAAATTGTTCTCCGTGCTACCCGTAGCATTAGTATTTTGTATCTTCACCAGTCCCCCCCCCCCCTTTTGTTAGACTTGACGTGTTATGAGTGATGTATTTGCAGCAATGTGTATAAGTTTGATGTACTTCCCACACACATTTCTGAAATGACCTTTTCCTTCAATGGGACTTGGCTGGTGGTAATGATTTAACATTCCACAAATGTTTGAACGGGTCTGGCCGATTTCTATCTTGGGTAAGTGGAATTATTTGCATTTTATGTTGTGCTGGCGCACTTAAGTGTCCTTATGTAAAGGAGTTGTTACGCACAACGGTGTCATTTTATATTGACGGCATGACACCTTGCTATTTTAGTTTTAAAAGACCCTTTATCCTCGCTCCCTCGTGAGCGGCCACTTCAAAGGGAAGTGAGGCCTGAACACTTCTCGGCTGCATTTGGCTCCTCCGAAATGCTCGGTCCGTTGCACACCTTTGATGTGCGGCCTAGCACATTGGGAGCCTCGGAGAGCCCGCGCGATGATTAAAAAAGTTTTGCTTGCATACCCAAATCTCCATTGCCCTTGGCCTTGACTTGGTCTCGAATTGTCTGCCCATGTCCAGTCCCACTCGACGTAAATGGATATGAAGTGTAAATAAAAAAGGAGGGTTGTGTTTTTGTATGTGCAGGAATGTAGTTCCCCAGGGTCAGACAGGTCAAACTGAACAGGAGACATTCGATGAAAGAAACTAAGCCTCATTGCTGCCTGTACAAGCAAAATATGCACACCTGGAAATCCTGCTCTGGTCCGTACACATGCATTTGTCTACCGTTTTGGGATTTATTTCACATACCAGACGGTGTTGTGTTGGTCGTATGGATCATTGCATTAAGATGAGGGGCTTGGTTTTTCCAGGTTTGTGTAGGCAGTAAAGCCTAACTGAATCTTACGGCACATTTTCAGGAGATTCTTGCATTAGATGGTTGGACAATTCTACAAATGAGTATTTGGCTTTAAACTTTTAGATTCACCAGCACTTCATATATCAGTTGTGTTTTATGCATTCCAGTAACATTCTGAACAACTTAATCGTGGTTTCTGCTTGCTTCACGACACGTCTGGCAAGCAATCTAGAGTCACTCAATAATACCTCAAAACAAATTAGTTTTAATCACGTCGCGGTGGTGAAAAATGTACACATCAAAGGACCAATCGATGAAATTTAATAACGCACGCTGCCAGTTAGATTGGCAGGGTGGATTTATACATTAGCAATGGGAATGTTAACTTGGCCGTGTGGTCGTCCATTCTGTTAAGCGCTCCTCCGCTTGGGCCTGCAGTGTTTGTTCGCTTTTGATTGGCAACTCCCGTTTGTACTCGGAGCTGGGGGTATCAGATCCCCAGAGGTCATTAAGGGCTAAATGGGGGGGGGAGGGGGTGCTGGGGGGGGGGGGAGAAGTTGTGGGGGCGGGGTATCCGTCTCCCAGTGTTCATTACCAAAATAACTTCACTTATCCTGATAACGCTGCAGGATCTGGGGCTTTTTCAGAGTCGCCATGAGCAGGTGCCGTTTTGGGGGAGATGGAGGTCGGAGGTTTCGTTTCTCTGTTGGCCGCGTAGCCTCGGCGTGAACCGTAGACCGCAAGCCGTATGCAAATGTATCTCGGTCTTCTTGACGCGTTCCGTTACGGGTCCAATAGTCGCGCGAGCACTATTAATGTCGTTTTACGTCCAGACTCGCAGAGGCCTGCCAATATGGGTGGACATGTGAAAATGTCAGATACGTGAACAGATATCTATGAAATGTACAAGTAAATTACTGGACAGAAATAAGTGCAAACTGCTTGAAAAGCGTGGGAAAGTGCTTAATGGTAATTTGGGAGAAAGAGTTTGAAAAGAAACGTCGAATGTGAGAATATCTATAGAAAGAGATAGTTGTGCCATATGCAAATACTGCACTGAGTGTGGGGCAATTAATTTATCAGGGCAGGTACGCGACGGTCCGTATCTGAGACGTACTCTCGTTTGTTTATTCACTTAATGTACAGGTTATTGTCTATTATGGAGAATAATTAGTGTTAGCTGCACATGGGAACCCTCTCCAGCTTATAATCCAGGACTTATGTAAGTGCCCTTCTAATTCATTGTGTGTATGTATTGTGAGTGCTGTCTGTGTGTTTTTAAACCGACAGTTTCGTGTCACCTTCATTTGCCAAATAAAAGCCTTGGGGATGGATGCAGTAACATTCTCTCATGGCCCTTTTATTCCAAAGATAGCTCAATTGGTGTGTTTTTTTGTGTTGACAGCATTTCTATTTTGAATTCAAATAATGGGCGTTATGTTGGCCGCAGGAGATGGCTTATCGGCTCCGCTAGTCACGTCTCCACAATGAAAGACGCGGCCCTCCATTGTTTCGAAATCGAGACAAAAGCGTAAAAAAAACCTTGAATATGACACTGCACAAAGTTGTCGGCACAAAGGAGCTTGGGATATATTTTGTTTTAGCAGTCACCTCAGACAGCGTTCCACACGTGAAATTGTGTTGCTTTAACGCCACCCATTGTGTGCATTGACTTGCAGGAAAGTGAAGCACTGGCAGCATCCATATTAAAGGGCTTTAGAATTGACTGCAGGGGAGGCACATTCATTTATGAATGAATCCTGGGGGAAGTTATTATTTTTTTAACCGTGGTTGTGTATTATATCACCTTTTTTTTGAATCCATGAACTATTGCGAATCCTTTGGTCATTCATACGAGCTCCATAGGTTGCCGCCCAGTGGATGAGCAGATGAAACCGGTGGCTCAATTATAAAGGGGAGGGAGATTATTCGGCAGCCATTTCGACATGGCTCACATCAGGAATCCAGCCTCCGAAATCTGAGAAACTCGCCAATGTTGTACATGGGGATAGCAAATATCATGCAAATTCTATGCGAATATTTATTTCATAATATAATAATATAAATCAAATATTTCATTCATGAATGCATCGCAAGCTATGCCTGGATTTTGTATTTCTAAGGTAACTTTTGCAGTTCAAGATCTAAATAGAGAGTTATGGGCTAATGTATTGCCATGTGTCTTGCTGTGTGTATTTTGTATGTTGAATTTATTTCCCACCGTACGTAGCCCACCGTGCTAACCGGGGGTGCGGGGGAAGTACAGCAAATTAAGCACAAAAAAGCGGTTCTCAAAGAAATGAGTCTTCAGTCTAGATTGAACGCAAGTGTACATTTGAACCGGGACAGGAGTATTCCCACTCTTGCCTCCGTACCGTGTCCCCTTTCCGTCGTGCCTCGACCAATCGTGTTAACATTCCGCACCCTCTCGGTCCAAGACATTCGTTCAATTGACCGTGTGCAACAACCTGAGAGCAGATGGTAGGGTTACTGTTTGGGCAAATCGTCACGTGTATACCGTGCAGCAGCAGCAGCAGCGGTGGCAGCTGTGGGAACTGGTGCATGGTGGAACGCGGTGGTAGCGACCATGAGCTGGCATTAGCTGCTGTGACCACGATGACGTCTTGATCTTGACCAAATGCACCGGTTACGTACACCTTGCTTCACCTGCGCATGTCAGGGCCACCCCCACGCGATGGGGGTAGGAGCTTGTCATCGTTACAGCTGCGCATTCCATCTCCATAGGGACGTTCAGCGTCGAACGTTCGGCCCGTTTCCCTGTCCATCGTCCCCCCTCCGCCTTCTCCGTCCCCCACCTGCCCGTGACGCCCCTGTTAGTTGTACAGCTTGTGAAAAAATTAGCGCACTTTCCCCGATTGCTACCTGCGGCTAACCCCGAGGCTGGGACCTTGCACAATGGAGTGAGTGGCGACCTGGTAACTTAGTTTTTTTTCCGGCGTTTTTTTGAATCGCCACTTTGTGCACCAAATGACATGGGGGGGGACCCCTTTTGAAACCAGTCTGGTGTCGAATTTCAGCCCCAACAAAGCATGTCGTGCAGTCTGAATTTAGTGTGGGAAGTGAGCATTGCCCAGTGATGGCAATGGGTAAACATTGAGGTGTACCAAGGCGTTTTCAGCTTCCAGTTACTGTTTAGTTTGTTTTTTCAGTGTTAGGTTTTGATGGTTGTAAGTCACTGTCGCCTTCAGTTTTTCGTCGTTCGTTTCTTAAGCTCAAGAAACAATGTAACCAATTGTTTACATCAATTGCCACTGGCTCTACAGCTTTTGGGAGGTATTCACCTTTTTGTGTGCCTTAATGCTCCGGTTCAAGTTCATTTTGTTTAACCAGATGAGACACTATATAAGAGTGAACCTGGGTCACCAAAATGACACTGGGTCATGGCAAAATCACACACCGATATTTGTTTTATTCCGTCCACTTTGTTTGTCCAGGAAAACCCTCGATGAGTATTCAGACTCGTTTTTATGATGGTCCAACAACGTTGGGAGATATTTTTGGCCACTTCCATTGACCAGTGTTTGGCTTTCGGTAGAACACCACGGCTACCTGCAGGAAAAACCCCACTCGTACAAGTAAATAAGTTTCCGCACTGGTGGAGTCAATCCACTCCGCTCCGCTGCCTCTGACCAACTCGCCCGGAATGCGCCCCATCTCGTCAGATCGCGGCAGTGAAGCTGGTGTCAACCTCGCTAATTTTCCGATGGGTGACCACCGTGCATATAGCAGGCGTTAAAGGCTGCTGTTGGCGCGATGTTGTGTACGGTACGTCTGTACACCCCTCGCCCGCCTCTCACCAACCCACACCGCAGAGCCTGGTCAAATATGGTCATGCAGCCCCCCCCACCGTAACCCAGATTGCATAGGGAGGCTATTGCCCAGCAGCAGCAGTGGATTGTTCATGAACATGATCCTGCAGCTCCTGGCGGCTTTGGGAGTTGCAGAAATGTATTTGATCCGCCCCAAAAGTGCTCACGGGGCCCCCAAAGTGCCGGATTACTTTTGATTTCAAGTTGGGTGATGACTGGTTTGTGTAAGCAGGGGGGGCACGGTAAATGTGCACCGTGGATGATTAATGTTGGGCGTTGAGAAAATGTGTTCGCAAAACGTTCTGAACCTTCACCATTTGGGGATTTAGGGACGTTAGATAAATCCTGGACCATTGGAGGTTTGCGCGACGGGGCCGTAGAGTAGAAATAAAAAGCGAGCGGATCTCTTTGTGCGCTATAAAAGAACCAGGGTCGTGTGTCACGTGAGTCGCCGCGAGCCACGATGAACAAATAAATGGTATGCAGGCACAAACATAATTGAGCTTTTTTGTGATTTACAAGATCCTATATGTACATGTACAGCCCTTGTTTCAACCACTGCTGAATGAGGGCCTCCCCCGTGTCCTGGCGGTCGTGAAGGTCATTTGAGCATGCTTCACTAAGCTGGTCACCAAGGTGGCGAACATAGATGCTGGAGCATTGAAGTACAGTACAACAACGCATTCTGCTGCACTGCCCTTTGCTGACAAAATAGCCCCCCAGCCTTTAACACACATTCATCGATGCGTTGGTTAAAATCGAGTGTTATGGTCACCGTAATGTATTTAAATGCGGACATAGGGTTCAGTAATGTACTATTAATTCGACTTATATCGAATTGCATGAAAAGCTGTTTGAATGACGACGGAGCTGACGACAAAGCATAAATGATGCAGAATATACAGGACGGGAAATAAAAATGAGCGTTAAATAATTATTTTTGCAAGGTAGCTTGGTCATTCAGAGGTCAGAGTGATGACATTTGTTCAAAGTGCTGACCTCTGGCTTTAAATCCAGGTTTCAATCACCTGCGGTTGAACTTGGCTCTCAAGTGTAGTGGGTTGAAAGGGTCAGCCTGATCGCCAGTTACTGATAATAAAATTAACAATAATGAGATACTATCTTGATATCAGCATCATGTGATATTTTGTTGTAGTACAGTTATGAGTGAGTTTATGGTGTTAGGCTGGTCATCAATGACTGCACAAAAAATAATCACGTGATGCAGATAATACTATCAGGAAAAAATGAGGGGGAAAATATATAAATATTGTAAAAGACTGACCCGTTGTAGAATCTAATCTTAACAGAGGCATAGAGGAGGCCTACCTTTGTACCCGCCTTTTATCAGCCATTGATAAAATCGGCTTCATCCATCAGAGGCTTTATTTAAAACCTCTTTTGATGCTTTTGATCGTGTGTTATACATGGATTATTTGAGGCAGCCTCCCCATAAATAATTTAATCAATGACTGACTTTCCTATGTAGTGGTTTTGCATGCTTATTTAGAGTCGTGTGCTGTAACGAAACCATCCAAAGGCAGCTGCTTTCAATACCATATTTGTAAAAATACACGTTTAATTTGAAACACGTAGGCCACCTTTTTTCCGAGTTTGGAGGTTATGAAATGGTTTGAAAAGACAACTTACTTACTCCTCTTCACTCCCTGTGGAGCATAAGGCCGTGACAAGCCCATGGCCATGCCGGACGGTCTTGAGCAGCTTTCTTTGCTTGACCCCAAGACAGGCTCCCCATGGTCTTTATTTGGTTTTGAACGGTGCGTCGCCAGGTGGTCTTCAACCTACCCCGTGGTCTTTTCCCTCGTGGTGTCCACCGTAAGGGCAGCTTTCGCTATGGACTCTGGTTCCATTATCAGCGCATGTCCCAGCCACCTGAGCCGTCTCTCTGTTACGTTCCGCGTTGTGCATCTTGAATTGGTCTTGATGTATAGGTCCCGGTGTGAAATCTTGTTTGCCAAGAAGCTGCGGCAAATTTTCCTCAGGCAGTTGTTGTCGAAAAGGCGATAATACATAACTAATTGGGGTATAGCAAAAAAAATTCCACACATTCATGCATGTGTCTTATTGTTTAAAAACGAATATGGTATGCATCCAAAATAATATTTCTCAACCGCCAGGATGTTATATTTAATTTTCCAGTGGGTGTACAGTCGTCCGTGTTGTCGGTAGAGTCCCGCTTAGCGGGTGGTGTGGACAGAGCTCCCCCCCCAATGTCAAGTGCAGTTGTAATCCTTGTGTCCACGTGGCGTGACGACTCGTGAGTCCAGCACACACGTGAATGCCTCGGAACCATGCAGCACACGGCCCCAAACGCCTACCCAGTGCCATCTTAAAATGTGTTATTTTTATTTTCTGCATTATTTTTTAACGAAAAAGTGCTTACCTTTAAAGGTCATATATTAGTTTTTTTATTTTCTTTGAACCTATCTACGTGACTTTACCGAAAGACCCAAAGAATATAGGTCATTTATAGCCTTTATCTTCATGCCCCTGATGTGTGTGGCCTGCACTGCATCTTTGTCCTGGGGATGGTTATGGCCTCTGGACTAATCAAACCAAAAATGGCATGTGTATATGAATGTATTGTGGGGAGCAGTAGTGTCGTGGTTAGTGCACTACCCTACGTACCCGGCGACCCGAGTTCGACTCCCCTTCGCCACCTATAACCAGTAGCTAATACATGGACCAGTTCTGGGCCTCGCCTAGGTCTTCTCAGCCCTAAATGAATACCTGGTGTGGTGTGTGCACATCACCACTGGGGAGACAAAGGCGACCGGGCATGATGCTGTGCAGTGCCGACCTCTTGACGCTTGCTAGCAACACTTGCCCCCATGGTCTGTTATGGTTTTATGGGAGGATCTTTATCTTTGTATGAATGCTTGCGTACTTTTGTGTACCTTTGTTGCAGTGCCTTGGCACCCTTTGAGAGCTGAGATTGTAAAAGCTTTGCGATTTTAGGTTTAATTGCGATGGTGGAATGTGGCTAAACGTTTAAACAAAGGTTGTGTTCTAGTACAGGTCTTTTTTATGGCACTGCACACATTCCATTGCTGTGAAGTGCCAATGCACATCGCAGTAAATCAATTTGGTCATCGTCTTCCCAGTCAAATCCAGCAATTCGGAGACTGAGGGTTGGTTTATTGCGTGTAAATGATAAAAAAAAACCTCCCTGGAGGGCTTTGAGTTGGCCATGCAATGGAAGTATGGTACAACGTCGCATATCTGTAGTACAGGACACTCAGGCATAGGCAAATGTAAAAAGATCGGATTTGTGAACATCTGTAGAAATTCGTTTTTCCAGTCACAAATACCGCACGGGGTGTGAGTGGTTAATTGGCCATTGCTGATATACAACGTTGCACTGTACAACAAATGGATTTATAAGCCCATCTGTGCGGACCTTTGAGTGTTATTACCACAATAGCACAACAAGTTAATGGGCTTATGAAAGAGCCGAGAGTTTGGCAGTACAGCAAGTAGGTGTGCGACATGTTTGAACCTTTGTTATTCCCCTCTTGTGCGTGGGGGTTTTCTCTTGGTGCTCGGGAACTCTCTAGCATACAGAAACGCTCCTTAAGAGGAATGGGCCCAACGTCCCCCAATGCAGGGCCATCCTTAAATAAGTCTTGGGGCTCTGTGAGGCTTTCTTGTAAAAATAAATGGCACTGTCATATTGTTATTATTGAGTGAATGTCCACGAGACCGTTTTATACTTAGCTTGGTTTTGGTAGGCGCCTTAGTTGGAGGGCTACGTTTGTCTTGGAGTAATATACAAAGGCGCGCTATCATACAACCCGTTTATTCATGAGCAGGTAAGAACCGATTGAGATATATGATCGCTTTTACACGGAGCTAAGTTAAACATTTTAACGTGGCCAAGACGAGAAAAAAACGGCTTGCCTCGTCATCCCATCTTAACTATGGCACGTAGACAAGACGAGATAGCACAGTGTCGCACACTGTGCACCCTGGATTAGGATCGTAGTGCTCGGTTTGAAACTTCCTACTGAACATTGAACTATTGTGATGGCCAACCTTTAAAACTATGAACCTCTTCAGATACACCCGGTGTTGTAAATATTTCTCGAACGCACTAAAAAACGCCCTCCAATTGAATGCATTCGGGGTTAATAAGTAACCTTGTGGTTTCTAAAAATTAACACGGTGCATTCTGACTTATTTGTTTGCTTAGCGACTGTAAACATTCCGCCTCCTCCCGACAGGCCGGGTGGGAACTTTAGCAATCATCCCAGTTTGCGGAGAGAGTATGTGTGCACCCGCACTGACCTTTGGGTGGAGCGGTGGCATTGTGGTTAGCAACCGCGCTGTCAACCCCAACAACCCTGAGATTGATTACCGGCCACGGCTCACGTCGCCGGCAAACATCTGAATGCACCTTTTTTATGTACCTAAGGTTAAGGTGCAAGTCTGGAGCCATTTGAGTGGAAAACATTTAGTGTGGCCGTGAGCCTCCTCTCTTGAGATAAGGGTGCAGCCATGGAATGTGTTGCTCACATCACTGCTGGCGGAAAGGCCTCCACTCGGGGGAGCTCTAGAGAGCCATTTGATAGACTTGGCTTTGAAGGAGTTCCCGGTGTGGCACGTGAACGTCAGCACTGGGTATACCGACGCTGATCGGGCGTGGTGTTGACCACACCACCTGACGCATGCCTGCGCCTAACCGGCTTTCATAGGTGTTCGCTAACAGCGCTCGCCCCACCACCATCCTATGGAGGCTGCACGGTGGGGATCTTTTATCCTTGCATTCATGTTGACCGTTGATTGACGTGTGTGTCCATTCAGGTGCGAGACAAGGGCACGGGGAAGGTGATGGTGCTGAAGATGAACATCCTGAGCAGTAACCGTGGCAACATGCTCCGTGAAGTGCAGCTCATGAACCGTCTCTCTCATCCGAACATTCTCGGGTACGCGAACCCCCCACACCCTGCATCCGTTGAGGTGCAGCGCGTGTACGCACGCAGGTGCGGCGCTTGTGCAGGTGCGGCGCGTGCACGCATACAGGCGATTATTATACGAGTCCGTGAGACCAGACCAGATATTTCACTTGTCGGCACCACCCGAGGTGGCTTCACTTTAGCGGTTCCAATTTATTTATGTGGCCAATAACAGTTAATTGTTTTTCCAATTGAGCAAAGGTTAAAAGTGTAAGGGAAGAAGTGGAAATAAAAGTGTTATGCTGCGTTGTGGTGAGTGAGTGAGTGGGTGTGTGTGTTTTTGTGACCTGCAGTGTGGTGGGTGAGTGTGTTGTTGTGACCTGCAGTGTAGAGGGTGAGTCTGTTGTTGTGACCTGCAGTGTGGTGAGTGAGTGGGTGGGTGAATGAGTTTGTTGTTGTGACCTGCAGTGTGGACGAGGTTGAACACTGTGGATGAGACTGAACAGTCAGTCTTGTAGTACGAGTCATCTGCACGGGTGGAAGAATCAACGAGCGAAGTTCACGGGAACAGTAATTAGGGTGGTGGTGATAAAAATGACAAGGAGACGACTTACCGGCGGTAGCTTTGTAAGAGCTTCCATTGGCACGGTTCCACGATTGCTGGGAATCGACCGCGATTGGTTTCTCTTCACGGGCCAAACCCTAACAGTCAGCATTCCCATGATAGTTCTTCAAGGCTGAACCGATCTCAAGCCAGGCATGGTCGGCAGAACATGCTGCACACATTTATCCTGGATGGCTCAATTAAACTAAACTAAACTATTTTTTATATTACCAGGTAAGGCCAACTGAGCTATATGGCTCTTTTCCAGAAGCGAACTGGCCACAAATGATAGCTCAACGAAGTGTGGACATTTATAACAACCAATTTCTATAAAGGCATGTTTCTAAATTTGGAGGGACAAAGCGGAGGATCTGGAGAAAAATCCACTCGACCACGGGGAGAGACATGCAAACTCCAAATATACAGGCATCGGGTTGGGATCAAACTCACGACCTCCTGTATACCAGGCAAGGTAGTTAACATCTCGCCACCGTGGCACCCCCAGTGGCGAGAAGGCCGGTGCACCACTTGCAAGAGGGGGTTTTGTGACGAGCACCACGGCCAGCCACCGTTTACCCCCCATGGCAATGTTTACATGGTGTACCAAGTACTCATTTTGAGGCTGAGTTGAACTAAGTGAGGCCCTCGGATTTGGTTCTGATATCACTCACCACTGATGTTAGTCGTGGCCAGGAATCAGTCAGGCTGCCTGGTTCATAGTGCAGTGCGCTCATCACTACCCCACCGCTCCCCAAATAGTGACACATATACATAAAGCTGGAATCACCAGCGAAACGTCATACTCGAATTGTTAATGTTGTGGGTTTACTCTCAGCCATACTGGTGTACTGTGAAGTAGTAACTAATTGTCACATTTTGTTTAAGTGACAAACCCTACTAATTGGCTGTGTCGGGTGGTGGCGGGTTAAAGACATTTATATTTACGCGATCCAATCCAACCCAACAAAAACCTTTATTACAGATAATATTGGTCGCGAAAGCCTACGTTTTAAACTCGCGCACAAAGCTGCCTGCATGGATGCCCACGGTCACTTGAACACTGTAGAATGGTAATTTTTCGATTTAAAGCTTTTGTGACTGGTTCTTTCGGTAAAGTCACGTAGAAGGGAAATAATAAAATAATAAAAATGAAAACATTATAAAATAATTCTCACGACGTTTCGGCCACAACGCAAGCAGCCGTCCTCAGGTGAAGAACAGGTCTGTCGGAAAGACAGCGTCTGAATGAGCACCACCATGCTTGACAGCGTATATTTAAGCTGGGTTGGAGGGGGAAGGATGCCTTGACAAAGGAATTTGCATATCAAGAGGAATTTAGGATATTTATTGGAAATGCAGATATGGGATTAGTCACTACTTGTGGAATGCGTAGGAGGTGGAGGGGTTTCAATGGTAATTGTTTTGTTTTGCTGTCGTCATCTGTAGGAGGGGAGGGGGGTCTACTGGCGTGCCTGTGTCCTGCACTCGCGTATAGATCCCCCCCCACCACCTCTTGACGCGGATGTGAATGTACCGTCCTGGTGACTGACGTAGCCCTCCTAGTTTTAGACACTCGGCTATTGCTCACGCCTGGGTGTGTTTGTGTTGAATTTGTACGGTCACGCTTTGACGACATATTTTGTGTACATTACGGCTCATTGTGTAACGCCGGCCATAACATGTAACAGATGACGTCCCCCTCCCCCCTTCAAACCTGCCATTTCCTGTGATTGCAATCATTCCTCTGAGAGTTGAGTAGGGTATATAAATAGTGAACAGTTGAATATCACGAAATCCAGGCAGCTTTAAGATAACCATACTTTCCCACCTTCGTGTGGCATGCAAGTGTTCTGAACAAAAAACTTGCATGCTTAGAGCACCTGCTAATTCATAACAAACTCATGTGTGCTTTGATTATATTATTGTTCATTATTGTTTATTTGGGTTAAACATGGCCCCAACATTTCAGTTTGCCACCCTTACCAGTATGATCTGGTGATCCATGGCTGATGAGACTCAGAAGGTCAAAACCAGCCCAGGATGTGTTTGCTGAAGCACATGCAGCCTGATAATGTTGGTCGGCAAAGCCAACAGGATGATGGACCAGGTGTGTATTTATTTATTTGTGTACGGAGACAGAACGAAGTCCGGCTTATTTATAATATACATAAAAAAAACTGCCATACAAAACAGACAACCCAGTTGTGCATGGTTTTGGGTGCTTTAAACAATGTTCAACAACCAGTGCCATCGCACGAGTAACCCGGCTGCCGATCAAAAGATGCAATGCAGCCCACACCACGGCAGGGCCCAGAAGGTAAAAGGTTTGAATGACCTTCACAGGCGAGCCGTCTTTTTTGCTTTTTACAATGTAAAGTTGCAGCCAGTTTGTTCGGACGAATAGGTCGGCATCCTTTAAAACAACAACCCTTAGCCGTGTCTTAACTCGCGACAGCAGGTCGTGATCTGAAACGAAGCACTTTACAAATACGAGGTTTTGTCTGAGCAGCGTACGTACTGATGGCACATTCTCGGAGGCGGAGTGATAGGGCACCGCTCCGTAAACCCACGACAAACCCGAGTTAGATTCCCAGCCATGGCTAACGTCGGTTAATGAGTTGTTACACCCGCCACCACGCCCCCACCCCACGCTCCATGACAGATACATTCTGCTCGGGAGGCCTTTAATCCACCGGGAAATTGATAAAGGGGCTGTAAATTAACACCCTGAGAACGATTTTGGGCTTTATTAATTTAAATTCTTATTTAATTAAAATATGACTTTATCGCTATAAGTGGGACTTGAATTTTGCGTTAGGAATAAATTAGTTTGAGTCCCACTGGCAATAATTAATATAGATCCAAATTCATGCTTTATTTTCCTCTACTTGAAAAGTTAACGTTTGCTTTAAAAAGTGGCATTAAAGTGTTCCGCACTAATCCTGCCTCGTAAACGCCGGCAATTAATGCAGTACGAGGGCTTGTTGTGTAACGCCGAACAATTTGTGTCCATGAAACATTTCAGATTATAATGGTCTCTTTTGAGATTGTAAAATCCCTCCCGTGTGAAAATTAAAATACATTTCCCATGAAGGCTCCAGAACTGACACCTTTTCACTTTCGCTCATGAGAAGTATTTAAAGCACCAGCGTTAAAGCGTTACTGGCCGGGGTCCTGGGAGGTCCTGCGAGCAAATTTTTTTTTTTGCGCCTGGGGATTTAAATAAGCGTTGACACATCATTTCCCCGGATATTCGTATCCCCGGTGGACGGTGAACAAAAAATTAGGCCAAAGGGGGCTTTGGCTGTCTTGTCCGAAGACCGGGAAAGGTTAACGCCGCCAACAAAGCTGTACAGAACCGCTGCTCTCCCGTGCGTTCCACAATAACACAAGGTGATGTGCTGTCATGTGTAATGTCCGCTGCTTGGCACCGCAATAAGGAAATGCGCTGCGTTGGAGTGGAGGGGGCAATGTGAAGAAGTACGAAATAATTGCCGTGTAGTTTCACTTCAGCGGTTCGGACTGGCGTAAGCTGACGGGGGACTCTGAACGTGTCCCTTTGTCCTCTAATGATGTCTGTGTGTTCTCTTGGGCTTTCGTCGAAACTGCAGCATAATCCATGGGGATGGTTGAGCCACATGGGCTTCGGGAACATTTGAGTCGTGCTCGTTTTTCAAACTGTTCGCCGTGTGTGGGTCTGTGTCATTGTGCCCTGGCCATTAAGATAAGTCGTGTTTCCGAATAATGGCCAGGCTACCGAGTTGTACCGCACATCCTAAGGGCCGTGCGCATTCTGTGAGCGATACAAGGCGGCAACGGCCTGACAAAAGTTCTCAATTTTATTATCATTTTTATGCGATCGTTGTATAAACCACTGTAACATGGTATCATCTCCCTTTTCCTTGCAGGTACATGGGCGTTTGCGTTCACGAGGGACAGCTGCACGCGCTAACGGAGGTGAGACACAGAAGGATTGTTGTGAGTGGGAAGCCTGTCCTTCAGACGGGGGTCAGGTGACACTGGAATAACACTCACCTGACCCCTCAATAGACATTCGTCACCGATGTCACACACACACATAGACAGAGATCCCCCGTATAGCCTTACCAGACTGTTGAGGCACGTGCTGTTAGCGAGTACCTATGAAGGCTAGTACGGCACACAAGGGGGTGGGTGACCAGCACCATGCCCGGCCGCCTTTGTCTCCCCAGTGACAAAGTTTAGACACATCGCACTAGCTTCTCAATTGAGGCTGAGTCGACCTAGGGGACGTCCCAGAACCGGTTCAGATTATAGTCACTGGTGTAGGCCAAGAGCGAGAATCGAACTCGGGTCGCCGGGTTCGTAGCACCGCACGCTAACCCACTACACTACCGCTCCCCACACACACACACCACTACTCACCAGCATTCAAATCACCCTCACCAGTTTCTTACATGTTGCAGGATGCCCTTTGCAAGTCACCCCCGCCACCTCCCCCCGCCTTCACACACACTCCTTCCCAATGGCACACACCTATCCGATTTTAATGTATAAGATAATCGGGCTGAATTATTTATCAGAGTGATCAAATATAAATTCGATGTCGCTCGCATGAGCTACTTATTATAAGCTTTCAAATGACCCCACCGTCGTTGAAATTGGTTGAGCGGTTGGGCAGGCGTGTTTCAGAACATACTTGCAACTTGGGTTGTTAAACGCTTATGAGTTTTTGGATGTTCGTTTACAGAATAATTTTTCAGCTCCAAAAGTCGTGGAATTGATAATCAAATCTGGTTCAACCTGAGTAACAATGTAATCGATTGGCACGCGAGAGCGTTCAAACATTGGTCATGGTTATCACGTGACCAATGGTTGTCACATGACCAATGTGATTGTTCATGTGACAACCAATTGCATGCAATATATATGCAAATATATAGAACTTACAGCACTTTGTCAATTTCACTGCTGGATGAAGGTTGTACCACCACTCCATGTCAGTTATGAGGCTTTTTTCATCATATTTCACCACACTGATCAGTGCTAGTTGGTGACAATTTGTAAACCTATGATATTTAGTTTTTTTTATCGTGTTTGTACATGTGAATATATATCAATAACACTCATTTACTAAATAACCAACCATGAATCTGCATGTTTACATACTGGCTGCTTATTGTACACACAGCCACAGCAACAAAAAGAGCTAATTGTAAATAAGTTGGCCTGTGTATTCATAACCTGCTGCTTCGAGTTATTTTCAAAATCCTTCGTTTGTGGCACTGGTGGCAAATGTGCATTTTTTTTGGTGTGCCGTGTGTGAGCGAGTGAGTGATCCCCCCGCCCGTATAGAGGTCATTTGAGTATAGCTGTTGGCTGCACACGCATGCACTTCTAACATGCCACGGGGCTTCGTTACACACCAGACTTCAACTGTGCCTTCCAATTTGTCATGATGGGGACAGGGCTTCAAATTCATTTTGTTTAACCGAGTGAGAATTCAGAGACCAGGATGAGTCTCATTTGCAAGAGTGACCTGGGGCATTAGTCTGTCAGTCGAGGGTGACGATCGCTGTGTATAATCCGAATTGAGTGATTTTGCAAATAATTTTAGAATTCAACAAATTTGGATCATTGGTGCCATCTTGCAAATGACGTCGTGGGCATCTTGAACGTCCGCTGTCCAGCGGATGGCCAGGGTAGTATGATTACGGCGATTACGCCCGCGGTAATAACGATGGAGGCCGCTGGATTTGGACCAATGCAGCGTGACGTTTCACCGAAGTCGGCGCGCTTCATTGCCGCCTGCCTTCGAGGCTCGGGTCGCGTTCGGGTGTCCTCAAATGTTTCGGTGACATCGTTGTTTTCATTGCATGGGGTGGTTTCTTATTTTCAACTCTTGCCTTTCAACCGAAGGTTTTTTTCTCTTTGTACATTCAAGTAATGGTATGCCATTATCAATTATGAATGAAATGGTCGAGCAGGCGTCTTACTTAAATGCGCATAAAGGTGTTTTGTGGCGGGTAGAGTGTGTGCGAGTGGTATTCGGTGTGCAGTCTGAATTGTGCAATCTGTGTGCAGTTTTATGCGAGCGTACCGATAATGCGAGGGCGTCCTGAACGCAATGTCTCGGCATTTTATTTATTAATTGAGCGCCTGTGCTTTCGCGCCAAGCCGGGCAGCAGCTTCATGAATTGCAGAATGCGGTGTTGTCCTCAGACCGCCTCTAAGCTTGGTTAGCGGAGACAGTCCTCAACGATGTGCGTCATCGTCTGTCCTCTGCACCACGGCTACAGTTGGAGTTCTGAATAAACGGTGCCTGTGACCAAATCTCCCGGAATGCCGCCCGATAATAGTAAGATCTCAGAGGCTGAGCCGGGTTGGGCGGCGGTGCGGGCAGCACCACGACTTTCTCAATGGTCTCCTCAGCCCTGGTGCGGTGCATTAAACCTCACCGCCGGAGAGCCAAAAACCGGGTGCGGCGTTGGTCACCCACGCTCTCGTGTGCCATGCTGGCCTTCACAGTTTCTCGCTAACACCACTGTCCCAAACTATTTTTGTATATTCTACACGGGGCGATCTGTGCCTTGGTACGTGTGACGACCAGAACCCTTAGTGGGTGGTGCCCATCGTAACCCGTGGCTTTATGTTCGCAGTACGTCAACGGGGGTAACCTGGAGCAGTTGCTGGACAGCCCCGTGTACCTGTCGTGGTTGGTTCGCATCAAGCTGGCCCTGGACATCGCGCGGGGACTCAAGTACCTGCATTCGAGGGGCGTCTTCCACCGTGACCTCACCTCCAAGGTGCAGTTAAGCGGTGCTTCGCTTACGCGTGCAGTAAAATCATTATCGACGTTGTGGAGAATTTAAGTAGTGAGATGAATAATTGGACTACCGCTTCACGTACCTGCGTCTCCACTTAAAAAACATTGTTCTTTTTTTTTTAACACGTCCCATCAGCCACACTGCCCTCTGGAAGTGCAGAGGTCCCATGTGCACCGCCACCGCCCGGCTAATTTTAGGGTGGTGGAGGTGTGAATCATTACATGCCGAACGCTTACCTAACGCACCTGCGTCTGTTTGTGTTGGTGGGGCAACAAATTGCGTGTTCGCCTGCCTCACAGGATGGATACATGTTGGCAGGGCGTGGTCGGGTATGGAATCTAATCCCGTTGTCGGGCAGGCGCGTGTGTGTGTTGCGATCCTCTACGCTTCAGTGAGCTGAATCTGCCTGCTTCTGCAGTCCCTTTTGTTGCCTTATCATAACCGAGCAGGGCGTGGTCCGCCTGTTTGTTTTCTGCACATCCGTCCACGTTTTATGTTGAGGGATGCCGCATTAATCGCGTCGGGCCGGTCTGCTCTGGAAGGCCCTGCCGCCACCTCGTACTTCCGCGCTGGCTGTGCAGGTTTACAACGTACGCGGGTTAGAGACATCAAAATTGGCCGATCCATATTTGTCTTTGGGTTAGATCGCCTGGTAGTTGTATACCAAAATTCTTGGCCGTTAAAATTTCTACCACCCAACAAGATTGTTACATTTACAAAGATGTTATCTGTACGTGCAAATCTATTAATTCGATTCTCACCGGTAAAGCCCACCTGTAAATTTCAAGTATTTTGGCATACATAAAACCCAAAACCAAATACACCTAACTGTACTGGCTACGAACCAGCTTGGATATTACCTGCTGTATGACGTAGATTTAAAAACACGGTCATTGACAAAGAAAATGGAAACGAATCTAAAAAGTGTGCAAGGGAGCGTAGAGAGGTGCACGATTGGACATGGACTGAGAAAACACTCAAGTTAGAGCTATCCGAGTGTTGCGAAGGTTATAATCGGGCAGGGGCGCGTCTTAGGGACATGCCATCGCCCCAAGCAGGAGGGGGGCGGTGGCCGGCGGTCGAGACTGACGACGGAGTGGCAGCTAAAGGAGGGAAAACGTTTCCGGGGGGAGTTCCACCTCGGAGACGGAGCGATGAGACCCGCTTGAGATGGATTGTTTTTATCGGCTCGTGGATACCTGCATCCAGCAGCGGATAGACCATTGCCAGTGACGGTTGTGGACGTGGTTAAGGACAACAAAGGGGGGGGGGTGGGGAAGCCCTCGCCGCTGGCTAAGAGGTCAATGAGGCCGTTTCTCTACGCAGAGACACTGCGTTCACAGGCACTCGCGGTCTTGACTCTTCCAGACAAAAGTTGCGCTGGGTGGTTTTAACGACTGTGGGTGGGGGAGGGGGTCATGGCTCCTTGTCACGCCCAGTGGTTTTCGTGGTGGAACAATCAAAAGGGAAGGAAAATAATAAAACGCCCAATGTCCACTGGGAGTATTGAGATTAGACGTGGGCGGTGCTTGAATGCCGGAGGGCGAGCTTGCTCGTTTGTTTACTTGCTCCTATTTTCTTTACAACATTTTTTGCAAGTTCCTGTAATAAAAAAAAGAAAACCTATTAAAATCTTCCTTCGACAACCTTAGCCCCCCATCACGATCACTCCATGCTCGTATAAATGTTCTGCAACATTTCAAGAGATTCGGGAACATTTTATCACTTGCGTGTTTTTTTTCCTCCCAACGGTGGCGCGTAACTTTAACCATCGGCGAATGACAAAAATTGGCAGGGACGCTGACATGTTAATTGTCTGCGGGGCTCCTGCGTGCGTCTCCTTGTGTTCGCAGGTGTTGCGGCGCTGCGGTTAAACACCTAATTCAATTCGGAGACGCGTTACGTAACGTCAGCCGCACACACCTGTGCTGCCGCCACCTAGCGCGCTCTGCTTTTCAGCTCCAGAGTTGATCGTGCAAAGTCTGACTGTTTTTTTGCGTTTGTTTTCTGACGATTGCAGAACTGCCTGATAAAGTACGATGATAGCGGCTACACGGGCATCGTGGGGGACTTTGGCCTGGCTGAGACGATCCCAAAGTGCAAGTAAATAACGCCACCAGGACACACCGCTGTTTTTTTACACTCTGATCGCGGCGTGATGAAGTATGGTCAAATAACCTCCCGCACCCCCACTCAACAGCTGCACAGGATTGGGAGGCCCTTCGTTCAACAGTGGATTCATTAAGGGCTCTATGTGTACAACCACAAGCCACATGGTTATAGTGTGTGTGATTACTCAGTCACGCAAAGTTGCCAGTTCAAATACCGGTCAGAGCTCAACTCGGTCTATCATACTTACAGAGGTGGATAAAATCAGTACTCGTGCTCCAGTGTGGGTTTTTAGTTTTACCGCCGTGATGTTCAGCATGATGTCTGACGCTTTGCGTTGCCTTTGTTTGAGCTTCAGGAACTGATTTAATTTGGTTTGCCAAAGGTTGAGAATACAAATGAGATGGTAAACCGACGCAACCAATCATTGATTCTTTAATTAAATCGTTTCCCTGGATTGCAACCGTTGATAGCATCGCTGGTTGTTTGAATCCTTACACATCTGTGAGCGGTGGCACATACCTCATTTGGGCAGGAAACACTTTTACTGTGAACATTGGGGGGGAAAAAAGGCTTGCTCTATCCCAGCCTGCAATGAAAACTCTCGCATATTGCCAAGGAAGTATTGTATATGTGAAGGATTACATGCTTCAAAGTAAAGAAGTAATTGCAGGGACTCTGCACTTTGGTAATGACCCACAGCTTATAACCAACTCACTTTAAATGCACTCAATCTTATCAGCTTACACAAGCTAAGCTGTTTTAAGCCTGGTAGGTTACATCGGGGCTTGCCAGGCATTGTAAGGATGGGGCTGTAAAGTTGGCCAGGAGATAGCAGCGCTGAGTGTCGCCCCCTCGTATGCCCTGGTGGGTTTTCTCTGGGTACTCCGGTTTCTTCTCGAATGTCAAACACTCATCGGCACACTTGGCCATACATCCCAATGCAGAAACCTCCTTCCTGCAGTAGAGTCTTGATACTCGGTGAGGTCTTTCTGGGTAAATAAATGGCATTTTTACCTTTGCCCATTGCCTGGCAATCAAATCGCCCCACCAATGCAAACTGAGTTATAGGCAAAAGCACTGAGCGTTGGGTTATCCATCTGCTTCGTGTGCTATGTTACATTGTATTCAGAAACAATAGTGGTCATGGCCAATGTATTTTTGAATTAGTTTTCTATTAATCGTCTCTTGGAATTACTTTTGATAATGGAGAAACAATCCGGTGTGGTTAACTGCTGATGTTGGGAGAAAAAGAATTAATCTGTAATCTAAACTCGTACAGTGCCTAATATAAAGTCCACACGATTAGGTTTTTAGAGTGCATTCAATCAGTGGCAGTGGGGGACCCACATGAGGGCCAGGTCTCGGACAGCGCTGTGTGCCCAAGCGAAGTGGGATGATGTTCACCGAGATTGTGAAATGCCCAGTCTGTCTCTCTCTCTTGCTGTCACTGTGAGCAATGCTGTCGAGCAGCCTGCCCACATGGCAGGTAAGATCCCAAGTGATAGGTGGGTAGGGGCAGGTATGACATTTTTGTTTGTCTGACTTGCCAAGCAGTGCTTTGAAGAGTTGGGCTGGCTCACACACGAGATCTGTTTTTATGAAATCCGGTCACGTAAGACGAGCAAGGTCAGCAGATATAAAATATATATAAATGTTTATCCCAAGTGAGAACTCGAAACCAGGATAGTCTTCTTTGCAAGAGTGACCTGGGGTAATTAGTCTGGCAGTAGGGGGCGATTGCTATGTATAGTCCCAACTGAGTAAGTTAATTTTCGAATTTGGCAAATTTGCACCCTTGGCACCAGCATACAATGGCCTACGCTTGCGAATTTCTTCAGCTGATCTTTAACATCCCCGCTATAAATAGTCCGGATGGAGTTGTGGTTGCTAACATCAATGGCCAGTGATATCGCGCTGGTCCTGGGCAGCCTCCATTCACACTCATGACCAGCAAGGTGAAGTATGGTCAAGCAGCCCTCATGACTCTTGTGACCAATTTTATTGCAACACGCCTTGCGGTTTTTACTTTGCCGTGTGCCAATCGGTTCGATCGTTCCCAAAAATGAACTGGATGCGATGATCAATTGCGTGACTTTTAGAACAGTCCCGATAATTCATTTTGTAAATTATAAAACAAAAATCTAAAACGAATTTCTCGATTAACAATCCTTGCTAGCTTAATAATAGGTTTTTTCCACTTTTTTCTGGCAACAAAACAGACGTTAAGATGTTAAAACACCAAACTGAAACCGTTTACGAGGAATCATGTCTGCATTAACCACAATACTTGTGGTCAGAACGCAAACAAAAAAAATACTCTGATAATGTATGCATTGCTAGCTTGTCTCAATTCTGCTCGGACGCGTCACTCACGGACGAGACCCGAGGTTGATTGTAGGTCAGTCGTGACTAAGAGCCCATTTCCCGTCCACTGCCCCTGCCTGAAGAGCTATTTGCCCCTAATCCTGGCCTGAGCAGTGGCACTGTTCACACAAAGCCCCTCTGCTCCTACAACTGCCAGCTTGCATCTCAGGCTGACATATTCGTCGATAAAAAAAGGTGGGGGGTGGGGGGGGTTGTATTGAGCCATCCAAGGTGGAGAGGTGGAATTGACGATTCACACGTTCGTCACGGAACTGGAACCCCCGCTGGATTTTGTGCGCTCAGCGCTGCGGCGACGGATTTCGGTCAAATCCCACATTACGTTCAGGGTCACCCCTGTGAGCGGCCGACAAGGCTACAATTCACGCCGCTGCCAAGTTTCTGTGTCACACCGATGATTTTTATTTTGCCGCCACTGTTGCAGTTGACATCTGGTATTTTACCAGGTTAACATGTATTTTTTTGTGTGTATATATTGGCGGGTGAGAAGGGGTGCAGGTCATGTTGGGAAAACGTCTTGGGAAAAAAAAAAAGAGGATTAAGAGGAGACAGTCAAGGAGAGACCAAATATGAGATTCATAGGACTGTCTCATGGAGGACTCAAAGACATGTTCGCAGGCTGGTTCCACGGTGCCGGACATACACTACAGACACTAAAGATGTGGACAATCGTTCCATTTATGAAGTGCCTTCTTACTTGGACACAGCACATCAACCAATTAAGACGTCCAATTCCGATTATAATCAACGGTTGGCTACGTACAGTGCGAAAGAAGTTCAATATACATACATAGAATTCAGTTTCAAAGAATGTCAGCCTTGCTCAATGGGGGGGGGAGAGAAAGCCTCCATAATAATCTAATTTCCCAAATGTCTAATTACCTCGTAAAAAATACGTTGACTCATCTATTACACCTTGAATAGTGCTGTTGTTGCTGGCCCCTTGGCATCTTGGACCTTCTGGACCTGTACTCAACACATCTGTGCTCAAATTACTGCGGTGTCGGACGTACTCGGGCAACCCGACTCTTCATGCACGCTGGAATCGTATGTTCGGTTTCCTGTGTGTGTCAAACCGTTTACGCATTCCACAACTGAGCCATGTATTCTATAAATATAAACGATTGCCTTCAAAGTTACACCCCATGGTGCATTTTCAGTGTGATTTCGAAAAATTTGCGGCCGCGGTGTTGCCTAATTGCCGGAGCTGCCCTTGGGTGGAGTTTGGGACAAGGAGAGGGAATCGCGAGATACCGGGAGAGATGAGAGATACGGGGAGAGAAGGGAGAGATGGGAGAAGCTGACAAGGAAACCAGAGACCCCCCCCCCCCCCCCCCGACAGCTCCCCAGTGCGTTTCCGCGCTGTGCTTCGTGGTGTTTGATACAAGCCGAACGCCACGCGCATTCCAGAGCTTTACAGCACAACCTATGCAGGGGCAAAAAAAAAATAACTCCAGATAACCGCAATTGGCAGGAGAAGATAAAACAATGAAATCTGCAATTATTTTGCAAAGAACCGGGGTTTTGGTGGTCGGAGCACAATTTATAAGTTAAATATTCTTTAGCGTTGCCTTTCAGCTGTTCCGTTCAGCCTTCGGTTAAACTTGTTGCCACGGTTTTGGGAATTACTTCTGCACTTGCTGAGTGTGAAGAAAAAGGCCGAAATCGACGAGGAAATACGACCCCAGAAATCGTGAATTAGCGGAAGAAGAATGATTGAATCGGGGGCATGGCGGGAGCACGGGTTTACAAAGTGAAACTTGCCCAGTGATGTGTTTCATCCGCCTCCGCTGTCGTCGGTTAAACCCAGCGGCTGCAATGAGAGCAGTTTCTTGTGCGCTTGTGGCGTGTGAAGATTTCCTCTTTGGTCAAGAGCGCCGGCATTGTTTTTGTGCCAAGAATAAGGCCCTGCGAGGAGAGTTTAAATATTTGCACGTCAATCGTGCGCTGACAAGAAGTCCTTTCTATGCACGTGCATACCTGGGCACCTTACACTCACCACTGTATGTTTGTATGTACGTTGAACGCCTTTCGCACCCTTCCTTGCCAGCCGTGCTAACCGGAGATGTGGGAAATGTGTTCGAAACCTGTGTTCAAAAAGGGGACCTATAAATAACACAAAGGATAATGTAAGTCTTTTTCAACCACTTTTACTCAATGGCATGTGTCTCTGCCCAGGGACAGCTGTTGGTCTCCTCTTTACTTGGGACATGGGGTGGGAAACCCACAGCCCACGGCTTCACAGTCACACGGCCCCATGGCGCAATATTTTTCCCATCGCTTTCCAAGCACCTTAGCGAGACTAATCGGGTACGAGTGGGGGATTGTTTAGGAATTTGTTTGTCATGGGTCCAAATAAATATTTGGACCAGGCAGCGCAGGAGCAGGGTCGCTTACTCCCAGATAGCGTGCAATGCTTGGGTCACTGACCACTGGCACAACGCTTTTGGCTATAATAATCATAAGAATGGCTTTTTATATCAAGGAAGGCCTCGCTGAGTCTCAAGACTATTTTTCACGAGAGTTCCTGCTACAGTGAGATGTTTGGCCAATTCCATAGGTAATCGCACACAGCACTTGCCCCAGAAGTCCTGGTGAGGCTATACGGTGGTGTCTTTGTCTTTGTGCTCCAGTGAGAAGGGAGAGCGGGAGCGCCTGGCCGTCGTGGGTTCTCCCTTCTGGATGGCTCCTGAGGTTCTCCGCGGAGAGATCTACGATGAGACGGTAAGCACAATAATGTTATCATGTGGATACGACATCAACTTTCACATGTTGACGATTATTGTGAAATCGGTTTCGCATAACTTTGTCATGGAATTTTATGGTGAGGGATAGATATTTTAAAGGGGCGTGTTGTTTGTTTAAACGTTTTATTCATTTACGAGGGCATAGATAAACGCAGGTGGAGCGAAAATTAATTGCATAACAGGAACATGTAATTCCATCAATAAACTCGTAAATTATGTGACGCCAGTTACAACATGTTCACAGTTGCATTAAAAACCTTAGAAGGAAATAAAATAATATAAAGCTTTTAGTTTCGTATATTGTAAAGCCATTCGAGAGGGAATGGTCGTTATTCAACTAGAGAAGGAGGCCTTTATCCATACGTGTTTTGACAAAGGGTTACACTTTAAAAGAATAAATACATATTGGACGTCGTGGGTTGTACGGTTTCAAGGTTCTCACTTGCGCGCCTATTCCACTCGGGACCAATAGAATTCAGCCAAGTCGACTTTATACGTTTACCCTGGTGAGAACTCATCAGACCAGCATAGAGCCTCATTTGCAAGTGACCTGGGTTGCCACAACGACCAATGCTGGTGTTGCAATTGCTGTTGGTTACAGCCTGGCGCACTTAGTTTAATAGCCACCATAGCGTGAAGGCTTTACGTAAATAGGCATCGTTGTCATCCATTCGTCATTTGTCACCACCGTTCAAGGCCCTCCGTTTAATGAGTTATTCTCTCATCGTGGAGTAGGCAGCTCATGTGCACCAACCAAACCCCCTGGAACCTATGCAACCCCCAATTTCTTCGGTTGACCTCGGTATTTGTCTGGGCATTGTCAGGGCTCACCTGCCCCCCCCCCCCTCCCCGGCAGGCCAGCGACGCGTTTCGTACACTGAGCGAGTCCAAGTCCACCACTGCGAGACGTTGTTGCCACACTCGTGTGTTCTCCCCCAAGCGTTATGTGCGGGGGGAGTCCTTGGCAGTTCTGCGATTCGAGTTTTCTATCGTCTTGGCACCGCTTCTGACTTGCACGCAGGGCTGACGAGAACTTTTAAAGCCTTTTCGGCCTCAACGATGCTTTAATCGCTTCATTGCCAAACCGCCACCAGTAATAAATGGCCATCTGTATCGTTGAACATTTTACGCATCCCTGTGATCGGAAGGCTTTTTTTTTATCTGCGTGAGCTTTATTTTGCCGCGTAAGATTTTTCGCGGCTGCGCTGCCGTACGGCTTCTCCCCAGTTGTGGTTACGGCTCGTACCACTCGTCATGTACAATGTTTCGCTCCACGTGCAGCCCGGGAGCTTCTCAAACAACACGAATTACAACCCATAAACCCGAAAACTCATCACACAGATATCGAGCTTGTTGAACGCCCATTTTAGACCTTTACCTTTGGTTTATATAATGCCTGTTGCCAAACAAATATCGCACACTTTGTCATTAAACACTATGAATAGCCCTCGCTTGTCATAAAAGGTTATTTACTAGCCAGTTTATTTCTGTCAAAAGTCCTGCTGTATCATCCAGCGCCCCTGCCTCATTTACATCCTGACCCCGCTGGAAGGACGGGGCAGCATGTGCATGCGTGCGTGCTGTTAGTAGGTGCATACTTAAAGCTTTCGACCCACAGCAATGAGCCAAGAGACAGGTTAACCCTTCCGCACACACACACATGCGCGTGCGACATTGTCGTATGTCACTAACAGAGGGTCAAAAATTCCTCCCACGAAACACCTTGAAGGTTGACGCGTACGGCCAAACAAAGCATTGCGTGACTGCCGGGAATCGCATTCCGGCTCTGATGCAAAGTGACACGCAGATGAGAACCTCATCTTTGCTTTGCAGAGGTCATGTTGACACTTGAAAGGTTGCTGTGTGTCCCACGCACCTGTCACGGTGTTGTGTGTGCATGTGTGGCGTTGAGGTTAAGTAATGCGAAGCCTCACGGATCGCCGTTGCGACTACCGTTCCGGTTAGCCCCGTTTCTCATCCGCCGCCCCTTTATTGGTGACTGTTGTGAACCCCGACAGATTGACGTGTTCTCCTTCGGAATCATCCTGTGCGAGATCATCGCCCGCGTACAGGCCGACCCGGACTACCTTCCGCGTACGGAGGTGAGTCTCGCCCGTGGTGTGCGCCCGTCTTCATCGTGAATTATTTACACCTCCCGTGACGCACGTGTCGAGGCGCCAGGACAAAAGCGGGCCAAACAACAACGATCAACAACAATGCAAATCCACGTACACCACAAAAAGTGAGCGAACAGAAATTCTAAAAGGTTAAATGTACTCGAGTACATTTCACCTTTTGAGTTGTCACCCTGTACGGTCCGGCAAGCATGCGAGTCGCGGTGGTGACGCGCACGTACGCGCGCCAGCGTGGCCGAAATGTTTGGCACCGCGAACGGGGAAGTGATCGCTGGGAGAGACGACCACAATAGGCGCCTTACCAACCTCGCATGCAAATGTGGCTTGTGTTAGCGCGCACGGACGCACTCCCTCTCTCTCGACCCTCCGAAACAGATGAAAGATGACTTGGCTGAAACTGCCCACCGAAGTGTCGTGGAAAAACCACAGGAACCAAGGCAGCGTTGGTCAGGGAGAGCGGGCGTGGGTGCCAACTGTTAGACAAACTCGCTCTTGTTTGCTGCTCGACGGAGCCAGAGGAACGCGACGTTCCAAAGCCCCCGCGTTGATCGCTTCCCCGTACCGTTTTATAGGTCCCTGGTGCCCCCCGCAGCGAGGCGCGTTATTTGATACGTTTGCATTGGTTTCCTACGGAGCCCGAGTTGGGAATAGTTTGGAAGTCAAAACACACAATAAAGCATCTAGTCCCTTGTCGAACTGTGCCGCGGAAGGAAATCGCTTAGTTGGGCTTTAACCATCCGCTGTTGCCGTGAAGCGTTTGCTAATTACGCTGTTAAATCCGGAATGCTTAGCACCACTTGCATATTTTTCTTACCGCCGCGTTCAGTCGATTTTAGACACACGCACACACACGCGTGCCGTATAGCATACAGCCGGGGTCACAGCCACCATTGTTTAACGGTCAGCGTGCAATTCGGAGGTCGCCAGTTCAATTCCATCTCCCGGCGTGGCTGTTGTGCAAGTTGTTTTAAATCCCCCCCCCCCTCCACCACCTCTCTCTACAAAGAAGTATTTATCGGTACACCACAGTTAGTCCATTGGCCGGTCGCGTGCGGGAATTGAACTCTGGACGCCGGGTTCGTAGTGCTGCGCACGAACCGCTCCACCGCAACACGCACACACACACACACACACCAGCGCACACACGCAGTTATTTCGGCAAGTGCACGTTCTACAATTGTGGGTCGCAGAGGTACATGACTTTGTATATCTAGGCGGCCAGGATCCCGAGCAGGCGTGCGCGCGTAACATGTGCGCCACATGCAAATGCACGCCAGAGAGCGAGCTTGAACACGGACATTAAGTCGCGTCCATTGAGGGCTTCATCAGCAGGACAAAGGCACAACAAATTGATGTTGCCCCTTATTGCCTGCGTAGGCTGTTGGAGCAAGTGCCGTGAGTTGAGCACCTACTGAGGCCGGCACGGCGGAACAGGCGCTTGCACAGACGCGTGCGTGCTTTACACACCTTGAGGTGGCACGAAAGGAATGTACCTGCGGGGCTTGGCGGGTGCAGTGCGGGTGTGGGTATGAGCGAGATAGCTTGGCGGTCAGGTGCGTGATGGTCACGATTGGGAGGAGCGATTAGATTTTAAAAAATATATATATTTATTTTCGTCTCATTTTTGCTTTCTCATCTGCGTTGGTACTCACCGTTACTTATTCGTGTTCACGGTTTTGTTTGCTTCGTTCGCATAATTGATCGCGTCCAGCATTAGCGCACTGTTTGAATTACGTTTGCATAAATCACAGTTGAATCAATTCTTGTGCGCATGATCCGTTTGCCTGCAACGTGAGCGTAAATCAATTGTAATCAATGAGTTGTTGCGCCTTCGCACACTCCTAGCGCTGGGAAAGGTGAAGATGGTGAAGCGTTTGTAGTGTAACGGTTAGAACAGCCAACTTGCAATACGGAAGTCGCTGGTTCAACCTCACATCACGGCAGTATGGGGCACGTTTTCTCAAATCCACTCCCCCCCCCCATCTCTGAACACCCAGCAGCAGTGCCAATGTGTATGTCACAGTCAGTCGATCAGCAGGTCGGGTGCGTTTGGGTGAACTGCTAGAGGGATCAGAAGATGAGCAAGGCAAAAGGATTGTATTAACCAGGTAAAATCTTAACTGCTTTATGGTGTTGCCTTCATATCCGCATCTCCAGTTTCTGCAGCCTCCCAGCCCCCGCCCACTTCCCCCCCCCCCTCCCCCCCGGCATTTTGCCTTGCTCCTCATCCCTCTAGCAGCGCTCCACTCCCCCTACCCCACACCCCCCTCTCTATCTCTCCTCCCTTGCTCTTCCCCCCTCTCTTACCTATATAGCCTCTTGTCACGGCAGCCCTTATGCCCACTTCAGCAATTGTTTCTTGCTGTGGTTGTCCCACCTGATGACGGACGCTTGTGTTGTGCCCGAAACGTCGTGATTTAATTTATTTTATTTTATACCTACGTGACTTTGCCGAAAGAATCAAAGAATATGGATCCCTGCAGTTGCGAAAAACTTCAAATCTAGAATGATGATGGTACTCACTTTGAAACGATGACGACACAGCCAGGTGTCCGAAATCCAAGATGATAGAACGGAGGGCTTTTTTGTTTGCATATGATTAACGAAACTAATCCTGGCTGCTTTCCGCACTTTGGACAGCCACCTACTCTCTAAGTACTCTGCGAGTGTGTGTGTGTGTATATTGTTCTGAGTGTGTGTGTTTGCGTGTATATTGCTCTGTGAGTGTGGAAATATATCTTTGATTAACTCTACACAAGCTGACCAGGTGTCTCAGTTGTTAGAGCAAGCGGCTCGCAATCGGAATGTTGTGAGTTCAAATCCTGGTTGGGGGTTTACTCAGTCTATCATCCCTCTGGATGAACAGAGATTAACTCGTGGACAGTCTTGACCACACCATAGGAATGTGGAATGTCCACCACTGGCTCAGGGCTGTAAACTGGAGATGAACACCGCAGGTCTCTGCATATGACAACCGTTATCGGCTTCCTTGGTCATTCTATCGACATCGGAGGGATGATGGATTGCGCCAACCCCTGACAAGGATTTCAACTCACAACCTCCCGATGGGCGACCGTTTTTTTTTATCCAAGAAAGCCTCGCTGGGTCCCAAGACTCTTTTTGCAGGAGGGTATTAGATCTTTCCAGAAATTACGAGTAAAAATAGGTTGAGCACATTGCACGATAGCGCGTGTAACGTGAACCGAAAAGTGTTCCGCGACTTGACACGAACCTTGACTCAACATTTGTTTTTTTGCAGAAGATAACCTAATCAGAGGTTCAGGATGTCGGGGAGGCTGCCACAGGGGGTGTAATAGCTGGCACTCTGGACTTGCGACCCAGAGGTCACCGGTTCAGTTTGAACTTCTGGCACAGCCTTTGCGACAATCGGGCTATTTATTTAATCTTAAAACAAAAACTTTTAAACTATTTTACCAGGTAAGGCCCACCGAGCTATATAGGCTCTTTTTCAGAAGCGACTTGGTCACAAATGATAGCTCAAAGAAGTGGCTTATCACGTGGATATTTATAGTAGCCAAATTACTAAATGTGGAGGGGAAAACCGGAAGACCCGGCAAAAAAGCCACGTGACCACAGGGAGAACATGCAAACTCCAAATATACAGGCGTCATTGTCAGGATCGAACCCACGACCTCCTATATACCAGGCGAGGTAGTTAACATGTCGGCAACGTGGCACCCAAAATCTCCCCGCCTATGTCCACCCAGCAGTATAAATAGCTGTTCATATTCTCCTCCAAGACATCTGGCCAGCAAGGAAAAAAAGTAGGCCACATACCATCTGGAAATTCTCGAGAGAGAGGAGCTCCCTCTAGTGGAAGAGGTCCTTCTGCCAGCAGTGGTTTGAGTGAGCAAGTGCACGGGCTGCACCAGGGACCCATCTCCGCACGCGAGAGCGGGAGCCCATCTGCGTTTTTATACCCAACCGAGAGAGGCAGGGGCCAGCGCGGCGCAGACTTTGACAACATATTTTTCTTTGTTTTGTGGTTTTTGTTGCTCCCCCGACGTCCAGCGCCCCGATGCCCCCCCACCCCCGCGAGGGTGGGGGGGGAGCGGCGGTGTGCGGCTCCTTTGTGTGCGTGACTGGCACGGCACACTTGCGCATTGGGGCGGCAGCTATTCCCCCCCCCCTCCGATTATCCCCGGACATCCTGTCTTATCGGCCTGGCATTAACGCTGGGCAGATGGCGCGCCACAGGTGTCTGATCCAAACTAAGGAGCCTCCTCCTCCGCTTCATAACGAGGGATATCGCCGTGGTATTACCACTTGTGATTCCTCGCGGCAGTAGAGCGTTTGGGGTTGAGCGTGGGTGTGTGTTGGTTGGAATCGGAAATGTTGTCCACTAGGGGTCGAAATATCTCCTCTCCCGATGGTTTCATGAGTTGTTGTGATTCACAATTCACGATTCGTTTTTTTTATATCTATTTTGTTGAATCTTCACGCCTTTAGTGGCTGCAAGGGTGAGAGGAAATCCACTACAGCATGCAAGATACTTTATCAATCCACTTCTGGATGAAGGACTGCCCACGCTGTGCCAGTCAATGGTGTAGTTTGACCATACTTCACCATGCTGGTTCTTGGATGTTGGTGCAGACAGCAACCAGGCCGGGGATCAAGCTCAGAAGGCTGGGTTCATAGTGAGGTGCGCACACCAATGTGCCACCCGCTCCACACCCCCCCTCCCGCCCCACCCATTACAACACGTCCAAATCAATACACTTACATCCTTATGTGATTCGGCACGCGTGTTGCGAGCTTAACAATGAAAACGAATCCGCGTTGTTACACCGCCTGTGTGCAGCTAAAGCGGCGTCCTTCTGAACCGTAGCTGTTCGTGTGACATGGGCTGGTGGTGAGCAGCGTTCAGCAAGAACAACAAAATGGTCACGGGAATAATTATAAAGCAATTACAGGGGTCGCTTACAAGCGTCATTCCTGACACGTCAGTTTGTACACTAGTACCGTATAGGGTGTCCACCGTTTTCTAAAACCGTAGTCCGTAGCATTGCACATTCTTGGTATTTTAGTGGCAATGCCCGCTTGCTCGGAGCCAACCCAAATTACACGGGAGGTGAAGCGTCCCAAGGCGTTGTTACGAAATAAATCATGAAAATTCACCGGAGATGACAAAGCGCCCGGGTATCTTGCGGGCGATGTTGTTTTTATTGTGGATAGGAATGAGGGGGGGAGGCTTACTTCCAGGCTTGTAGCAGCAGCAAGAGAAAGGAGGGTGGTGGTTTGGTGGGAGGGGGTGACGGCGGCCGTGTTTGGACACGCCACCTCTCGGTAAACAAGCAGCGCCACCATGAGCTTGGGTTGCACTCGCTGGCGTGGCACCAAGATGAGGCCCAGGGGTGGTGGTGGCGGGCGCTCGGGAGGGGGGTGGGCGCCTCTCCCGAGCCGTCGCGCGTTCACACACACGAGCACACGGAGACGCGGTTGTAAAGCGGGGTGGCTAATTATAATGCGGTCCGCAGTAACCGCAGAGTGCCTCTCCCCGCGAGACCGTTGTGTTAGTGCGAGCGACATGAATACCGCTTTGTGAAGAAGAGTCAAAGGGTGTTGTTCTTCTTCCTTAAAAAAAACTAAACCCCCCCCCCCCCATCATAGTTATGTGGCATTTCCATCGCTGGCTTCAAGCTCATCTGTGAGATTTATTTTGTAATAATGATAGTAGTCAAAATAATATTTGACAGTCGTTTGTCAACCCTCTTGTTGAATATAGGCCACCCACACTGTGGTGTTAGGCATTGTTGTTTGGTGCGGGCTGGTGAAAGAGGTTTTGGAGGCCTGCGATATAAATACATCACACATCATTCACCGACTCTTGTGAATGACATCAGGAGATCTTTAACGTCCGCTGTACGTGTGCATGTTGAACTTTTGCACCCTACGTAGCTAACCATGCCAATCGGTGGTGCGGATGTTAGCCATGGCCGGGAATGCAACTCAAGTTGCAAGTTGATTTTCTTTAACCAAGTGAGAACTCTTAAGAGACTCAGGATAGTCGTAAGTTGCGACAGTGACCTGGGGCATTAGTCTGCCTGTAGGGGGGCAATGATTGCCGCCTTTTCTAATACAATTTGCGAAAATTGCGGGTGATTTTTGGAATTTGGAAAATTTGGACCCTGGCGCCTACACACGATGGCCTACTCTTGCGAATCTACGCCCGGGTGATCTTTAATGTCCGCTGTGAAGCAGACGGCGCGTAGCGTGATTAATGGCGGCCTGCTGGATTTTGAACCGCGAACCTCTCCGGCAGAGGGTCGAACGCGCAAACTCCAGTCCCGGTCGGCACCCTCCCAGGTTGCCGGATTCGTAGCACAGAAGCGCTAACCACTGCGCCTCCATCCTTGCCACCCAAGATTAACTTGAGCGAATTAAGCACAGGCCCAGCTCCGTTGGTCATCTACAAAGGAGGTGAAGGTTCAAGTTTATTTTTTTCCCTCGCCACGTGGAGGATTTCTCAGATTGTCCTCTGTAAGCCGCTTAAATGTTGCAGCAGAAGCTTGGACCGGAATGAGTGCTGCGTGCTCATTAATTCCGCGGGGGGGGGGGGGGGCCCTTTGTTTTTGTTGATGTTGCCGGCCAAGTGGCTTGTTTAAAACGAACCCTGCGGGCCAGAGAGTGGGGCTGAATAATCGTAAAGCGGAAGTCGTCTGGGGAGCTGCGCTCATTAGGCTGTGGATAGAATTAGTCAACACCCGGAAGAGACCCTCTGTCTCTCTCCCTGGTGAGCTCTCGCCTGCTTAAAAATAAAGGGCACCAACTCACCTACATTCGACGGAAACCAAATTATTCACTCGTGACGGCCAATTAGACGCTGCTGGTGCTCTCGGGGAACAGGATGGGGACGCCGGAGGATCAGGAATATAAAATGTTAAATGCGCGTACTTGCACAGTGAGTGACGGGCGAGAGCCGAGGAAGTGACGTGCGCTCATTGATTGATTCGTTAGTGCGAGAATGCCGCTCGAGGTGAATTCAGGACATAGCGGCTCCCATGGCGGCGGTCTCCGGAGCTTATGTATCACCGGTGGCACGGGTGGGAATAGCAAAGTCGTGAGAGCCTGCGCCAACACGGCGCGTGGGGGCATCCACTCTCTGATGCCAAACCCTAGGGGTCCCTCCTGGCAAAGCCCCCAGGCGAGCCCTCTTCCTATCGCCAAGTCTCAACTGTAGCGGTCGATCTGACGCAGTCAAGAGGCCTCCGGCCGCCCCCTCGGCCTCCACCTCCTCCACCCACGAGGTTCTCTCGCTCGGAGAAGCTGGCGGCCAGGGATAACGAGAGAAAGTTCAGGTTGGAGTTTATTTTGAACCAGGTGACAGCTTCTAGAGACCAGAATGAGTCTCATTTGAAAGAGTGACCAAAGTGGCAAAAAGCAATGAAATGCAAATGACTTAGGGCAGGAAAGCAAATAAAACAAAAGGCTCAAAAACAACTGCGTTTGAGGAGAGCGAGCTACGTGCCGCAAGAGAGATGGCTGCACGCACGACGATGACGCGCACCGCGAATCTGCTCCCCTTGCGCGAACCGAAAGCGGGCGTCCGCAAACGAACACATTCGTACGTCCAACAAGTTATTTTTTCGAACGTATCAAAGGTCACCCGCGAACCGCCGGAGGAGGCGAGACTCTGGGCGCGTGCAGCCGTTCGACGGCTGCAACGGGACCAGGGTTAGCGTGCGGACGTTTCCTCCATGGCTTACGCAGAGCCACGGCCGACTTGACACTTGAAACGGCGCGTTTAACTCAATTAGGAGTGAGACGTTGGCGCGCCGAGAGAATGGCACGGCCGACGGGTCGTACGTGCTGCGGCGCAAACAGAGGCGGGAGTAGGGGGATGGAGTTCAAGTCCACAGGCATCCGTGCTCCCCGAGGAGGCTCCCCTCCTGCGCCGGAGGGCGACGGCTTGACAGAGAACGTGATTTTTGCGTGCGTGTGGGCTCGCTGTGCGGGTTCGCCGCGTCGAAAGCGCTCGTTCGCGCCGCTCGGAAGTAAAGAAAACAGCCCGACGGATGAAAAGCGTGTCGGAGCTGCATGGGGGAATTGGCTGCGACTTGGCAAGTGTTTGTGGCAGCCCGAGCAATCGAGCGCGTGTGGGCGTCTGCGTTACTGAGTTGGGTTCGTGCAGCCTCTCCGATCTGGCCCGGGCAGCCCTTGGTACCGGTTTCAGCAGGTCGGCTGGAGACACTGGCAGTGAGTCAGGCGGGTGATGGAACTGCAGCAGGCGGACGGTGCGACACAACTTGCTTTGACATTCAGCCTGGGTGTCGCTGGCGTGATTGTAGTGTGATGCCTTTATCAGATCCAGCAGCAGCAGTCACTCCAGCGCTGCTGACGAGCAACATTTTAAAACGCACGTGTTGAACAATATAGACTCTGGGTTTCAGCTTGCCCAATGTAGTAAGAACAAGAGAATATTTTATATTTATTTAAAATAATCATTTATATTGCTTTATATGGCATTTTAAAACGAACGTGTTGAACAATATAGACTCAGGGCTTCAGTTTGCCCAATGTAGTAAGAACAAGAGAAGGTTTTATATATATTTTTTAATTATAGGGCTTTATATGGCATTGCTGTGAAGTCTCGGTTGGCTGTCTGGCACAGGCCTTGCCATTATTCCAAATAAGGGCGAGTTGAATTTAAAACAGCACCACCACCGGTACAGTGCAAAACACGCACGCCTCCATCACGGGGCAAGCCGTGTGATCTCACGAGATACTGTATTCACGGGGCTGGTGTGAGCTGGTGTGGGGGGGGTTGGCGGGCAGGCGTTGCCCGCGCCGCGTGTGTGTAGTAGTTAAGCTCATCCGTGACCAGGAGCAATGCGTTTCTTGCACAGACAAAAACGGAGAGCCACGGGGTGTCTGGCGCTGATAGGACCCGGGAGCCGCCCTTTGGCGGCCGGGCACAGACGATACGCGGCTCCCAGGTCCTATCAGCGCGTCGCCCGTGAGACGGGAGGACCCGTGCCGCCGTCACCGCCGCGTTACGTCGGGGGTTTGCGTTTCTAGCGGTGCGGAAAACGGGAAGCAAGCCCGCTCGGCATTCATCTGCTTCTCATTTATGAATGCGCAACGGCGGAGTAGAGCGGAGCGCGCGTGGCGCGTGGGATCGTTTCCTCGTGATGGTTCATCGGCGAGGACGATGGCGCAGGAGTTTTGACCACGAGTCCGTGCGCGTGCTTTTTATTCTTGCCCAATTCCCGACGTGCACGGGATGTTTACCGTTTATTTTGTGTTCTAAAACGACGGCATTTCGGAAAGCTGCCTGGGGAACTGTGCAATCGGATTTTCCCAAGTGGTGGTGGGGTGGGGATTGTTTTTTAAACTCGGCTTTTGCAGTGGGTTGTCAATTTGCTTTGGAAAACTGAGGGTGATTGTTTCTGATAATAGATGTCCCAATGCCAGCTTTGTGTGTTTACATTTTTCGTCACCAGTTTACACAAAAGCAGTACGGATAGAATCTGGATGCAAGATAAGCTTCGTCTTTCAATTTCGTCTGGCTCACCGTGTAAAAATAAATTATTCTCTTCACGATACAGATTTTAGAAACGCTTTTCCAGATACCACCGATATTCCGATATGTAAATAGTGGTTGAGCCAACAACACCACCGCCCCCGGGTGTTTCAAGAGTGCACAATGGTACCATTGTTCCCCCCCCAACCCCCACCAAGATGAACCCAAGGTTACCAGAGGGGGGCCCTGGCACATCTCCCTCCCGCCCTTACCCCTGGAGTGATGGATCTACTTGGGCCCCAATGACAAGGACCCACGCTGTGTCCACTCCGGCGCTCCTCCCACTAAGCCGTTGCCGCCGCCAGCCACCGCCACCACCGCACCGCATTTTGTCAGAGGCTAGGCCCTCGAGACCGCCCCTCCCTTTGATCTCCGGCCATGACTTGAGATGTTTTCTAAAAATCTACGGAGCGCTGCGAGTGGCGGGTTTTGGCCGCGGCGCGGACCTCCTGCCGGGGGCGGCTCCTGTGCCGACTCGACCGCGGCTCCGGGCTCCGCGTGTGTGCTGAGTGGTAACGCCGCTCTGCCCCGTCCCATTGGCTCGGGTTGTTTGCGTTGCACAATCGCAGCCGGCCCGGGCCGTTCTTAACGTAGCCCAGCTGAGCGCCAGAGTTGTTTGTTGGTGATGGGTAAAGGAGCTGCGCCGCAATCGCTTTTACTCGCGCTCCCTGCTAAAAGAACGGCCTTTCACTAGTCGACGGAGCTCTCGGGAGCCTCTTCAAAAGGAATTAGGGCGTAGTCTTCCACACTGGCCAGCCTTGCCTATCGACTAACTGTGGTTGACCCATTCACACTGCTGCTGGGTGGACAGAGGCAAATACCGGGGAATAAAACTAAAAACTTGCCCTGTGGTATGACGTGAATCGACCCGGCGGGCTGTGGATTGCAAGTCCAGTGTATGGCATGGTAAAGGAGAACCATGGTAAAGGAGAACCATGGTAAATAGAAGTGCGTAGCTTGTTCTGTAGAGCTCGGTTTTTTTTTACGAGTGGTCTTGAAAACACATCGGAGAGGCCTGGGGGTTTGTGCTGGTGACGCAAGGTCGCAGAGCTCACGTGTCAGACTTTGCTTAATGCTAATAATTTATGGACTCCCTGGGGAAAGTGGCAGAGGTAATTAGAGTTTGTTTTTCACGGCGGGGGGGGGGGCTCTCAAACGAGAAGCGTCGCAATCAGCCCTGTCCACTGTCGAACAGTTTGCCGCTTAAATGCGTTCGTCACTTTTCATTTTAATTAGGGCAATTACACTTTTATCGGCTTCGCTGGACTTTTCTAATTTCATGCGCCGCGAGCTCTCGGTCGCAGTGGCATGTTAAACGGTAATGACCGCTCATTTTCTCGGCCGTAATATCATATCGGACATAATGGCAGCTCGTCGTTTAATGCTTCGGACTATTGAGCGGATCTGCAATTGAGCCCGGTGGCTGCACAGTGCTTTTTGTGTTCGCCGTACACGAGGTGCGCGGCGTGGGTGGAGTGGCGGCGCAGGCATTGGCCCGGACTGAGGCCTGAACGCAGCCACCCGAGCCCGATTCCCTGGCCACGGCTAACAAGTCTGTTTTGTGTAACCACTGTGAAACCTCTTAGAGAGCAGGAGAGCCTCATTGGCCAGTGACCTCCGTAAGTGGTGGGTGATGTCTGGGTCTCCCCTGTCCACACCCATCCCCCCACCCCCTCCGTAACCAGCCCGCACCGATCGGTATGTGGCGAAGTATGGTCACACAACCCCTATGATCAACACGGATTTGGGGAGGCCTTCGCCCAACAGTGTTTTGGCAATGGGCTGTAAATGAAATGAAAATGCTAAGATACATACGGTTTGTTTCTGAATGTAAATAAACATGCCTTCATATTCCCTGCTCTGAATGTCGATCCACCAGACGGAACAAATGTCGATCCATCGTGGGGCATGTGTGTGTGTGTGTGCACGCTCCACGATTTTGACAACCCCATCTTGCATTTGGTCCAGTTCTTTTCCATGACGCTCACAACGTCGAGGTCACTGTAAACCCTTCTTTTTATTTGAGAAGAGCTCCCGTGACATTACAACTCTGGTTCACACACGCACCTTTATCGTTGGCTTATCAACCGCGTGCGTTGTCGCAACACACGCGCTGTGGTTTCGGGCAAGTTGCAACATTTGGCCACACGTTCTCTCTGGGCGCAGGCTCGACGAGCATACGGGCCGGATCAATCTCGCTCGCTCGCTCGCGGCTTTCAAACCACTTCCTCCGGCACTCCTGGAACCAGCTAGCCGAGTGCTCTAGCGGCGCCAACGCGCCTCTTAACGGCGCGCGGCACCTGCCCCCTTCCCCCGCCCCCCCTCCCCCCCGCGGTCAACCTCCTTGTTTCCGCCGAAAATTGAAGTGTTGCCACGACGTGCCGAACAAGCCGACAATTAGTGCGCTTCTCTTTTTTTTTGTTTGTGTCGTTTTTCTGCAGAATTTTGGCCTGGATTACGAGACTTTCCAGCACATGGTCGGGGACTGCCCCTCCGATTTCCTGCAGCTCGCCTTCAACTGCTGTAACGTGAGTAGCCGCGCCCGTTGCACGTGCAGCTCCCACGCGCCGCTCCCCGCAAGGTGGCGGCCGTCGAGTAGGTCACGGCGGCCCGCGATCGCACGTCCGTGACTGCCGCGGCAGCGCACGTGTCACGCTAAAATATCGAGAGAACAAAGAACAGTGGACGAGCATGCGGCTCTGCGACTTGTTTTCGTGTTGTACCGCGTTTTGCTTGCCAAGATGTCTTTTGATGTTTCGATGCACGTGCCTGTGAACTTCTTCAGAAAAAGCAATCGCAAACCAAAATTTCAGAAAACCATATTCATTCATTCCCTTTTTTGAAGTAGCTCTCAGCACGAGGGGCGAAACGTCGGACATCGCGCCGAATGAGCATCATTTGAATCTTTTATTCTTGCTGGCCCCTTGTGCTTGGCCGAAATGGATCTCACTCCCCGCCCTTCTTCTTGAGTGGCCTCCTTGTAGTAAGTAAAAAAAAAATCTGGCCGTTTCCTCCTGGCGGTCCCTGTTGCGCGTCAGCGCGGGGCGTCGTCTGCGTCTGACCCACCTTTCAAAATCTTGACGCGAAACATCAAAGCGAGGAGTGAAAGCGCACGCGCCCCCCGTTTATTGCACAAATCACCCCGACATCTGTTCGAGCCGGGGAGTATCCGTTCGCAAAGAGGACGGCGAAACATAATACGGAACACATGGGAGGCCGCCGCCGTAGCCGCCGCTGTTGTCTGTGGCGGTCGGGAGGCTTCTGGTCGCGAGCGGGTGGGCACGCAGACGCGTAGGCGGGCGGGCGGGTGCGTGGGTGAAATCGCAAGCCGGCGTTACCCTGTCCCACCCAGGTGCCTCCTTGTCACGAGGATCGGCCCCCGGCCGCCCAGTGTTTGCACGCGCTACTGGCAACTGTGACGCATTCCTGGCAGGGCCTGCCGAGTCTGCGTTGCGGTGCCGTCTTATTGGGGTGGGCCGGGGTTGGGGGCGTTTACGTTCTTGCTGAGCGCAGGCCCGAAGGCCCAAAATGTCGAGCGGCCAGCAACAAACAGCACTGTCAAAAGCGGTGGTGGATAAGAGTTGACACGTTTGTTGCAAAATTGAGTAAGGTTATTATTATCTTAAGGACTTGGGAAAAGACATGTTGGTGGGGAATTCCAAAGTGATGAGTGGACGGGTGTGTGAATGGGTGAGTAGGTTTGTTGATTTTTTGACCTACTCTACCATGCCGATGAGTGCAGTCGTTGATGGTGGTGAACAGAGCAGTCGCAGCGTAGCACAATACAAAAATTACATTTGCCACACTGTCTCCTCCTGCTGTGTAAACACAGCCTACAATGCTTGTTTTATTAATGGTAGTCACACATTCAAGTACGATCCAGGCTGAAACCAGCTTAGCTTGCAAGATGCGACGAGATCTGATGGGTTTCTGGTCATAGGCACTTTGCATGACTTTTAAAGAAAACCCAACACGACATCTGTTCTATTTTCACCCACACTGACATTTTATTAAAACGAGAACTGAAAAAGACTGCTTCAAACCAACGCCTCGAAGTGCACCTTCGGAACACCGTTCACTCCTCTCGTAGCTCGCGACTCTTAACATTTCCTTAACCCCCCCCCCCCCCCCCATTGGGCGTCGTCATCTTGCCTGGCGCCTCGCTCACAGATGGACCCCAAGCTGCGGCCGAACTTTGAGGAGGTCGAGCGGGCGCTGGAGGAGATGAGCAGGATCACCGAGGCGGAGAGGACAGAGACCGGGTCCCCGTCCAGCCAGGGGGGCAGCACCGAGGCCGTGTGGCAGCCAGGTATGACTCGGCCTCACGCCCGAGGCAGCAGCCGCAACTACGCCCACATTTAGAGGGTAGTTTGGTCTACTCTTCCACGCTGGCCAGACGTCCCGATAGGGGTGGGAGTCGCCCACGCTTTACCACCAACCACCTACCCACATCACCGCCCATTCTGGCAACCCACCTCAATCGCCACCACACAACACCACCAATTACCAACCCATAGTACCATACTGCACCCCGACCCATTCACCACCACCCATCACCACCACCCATCACCACCAACCCACAGTACCACCCATCCTGCACCCCCCAGCAATTCACCACCACCCATCAGCACCACCCATCCTGCAGCCCCACCCGTTCACCACCACTCATCACCACCAATCCAGGGTACCACCCATCCTGCACCCCCACCCGCAAGCCAACGCCCAGTAATGAAAGTGGACTCGGGCAGGACACATCGCAAGAAGGGATGGTCGCCGGGTTCAACCAAGCTAATGCTCGTGTGACGGTGCTAAGTCGATAGTTGCATCGCGAGACCATGAGAGTCGGCGACAGCTTTGGGGAAGCCTTCATCCAACGGTGGATCTATCGTAGCTGACGATGACGACGATGCACAGCGCACCAACGTTCTGCGTCTGCATTGTTCCCGCAGGTGTGCGGGAGAAGGGGCCAGGGGGCAAGCGCAGCAAGCCGCTGAACTCTCCGCCGGGCGACGGCGAGTCGGCGTGGAAGAGCCCGCGGCCGCGCCTGGACACGCGGCTCTCCCGCAGCCACTCGGACGTCTTCTCCCCGCACTCCAAGACGCGGGGGGGCGCGGTGGTGAGCGTCATGGACCCCTACTACACGCCGGGCAGCGCCAACAGCGGGAAGGTGAACCCCTTCTCGTCGCGCAAGGAGCTCAAAGGCGGGCGCGTCAAGTTCTTCGACACGCCCACTCGGCCGACGCTAGCGCCCCTGGCGTTCGACCAGCCGATGAAAGACGCCGTGGACGGCATGAAGCCGGAACCGCAGTCGACTCCGCAGAAAACGCAGCAGCGGCCGCAAGCGGACGAGGACGAGTGGGATAGCCCGCTGGACATGGACTTCACTCTAATGCCGTTGCGGACGTGTAGATCTCTTCCCAGCTCGCCGGAGCTGCCGCGGAGAGACATGCCAGTGCGGGCACCGGTGACCCACGCCACGCTCGGCCGGGTGACGTGGCGAGCGACTCAGGACCGCCGCCGCCACACCGACTCCCCTCGCCCGGAACTGACGTCGTCACGGCAGGGCGGCGCCGGCGACAGAGGCATGGCGGCAGCGGTGGCGGTAGCATCGACGAGCAGTGACAGTGACCCGCTGGAACTCGACTACGTACTGAGCGAGAGCCGCTTTTCAGGCATGAAGTTGAGCGGCGGCGGCGGTGGCGACGTCTGCGCCCCGTCCCGGTTCCACGCCGAGACGCCGCGCTACCGGTGCTCGCGCGACGAGAGCGAGACGTCGAGCAGCGGGTGCTACTCGCAGCCCGGAGACGACGGCTCCACGGACTGCTCCTCCAGCTTCTACGGCAACGGCTTCCGCGGCTACGACGACGACGACGAGGACGTGACGGACGGCTCGACGGACGACGTGTGGCAGGACAGCGACGAGCAGCGGCGCGGCTGCCCGCACGGGCAGAGGTGCGGCCCGCACTCGGACGCCGAGGGGCCCGTCTGCGCCGAGTCACCGGCGTACAGGGACTGCGCGCGCTCGCCCGTGTACCACCGTGCCGGGAAACCGTCCGCCGCCGGGAAGGCCGTGCCGGGCTACGGCAAGGCGCTGTTCTCCCCGCAGCCCGTTTCGCTGAGCAGCAACAACAGCAGCACCCCCTTCGTACTGCTGCGGGGCAGCGCCAGCCCCGGCGAGGTGGCCGTGACGACGCAGAGGGCGGCAGGGGGCATGGGCAACCGAGCGACGCTGCAACAGGAACTGTTTTAGGCGGCGGGGCGAAACGCACACCACGGCAGCGTGCTTCTGTAATCGTTTATTTGCTGTGAAGTAAATGTAAAAAGTGGACGCGCGCGCGCGCGCGCTCACACAAGCACATACGCACAGACGGATGCGCACAGTGCCCGTCTGGGCGTGCGCGTGCGTGCTCGCTCCAGATTACGAGAGACATTTCTCAACGCTGATAGACACGCTCTGAACTCGAACGCACATATGCAAGGGCTGTACAAACTCTTTATGCTAAATTTGGTTTAAAACTAAAAGAGATTGTTCGTTTTTTTCCGTCTAAGAAATTGTGCATCTATTTAATGAAAGTCAAGGTTGTAAATAATTTTATAATTTATTCCTATTGATGCTGAATGTCTTAAATTTTCTTTAGCAAGCCGAGGCAGGTCAGTCTTGCAACCAGTCCAGGCTTCTAAGGAGCTGTTGATATGCGGGCACCTCCGTCGCGTGTGGAAACGGCTGCTCCCCCGACCCACGGGCAAACAGTTGACACAGACAGAGTCGTCCCTAGGGTACGGCTAATCGGAGAGCGACTGCCCCGGGCCCCGTACTTTGGGGGGGGGGGGGGGCCCGCGCAACGACGGCACGATGTCAGTGGAAAACTTCCAGTTTAGTTTTAAACCCCGCGGGGGGGGGGGGGAGGGGGTGGCGGCACACGGTGTGATTTGCTCCGGGCCTAGTGCACCGCTATGGACGACTCTGGCCAGAGCGTGAGCTGTCCCTGCACGTGAACCTTAACGCGGCGGTGGCGATGACAACGACGTTGCTCGTTCAGCCACTGCGGTTTAGAAGTGGCCGTGGCTCATCTCGTGACTGTGCCGCTGTAACGGGGAGGGGCATCCACCCTCCGGGATGAGTCCCGTCCCGTGGCCCGTTGACCCGTGCAACAAAGCACGGTGAAGTTTGCCTCCCGGAAAAACCCGTTCCCAAGTCCTCGCGAATCGTTTGACCTATGTCTCGTTACCGGCTGTACTTTTGCTGTCTGCGTAACAGTGACTCAATGTAAAGGTTCAACGGTGACAGAGTTGGACTGTTCCTGTGCGTCGTTTACCAGACTCCCAATTCCGTGTTCGATTGAAGCTGCCCCTCGCGATGGCCCACTCGGAGTTGAGACGCTGATGTCACCGGCATTCGCGAAAAACGTTACCGTCAACGAGCGTGCAACGTTGCCCCCCCCCCTCACACGAATCGATGTAAATGACGCATAGGTTGATCAGGTCAACGCTATCTCTGCGATGAGCCTTCGTCGAGTCACTGATTCGGCTGCTTTTTGTACAATCGTCTTGTCCACCTCCCTTGCCCACCTCCTCCGGCCAGCGTAAGCGAAAGGCCAAAATGCCTTCCAAGAGCAAGGCCGTCTGCGTGGCGTTGTGGAGGAGGAGTGCCGTGCCGGGCCGCCCCCCCGCCCCCGCCACCACCGCGTGTTTCACGTCGTCGTAATCGAACGTCGTGTTGCTCCGCCTTGCACCTGTGCCTTGGGTACCTTGCTTAGCACCGAACACTGAAGCGGCAGTCTCGAGTTGAGCCGGGTAACGAACGAGCGGAGCCGGGTCGTGTCACCGTGCCCGTAGTAGGCGATGGATCGAGGCGTTTGCCGCGCCGCGGCCGTCACTCGCGGCGGTGAGGATGGCGCACGGTGAGGGTGAAGGTGGTGCACGTGACGTTCGGACCGCCGTTCCCCGACTCTCCCAAGGGTCCCGTTTCAGCTTGGACATTTTATTTTTTGTCTCGGCACTTGCGGGGCGGGGGGGGGGGGTCGGGAGTGTCAGCTCTTGTCCATTCTGCGTTAAGAGGTTGTTCCATCGTCGATTGTGGTTTTCTTTGTTCTTCGACGTTCGTCTTCGGAATCTATAACCGAATCCGGTTCAGTTCTAGCCGGACCGATCGGCGCCAGGCCACGAACGCGGTTTGTCCCCCAACTTCCAGGCGGTGGTGCCAGCAGCACAGCTCATCAGCAGCCGCCCCCCCAAGGTGGTGACGTCCGCATTGTAAACAAGTCCTGGAATGTGTTTTTATTGTCGAACATTTCGATATTTGTGTGCGACGAACCGATTTCACCACCCCCCCTCCCCCACATCTTCATGCGATTAATGATCACGCTGAACAACCGCGTCCATTAACAACGTGAGGTCCGTGCGGGGAGCAGAGCGGGGAGGCGTGCAGGGTGGGGGGCTCTCGTGGGCTGGGGCAGCCGTGCGGCGCGGCCCAAAGGCCTTCCCGATGGGCCTGGCGTGCGCGCAATTCGTCAGTGCCGCTTCTTTGGAAAAGACCAAAGACAAACGTTGGATAATACATTGATTGTTTATGTTTGCGTTCTGTCCGTTAACCCCCAATTTGTATAGTTCCCCCCCCCCCAATTGAACAGCAATAAAGTTTTCTTCAACACTCAGCCGCTGCCTGTCTGCGTGTCGGTGCGAGAGTGACAGGGTCGTGACGGCCGCCGCGTGCTACCGAGTGCCTTATTGGAGAACGCGACTCAAGAATCCATTCTGAAGTTTGCTTGTTTCTGGGGGAGAGATTGTGCTGGATGTAGCGCCTGTTTTGGCTGGCCGAGTCACCTGTATCGATCGCAACGTATCCCGGCTCTGGGTTCGGATGTTGACGGTCAACTTAATGCCAGGACTTCGTAGCTGCCGGGGCCCACCTCTTGACGCCAACCCCCGGCCGCATCCGTCTCCTGCCCCGCCGACCTCCGATCTGCCGAGGAGGAGCAGGAGGTGCGGGCATTAGAGTTCTAAAGATCCTCACTCTATGGCCAACTCACCTGTCTGACCAAATAAGTTATTGCAATTGATTGTGGGACGACTCTTACAATGTATGGTCGTTGAAAATAATTGTTACACGCCACAGTTGAACCTATCGGTGCATGCCATATGTGCTGGGCTTTTAAGTTTCAAGTAAATTTTGTTTTAACCAGGTGAAAACTCGAGACCAGGATGAGTCTCGTTTGCATCAGTGACCTGGAACATGAGTCTGCTGCCAGTAGGAGACGATTGCTATATGTATAATCGCAATAGAGTTATTTACGGTTTAAATTCCAAATTTGCCAATTATTGACCGTGACACCGGGGCACACAATGGCCTACCGTTGCCAATGTCAGGGCATAAGTACAGTTGGCTACGTAGTTATACACACAGGGCATCTTTAACGTCCACCGTGAAGCAGACGGCACCTAGTATTGTCACGGTTATGACGCCCCCAGTAATAACCAGGGCGGCCTTTGGAGTCGAACCGCGATCGTCCCCAACGGGCTGGGCCGTGTCACGGCCTTCGTGTGCGAGGTCACTGGATCGTACCGCGGTGGTGAGATGTTAACTACCTCGCCTGGTATACAGGAGGTCGTGGGTTCGATCTTGACCACTGACTCCTGCTGCTGTATTTGCAGTTTGCGGTGTCTCTCTCCCAGTGGTCGTGTGGATTTTTCTCCGGGCCCTCCGTTTTTTTTATTTCTCCACATTTAGAATCAACATCACGCGTTTAGAGTATTTGGCTGCTATACATTCCCGCATGATAAGCCACTTCGTTGAGCTATCATTTGTGATAACAAGTCGCTTCTGAAAAAGAGCTATACAGCTCAGTGTGTCTTTCTTTGTCAAACAAAACAAAAATAGACTGGAAATCATCGCAGATTGCCATCATCAATGATGCGATGACGGAGTGTATCATGAGCTCTAAACCATCTGACACGACCAGACAAGACTCGTCTCATCCACGCTGTTCAATTATTATATTGGAGCTCACACCACCTCTCTGTCTGCTTCTTCCATCCACGCATTGTTCCACTTGGGAATTCCCTTCCATCAGTCTCTCGCGATGATAGCGAGAATAACCTCGCGCAATTCATGAAAAGTTTAAAGTCATCTTCGGCAGCTTTTTATTAGCGCCGTCTGTTGATGGGACCTTTAGACCTGTGCTCGGCAACTGTGGTAAAACAAAAAAAGAAAACTCGCCCCTTATAATAAACCAGCTGGTGTGCAGGCTGGTGCCGGGTGGATTGTGACATCACAGGATTCATGAGAGAGCGAGAGAGATGCCCACGGAAGATATTCATCCAGCAGTGGATAGAACGTGGCCCATCACGTATCTCGCCACAGTTAATATCTTGCCAAGGTGGCGAGGAGATGTTCACTACCTCGCCTGGTATGCAGGAAGTCGTGGGTTCTATCCCGACCCTGATGCATCTCTATTTGGAGTCTGTGTGTGGGTCTCTCTCTCCCTGTGGTCGCGTGGATTTTTCTCCGAGTCCTCCGGCTTTTTACCTCCACATTTAGAATCAACATCACGCGTTTAGAGTATTTGGCCGCGATACATTTCCACACGGTAAGCCACTTCGTCGAGCTATCATTTGCGATAGCCCGGGTCGCTTCTGGAACGAAAAACAAAGAGGTACGTTGCCCACTGGGGCCTTAGCTGGTGACAAAAAAAAATTAACCCGTAAAAACAAAGTTTTTCACTATAAATCCTTTATATGCGTGGCGGCTAGAGTCCTCTCGTCCTCTGGCTTGAGATGGCTGCTACCTATGGGTCAGATGATTGCCTGCCACCATTAAGCAATTGGTAATTAGGTATAATTTATTTTTTCCTAAAAAGTGTAAATTGTCACGCACAACGAGTCTGTGTGCAAAATGTCAGCTCAATTGGATCACGGGAAGTGGGTTAAAAAACGACCGAAATATTTGCACGGTCGTAAGCGCGCAAGCGCGCAAGCAAGTGAACTTAATATAAAGGATTTAAAAATAGTTTGTAGTTACCGCTGTTGCAATCGCGGAACGAGTGGGCGCTCGCCTTCGCTCGAGCCCCGCCGCGTGCCAGCTTCGGGCCACTGCCGCCTGCCCCCCGCATTTCTTTGGCTTCGTGTTGCCCAGCGACAGGCCGGCAAATTGCACCAGAAGAAACAAACGCAGTCGAGAACAAATAAAATCGCGCCGTCCGCCCGCACTCTCGCGCTCTGTCGAGGCAGTAGAACCCCCGGCGAGAGCCCGGGGAGAGCCGCAGCCATGCCCGGCGTTGGGTTCCACGGTGCCCCGTTCGGTTCTGCAACGGCCAGGTAACAGAGGTGTATTTCGAATCTGTGTTCGGAAGCAGACGACTCGATCACCTGCCTCCAGTTACTGACATCGCGCTCATATCGCCTGCGTCTGTGTTGCTGATGACCTCGCATCTCACCAGTATCCAGGTACGGGACTCCCTTCGAGCGCTGATGTCACTTAAATTCACCTGGATCGAGGTACTCGAAGCCCTCAAATCTCACCTGTATCCGGGAACTGAGGCTCAAATGCCACCTGTATTTGGGTGCTGCCGTAGCGTCATCTTACCTGTACCAACCTCACCTGTATCCATGCAGTGACACCCGCAAATCTCACCTGTTATTCAGGCACTGACGCAATTTAAATCTCACCTGTATCGGCTACTGACGTCTCGTTTCACAGGTATCAGGAATAGAGATGAATGTCATGTCACCCATATCTCGGTCTCGCCTGTATGCGCTCACTGACGCCCGCTTCAGTCGCGTGTATACACAGGCGTTGATTTTGTATCGCCTTGCCCGGGCCCAGGTGCTGACATTCCATGATTTTCCGTGGCCAGGTGCGCGACACCAAACAAACCGCCCAGCGCCGGCACACGAGCCGATTTCATTGCTCCATCTCCTTCACGGTGGGCGTTCGTTCTCTCACGGACGCGTTCCAACCCTTGGATGCAACTCCCTCCGTGATCTGTGTCCACCCATCCTCCCTTCTAGGCCGTGACGCATCCGGTCCAAGCCTCATTCTCAAATTTCGTATCAGTTGTAAACGGTGTCATTGTGAGCTGCCCTGTGTTCTCTCATATACGTGACTTCCACTTGATGTGTCTCTCAGTGTGACTCTAAGCATGGTCACACTCGAATCGATTTCCATTCACAGGATTTGCTGAATACAATTGTCTGGAAGGTCACGTATCGTAATTGTTATTTGTATTGTTCGGGCAACGTTCACGATCTTATCTTATTTGATATTTATAGAGTGTCTCGGCTCAATGCGCCCGATGGCATCGTTTAAAAGCGGTAAAAAAAAAA
>CM025644.2:3369227-3383614 GCA_014621495.2 Entosphenus tridentatus | reverse complement strand
TCACGGAGGGGGAATTAATTGCAGAGGGGAAGTTCATTCCAGTGGTAAACTGCAAGGAAGGGAGAGGAATCGAAAACGGTGTGTGTGTGCACTTCGTTAGTTATACTTGTGCACCCACTGCCAATACAGATACTGTATCACGCGTTCTAATTCACCGTCCGTCTCGACCGTCACACATCCCTCATTGTCCCCTCCTGCGCAACGCCGATCAAGGTTCAACATCTCTGGAATTCATCCGCAGCTGAAGCCACTCGGCACCTACACAGAGGCCCCCTACTGCTCGCAGACCATGAACAACCAGGTGAGGAGGATGAGGAGGTGGATGATGTCAGAGAGCGGCTTCCCAGGGCTCATGGGGTCCCAGCGGGAAGCAACCCAATCCTGACATCGTCGGATTGACACCTTTCCCACCCCCCCTCCTCCCCGACATCGCGGACGTGTTCGTCATGTCGGCACTCGGTCTATTGTCAACACTCTGCAATCTCGTGCGAGAAAAGCTCGACACAACAGCGCGGCTCTCCGTGCAAATCGATCGCCGTCGCACCAAATGCAGATGCCAATTCCTAGACTCCCCGTGCCAAACGCAGAGGTGGCCACCCTACTCCCATCGCCACGGAGTAAATATTTGTACTGCGTTGAATTTCTTTTTTTGCACCGTACGCATCCCACCGTGCTAATCAGAGGTGTCGCTAACGATGCTACCGCTGTTTCTGCTGCTGATGATGATGACGATGACGACGAAGGCAAACGACTCTGGCTTGACGCATCCCCCCCCCCAACTCCTCTAGGTCAGGGCCCTGGGTCCCGGGCGCTACAACCCCGAGAGCTCCGGAGGATTTGGCGTACGGGCCGTTTCACGCCGGGCTAGCGGGCCGGGCTGGGCACGCGAGGTGGAGCTGTCCCGGTCGGCCCGGATACCTCACTTCAGACACCGCGAGGCCTGGGAGAAGGAGCGAGCCCAGGTACTCGTCCAGAGGGGTTCGTGGACGGATGAAAGTCCCACCTGCAAAAATGAGCCCTCGAAACTCCTCGGCGAATTTTTCCTGGTTGCTCCAGGACGTTGTCGCTGACACTTTCACAAGTAGCCACGCAGAGACTTGCCCTGTTCTCTCCAGCTTCTCTTCTACTCCACCCCCTATATTCCTCTACCCCCCCCCCACGCCCCCCTCAGAAAAGTAGGCTAGGCCCTGGGATCTATGACACAAAGGACTTCATTGACCTGGAGCGGGAGAAACCATCGAGTCGGAGGGGAGTGTGCGACACGCTGGAGGAGCGCTTCTTGAACATCGGCAAGGTGAGCGAATCCTCACCGAAGTTTGACAGCCTCACAATAACAACAACAACAAATAATAATAATAACCCTAACCGATGAGAACAACAACAACAACCGCCGTTCACCACTCAGTGGCGGTGACGTCACCACGGCGCTTGTGCCATGCTAGGTGCGATTTGAGGCCACGTGAAGTTTCGATAGCACCGCTGATAGGAGATCACGGAACAGACGCAGCAGGTGCCATGGGTTCACTGACCGAGATGGCTGGCAGATGCACCAGCTGTACCCCCCCTCCCCCTACTGTGCCAACTAGCTGCGCTTATCCGCCCAGCGCTCCGCTAATCGTACGCACACGAAACTTTTGGTGTGACTCCAAAGGAAGATCGTGTCCTGGCGTCTTTTTATTAACGTTGAGAAGGTGTCCGGGGGCCTAAGAGGGCAGAGCGCTGAGCCTACACCACCGAGACCCTGGGTTTGAATCCAAGTGGCAGCCGCCTCTGATTAGAGCTGGTCCTCAGATGTAGCGAGTTGATGCCCTCAGCACAGCCACCAATGACCGCACACACAAAAACAAACCCGTAACGTTGAATTGTAATCTGCACTTTGGCAAAATATTTTTTTTTGAGAATTACAAATATTGGCGACACTCTCGTGCGACGACCATTACTCTCGGTGGGAAAGATGAGTGGTCAAGTGCTGCTCCCTACTTTGCCAAACAGAGGTTCACTTGCAGGAATTTCAGAGGAAGCTCTGTGTTAACCACTTCCGTGGGCCGTTTATTTTTACGCGAAGGAGACCTTGCGATGGTGTTGACCTTGTGTGCCACGTGACGCCGAGAGCTCCGATTCAAGTTGAGGATAGAGCACCTTCATTTTATTCCGACACTCTGCGTCACGTTGGGCTTGTTTACCAATCATCAGGCTCGTTCGGCAGGAAACAACTTGAATTCATACGTGAACGAACTTTTGCCAAGGTGGAGCGGTGCACGTCAGCGGTTTGCTGACGCAGTAAATAACGTTGCGAGCCCGTCGACCGCTCACGCGCCGTGATGTGATGATGATCGTGCCAGCGGCGACTCCCGTCGTAAATTCCAGCGTGGCTTTGTTTATCGTCACAACAGCTGCCCGCTGCTTACATCACAACTCGTTACGCGTCACCTCTCGGGACACAGCGTGGCATTGAGAAAATTAAATATTTAAAAAAACCCTACCACCACCTTCGTCGGTTCAAACTACGAAGGTTGAAAGTCATTTTCATAGATATACTACGGGTCTCTGTCCAAGTCTATGGATCTCTATGCAATTCTGTAGTGTCTGTGTAAGTATTTGCAAGTCCAGGCTAAAGGTCTTCCTCCTCCGTTCCTCTGCCAATGACTGAACGCCGAGAGATGAGATGGGGAATCGCATTTTCCGCTGCGGATGCGCCAAAAGAGAGAGAGAGAGAGAAAAAATAAAAAAAATCGACGATCGCAATGCGTAGCCGTGCGATCGCGGCGACGCTCACCGTGTGGTTAAAAAATCCCGCAGAGTTCGACTCCTGGTCCGGGCTCCTACGTGCGGCCGCAGAGGGCGGGAGCGGCGTGGGCCCACCATCCCTCCTCGCGCGGCCCCATGGAGTTGAGCAGCAGCGTCAACCGCGGCACCCCCGAAACGGTGTGTGGGGTCACGTGGGGTCACGTGGGGGCCCCCTCTCTATCGCTCCGTGCCGCGTTGTTATCACCCCACCGTCAACGTCAGCCATGAGCTATCCACCGCTGGATGAAGGCATTTCCTCCCTCCCCCCCCGCCCCAAGTCGCCGCCTGGTCTCTCACGGGTCCCGAGATGCGACGTGCAATGCACGCGGCTCCTGCAAGGCGAGAAGCGGTTTCGTCGCTCCATCTCCGCTGCCGTTCCGGCGTCCGTCTCGACCGCCGCCCGCCGTCCCTTCATGGCCGTGACGCGCGCCCTCCCAACACCCCCGTGCTTTTACTTGAAGACAATTCGCCGTCTCTAACTTGTGTATGTGTGTGTTGTCTGTTAAGGCTATACCGGAGATCGTTGGGGGTTTGTTTGTGTTGGGGGAGCGGTAGTGTAGCGGTTAGCGCGACGAACTCGGCGAGCCGAGATCGATCCCCGCTCACGTACCTGAACCGGTCCTGGGCCTCCCTTAGGTCGACTCTGCCTCAAATGAGTACCTGGTGCGATGTGTAAACATAGCCACTGGGGAGACAAAGGCGGCCGGGGGTAGTGCTACCCCCCCACCGTGTGACGTTCCGGCCTTCATAGGCGCTGCTGGCCAACAGCACTTGCCCCAACAGTTTGTTAAAGGCTACACGGGGGATCTTTGTCTTTGTGTGAACGCGCAGGGCAGCGGATTGGGCCCGGGGACCCATGAGCACAGGAGCTTCACGGACGAGTTGGCCGCACGGGTCGTGAGCGCGCGCGGTCCGTACGACCTCTTCACGGGCCGACGCACGGACCCCGTGCGCACCGGGTGGCTCGCTGCACCGGTGAGAGCCACGGTGGGGGGATGCGCTCCGTCGTCCGCTGGAGTCGCCGGCGACGTGGTACACAAGCGACAGCTGCGTTTCTCGCTCGTAGCGGAGGTTCGCGGTTCGATTCCGTTCGGGCCGCCCTGGTTAATGCTGCGGTTTTGGCACGAAGCGCTGCCGGCTTCGCTCGCAGTGGATGGTAAAGGTTCACCTGAGAATCAGAATGTTTATTTATGTTGGAGGAATCCGATGAGCTATGAAGCTCTTTTTCTCAGACGTCCAGTAGTCACCCGATTCTGAACTTTGGAGAAATGACCCCGCTTTTTACCCAATCGGGATGTCACACAGAGCTAAAATCATCGCCCCCTCCCCCCCGCTTGCAGGCCAGGCGCTGCGTCAACTTGTGCCGAATAGGGACAGCTGCCACTGCGGGGTGCCCTGTTTTTGAGACGTGTCAGATGAGGTGTGATGCAAGTCCAGGAATTATCCGTAACATTTTAATGCACCATCATTATCATCATCGTCGTCACCATTGGGAGTGCATTATTGCCAATGGCTTGGAGCGTCATCCACTGGCCTCAACTATCCCGAGCAGAGCCTCACGCCACACGCATCAGTGCCATTCGTGTTCCCCACTCCCAGCACGCTTCCAAATATCGATCCCTCCGTGAGTCCCCACGTTCCCCTCTCCCTGCTCACAACTCCCCCTGCCCCCCCCTCCCCCCACCGTGCTCCTCTCTCCTCTCCGTCGATCTCAGGAGTCACTGTGGTCGGGCCCCCGCGGCTGCCCCCAGCCATCCATGGCCGAGGCGCTGGCCGCCAGGACGAGGAGCGGCCGCTTCGCCCCGGAGCCCGGCCCCAACGCGCGGCCCGGCCTGCGCCTGTGCCTGGACGCGCCGGCCCACTGCCGCCGGGAGCCGGTAACCTGGCCGCACCGCGATCGGCGCACGCGCGACACCGTCGTTGGGTTGCGCCGCGTGTTGTTCGGGGCGCGTTTTCATTCGGTTCCGCGACAGAAGCTTCCGCCGGCACGTGGAGCGCAACGTCGCACGTCGCGCCCAACGACGCCGCTGCACGACCCGGGGCGGTCATCTGCCGTGCCGTATCGGCACCGTTGGGCTCCCAAGGGACCGGCAGAGCGAATGATGGAGCGGTGGATGAAAGCATGGGCAAGCGAATGTATTGTCAAACGTTTGGACGGGTGGATGGACGAATGAATGGATGCACAAACAGGCAGTCAAATGCAAAGACAAATGGAAAGGCAAATGGACAAACAGAATGATGGTGATATGGAAGGACGGACAAATGGACTGATGGCTGGAGGCACAGATGAAGGGACTGACCGACTGTCGTAAAGACAAACGGATGTACAGACAGATTGAAGCAAAGACAGACAGACAGATAGGTGATAAACTGATGACTGAACGGATGGAGTGATGCGGACAAACGAATGGATGTACAAATAAATGTATGGATGGAGAGACATGCAAAGACAGTTGGAAGGCAGGACAGAAAGATGGACAAATGGCAGACAGGACAGCTTATTGTTAATTACCATCTTTTTTTTCAGAACAGCCTCTTTTTTATTTTGTTTCTGCTATAAAGCAGTATGAATGACAAAGGTGGAGTTCATTTTTGTTTGCAAACTCCTGCCAGTGCAGTCCATTATTTTGTATTTGAATGTAGCCAAACAGGTCCCCTATGACAAGTTGTAGGGATTGGAAGAGTTCCAGTGTTGAATCAAACAGCCCTCGCTTCTGCTCGGATTGGACTGCAGCCCTGTTTTCCGTAGACTGAGCTCTTAGGTAACCCTACTGGGTAATAGCCGAGCTTGTTGTATCATCGGCTACAGTCCTAACAGCAGACAGAGTTATCAAACCTCCCGCATTGGCCAGGACAGTTCCGATTTCATCAAATGTGCCCCCCCTCCCTCGTGTCAAAAGATTTATCGAAAACTTTGGATTTTGTCCCCCACGTTTTTCACATAAATGATCTGGCCTCGGTAGTTCAATCCACGATACGGGCAGAGGGCGGAGCCAACTAATTAGTAGGCGGGGCTACCCGAACGGTAGGCGGAGCCGACATCACGAAGAGCCCCAATAGGGAGACCGCTCGCTCTGTGTGGCAGGTCTAGCAATCGTGTGGGCGTGGCTATGTGTATGTAGGCGTGGCTATATGAACATGGGCGTGGCTATGTGGATATGGGCTAGCAGTGGCCTTCAGGCCCACCACAACTGAGTCCTGAGCTCCCCTGTCTGTTTAACACGTGGGCTTTCGCCAACCAATATTATCCATGATAATGAATGCCTTTTTTTGGAGTTAGATTGCGTAAATATATCGATGTGTCGTTAAACCCGCCACGACCCGGCACAACCAATCAGTAAGGTTTGTCACGTAAACAGAACGTGCCCAATTTGTAACTAGTACAGCACTAACCGGTGTGTTGGAGAGCAAAGCCGCAACGTTTACAATCTGAGTACGACGTTTCGCCAGCAATTATACTGGTTGCGAAGGCCTACGCGGTAAACTCACATTGACATCGTTTGCGCCGCGGTTGCATTGGCGGCTCTAACGGGGATGTTGATGTGCCAATTAGATGCTACTTACCGGTGTGTTGAAGAGTAAACCCACAACATCGCACCTCCCATTAGCACGGTTGGCTACGTACGGTGCGAAAGAAGTCCAAACATACATACGTTTACAATTCGAGTACGATGCTTCGCCCGTGATTACAACCAGCTTCATCAGGCGATTGTGCCAAAGTGTGAAGAAGTCCTCGGTCTTGAGTCCTCCTGTTTCGGCCTCCCCTGTGTGCGTGCCCTCCCTCGCGAGACCCGCAGAGCTGGCCCGGGCCTGGCACCTACGACGTGAACCTGGAGGCGCGCGAAGTGCAGAGCGCCTCCCACCCTCCCTTCCTCAGCAGCTCGGCGCGGTTCAACTCCCGCTCGGACCGCCTCTTCATGGGCAGTCAGGTGCCTTGCCCTCCCTGAAGCCAGGCGTGGCGCAGGCAAAAACCCACTTAGGGCACCATCAGATTCTGCGCCCTGGAGAGAAAGTTGTGGTTGCTAAATCATTGCTTTCTGTGTGACGTGATGCTGAGATGGATTCGTGTAAATTAACGGAATTCTCCGTCCGCCACCCCCTACCCCCTCACCGCGTTCGCTTCCCGGATCAGAACCCCGTCGGTCCGGGCCGCTACAACCCCAGGACGCCCGCCCACCCGCCGACCCCTCGCGCCAAAGCGACCCCCTCCTCGTCTTCTCGCCGATACCTGGCCGACCTGGAGTGGGACAAGTACATGCGGTGCGTAGGACGCGCACCGCGCCGCTCCGCCACCCTGCCCGGGGTTGGTGGGCCGCGCACGCACGTTGCGAGATTTCGGCGGTACGACAAAGTGCGGGCTTCAGCCTGTTCTGTCTGTATGGGATAGAGCAGTGTTTTTCACCAATTTGGGCGGGGGGGGGATGATAGGGAGGCACTTTCACCGATAAGACATCATCAGTGTGAGGGTCGCCACACATTTGAAGCCATTGGGGGTTTGACAGCAGCACGATGATGATGATGATGATGGGGGTTGTTGTCACCATTTGTGTGTTGTCGGTGGGCCGCACGTCAGGGGCCGCACTCGAGGCCACCGGGCGGCCGCCAGTGGCCCGTGGGCCTTGCAAGGAAAAACACTGGGATCGAGTGTTTCCCCCTCGCATGCGTAGATTTTCTCCGGGTGCTGCCATTTCCTTCCACGTGTAAACGCTCATCGATTGGCCGAGAACACCTTAACACCCCGCACCTCCGATTGGCACGGTCGACTACGTACTTACGTAAATACTTACACGAATATAAAAAGGACCTCATATTCTTTGGTTCTTTCGGTAAAGTCACGTATATAGAAAAAAAAGTGAATAAAATAAAAATAATAAAAACTAAAAAACCACTAATGTAGACTGTAGCATGGTGATTAAGCTGGGTGAGTGTACTGGCAGTTTATAATGTAGATTGTAGCCTGGTTCTTAACCTCGGTGAGCATACTTGCAGTGTATAATGTAGACTGCAGCCTGGTTTTTAAGCTTGGTGAGCATATTGGCAGTCTATAATGTAGACTGTAGCAATAGTTATTAAACTGAGTGAGAGTTCTGGCAGTCTATAATGTAGACTGTAGCCTGGTTCTTAACGTAAAGTGAGCGTACTGGCAGTCTATAATGTCGACTTATTCTGGTTCTATCGGTAATAAAAATTAAATAAAAATAATGAAAAATAAAAAACCACGACGTTTCGATCACAACACAAGCGATCGTCTTCAGGAGGAAAGAGGGGGAAGGTCACCGAAGGCAACCGTTTTTAAAGGTTTCAAAAATGGGCGTGGCACAAGCGCCACTGAGGCACAACGAAGTGGGCGGGGCATATGTGCCCTGGGGTAAGATAACAAGAAAACGACACAAATCTAGTCGTGACTTAACCTGTGCTCCCTTGACAAGAAAACGCACAGCAAGTCATGACCCAAAGATTTGTTGACATTTAATGACACCGGCTCTGCACCGCTCGTCCGTTGTGCCTCTTCGCACCTCTAAATTCTCCTCTCTCTTCGACAGCGAGCGGATACTGCGCGGCGGCAGTGCAGGGTTTACAGATTGTTCATATTCATTGACGGAGACAGAAACACAGGCACGGAGAGAGACACGGAGACATTAACTGAAGACTTAGATCCATCACGACTTTATCCATTACCATGTCCCCCCTTCCTAACCCTCTCCACCCCCCCCACCCACAGAGAGAGGCTCCGACCACTCAACATGCACCCAGAAGTTGGACAACCTCGCCTGGGCATCGCCACGCGATGATGAGGAATCGTCCCGGGCATCGAGTTTCCCTGCTTCTTCCCTGCGAGTGACCAACTCGTCCCTGCGTAGACCTCGAAAAGATGAAGCGAGCGTTGAGCCCGGATAGCGCTTGAACGAGCGACCAGCGTGCATAACAGGGGTGCTGTTATAGGGTATAGGCTGCTGCCGGGGCTATTTAGTGGCCGGTAGCACGGAGGGCATGCAGGTACCGCAAAGTCAAATGTTGTACTGTACTCTTGCTATGCCCCAACGTCAACCCCCACTGCATTCACCAATCCACACTGACCAGCTTGGTGAAGTATGGTCAAGTAAGGCATGCACGGCGAGGGGAGGCCCTCATCTCTATGCCGTACACGATGTGGAGCTGGGGGGGGGGGGGTACCGGTAATGATTGTGAGGGTGAGAGGATTGTGTGTGAGCAGAGAGCGGTGGCACAATGGTTAGCGCACTGCATTATGAACCCGTTGACCCGAGTTAAATTTCCACTCACAAGCAATAACAGTGGTGAATATTTGAACGGGTCCTGGGCTTTCCTCTTGATTGTCTCAGCCTTAACTGAGTACCTGGTGCGGTGTGTAAACATCAGCACTGGGGATACAAAGGCGGCCGGGCGTGGTGCTGGCCACCCATCCCCTCGTGTGCCTTGCCGGCCTTCATCGGTGCTCGCTAACAGCACTTGCCCCAACAGTCTATTAAAGGCTGCACCGGTCAGTTGGAAGTCGGTTAAGGCTATACGGGGGACTTTGTCTTTGTGTATGTGTCAGTGAACATGGGCTTGCTGTAGGATGATTCGGTTTGATACCGAGACCCGTACACCCCTCCGTTTCGACGACCGCGCCTCCTACAGCCAACGCCGGACAGAGCAACGATTGAAACATACATGCGGGTGGCATAAACCTCGGATCCAAGTTTGACGTTCATAGTCCGACCTCTTTACGGCCATCGCCGGGATCGTAAAGCGATAAACACGTGGCCATGTGCACCAGTCAGCTGTTTGACGGCGCCCGTCAAACCGCCGGTCGTGAATCTAACCCCCAAATAAAAACTCCAACGCCTCTCGTGTCGATGAGCGGCCGTGTTAATTGGCTTCTCTCTTTCTTTGTTGTTGCCGTAATTAGTTTTTTTTAACGCACCACGGATGAGTCACGCAGAGAACGGAGCCGTGCCCAAAATAGGGCTCGCGTCACGGCCTGTAATGAGCAACATCTCCGCTCGAGCCGCCAATGCACGCGGCGGCGCGAACGATGTCAATGTGATTCATAATCAACGTTTTTGGGTTTAGATCGCGTTATTTGTAAATGTGTCGTAACCCTCCACCCACCCGAAACGGCCAATCAGCAAAAAAAGTGTCACGTTGACAAAAGACAAATAGTTCACTGCTTTAGCCCACCGGTGTGTTGAAGAGTGAAACCACAAGGGAGGGTTACAACACATTTATAAATAACGCGATCTAAACCCAAAAACGTTGATTATGAATAATATTGGTCGCGAAAGCCTGCCACGTGTTAAACTGATGTCAATGTGAGTGCACCACATCGGCCTTCGCGAAATTGCTGGCGAAACTTCGCACTCTGATTGTAAACGTTGCGGCTTTGATCTCCAACATACCGGTTAGTGCTGTACTCGTAACGAATTGTGCACGTTCTGTTTACGTGACAAACCTTACTAATTGGCTGTGTCGGGCGGTGGCGGGTTTAACGACACATTTATAATTATATTATTGGGTCTTTCGGTGAAAATAACCTATCTACGCGACTTCACCAGAAGACCCAAGAATTAGAATTTCCGCAGTCACGAAATCTTTAAGTCAAGATCTGACACGTTTATATATTTACGCGATCTAACCCCAACTAAAAAAAAGAACCCGTAAAAACAAAGTTTTTCACTATAAATCCTTTATATGCGTGGCGGCTAGAGTCCTCTCGTCCTCTGACTTGAGATGGCTGCCACCTATGGGTCAGATGATTGCAGCGCAAGCATTAAGCAATTGGTAATTAAGTATAATATTTTTGTCCTAAAAAGTGTAAAATTTTGGAAACATTTTTCACGAACATTAATTGTCACGCACAACGAGTCTGTGTGGAAAATGTCAGCTCGATTGGATCACGGGAAGTGGGTTCAAAAACGACCGAAAGATTTGCACGGTCGTAAGCAAGCAAGCGAACTTAATATAAAGGATTTAAAAACCACCTGCATTATGGATGTAAATGTGGCCGAGTGCGCGCTGGCTGGCTCGTTCCTGCACGGAAAGCGGCGAAGCCGATAACCACCGCGTGTCAGGACGTGGCAGGCGACTTCGTGATTGGTAAAAGTCCACGGCCACGCGAGCACGAACTCCCCACTCGGACACGATTCGCGACGTATATTTATTCGCCACTCGCGAAGCGTCTTAGCCGCACTAATCGGGTACAAGCGGGCGGGGCGAGGAGGAGTCAGGTGAGGGTGATATTGTCAATCTGTCTCGAGCACGCTGTGATATTCGCTTGGCCACTTCTGTTACTGCAATGCCCTCTTCGTGCCTGCGCGTTCATGTGTGCGTTGTGATTGCACGACGCTGAGGCCCGCTAGGAGGTATCCAAATGCCCCATTAGGCCCCTCGGTATGGAAACTGTTCACCTGCCCCCATTGCGTTACGCGGCAAAAGTCGTCGTCGAGATGAGGTGGCGTGCACTCGTGTTGGTGATGATGATGGTGGTGGTGATGATGATGATCAATTGACCCTTTAGTTTGTTGTCCTTCCCCCGCACCTCCGATTATCACGGTTGCCTACGTACGGTTGTTGCGAAAGTTCCACATACATAGATACATGATTGTGCTGGTGGTGGTGGTGGTGGTCTCAGTGGTGGTGGTGATGATGATTATGATGATTGATGATCATCGTGTGGGTGGTGATGATGATGATGATGACGGTGATGCCGATGATCATCACGTTGTTGCTCCTGGTCTCAGTAACAATGATCATCATGATCACCACTTAGTTGATGATGACTTTGGGCGGTTGGCTTTTGCCACGCACGCTCAGCTCCGTATCTCGTGCGGCGAATGCCGCCCCCCGGAGACGCATTAACTATAGATGTCGCGCCTCCAACGCGTGTATTATTCAGGAGACATCAATAATTTAGCGGTGCCCGATGCGCGCTGGCGACACAGCGAGTTTGACGCACAATGCAGGCGCCCGCGAAGCCACGCCAGAGGTGTTTTTTTTTTCATCTTGGGCCTAATTAGCATTTTCCACTTTGCACGTGTTTTTTTTTTTTGGCCAATTACGCAATTAAGTTGTTAACATACTCATACTGATTAGGAGGGAGGGAAAACAAGCGTGATACAAAGTCACCGATGTTTCAAGAGCGACTGCTTTGAGGTCAACATTTTGCCCTTGCCAATGAATGCACCGTGACCCACGCACGCGGCGTTGACCTTTGACGATTTTGGCACCCGTCGGTAAAAGCCCCACGCGGGCCAGAGTCGCCCGGCTTGCAGTACCGGCGTGTTGCCGGGGCGACGGTGCCCGACGTTTCGCCGCACGTGCCCGGGCGCTGAGAAACGCTCCGAAACGTCGGCTCTTCGCGCCAGTGCGAGAGCCGAAGATCCCCGCCTCGGAGAGCCGTGCAGCGACCCCCACGTCGAATGTCACCTGCGGTACTTTGCGTCGTAGGGCAACTTTTTGCGAACGTTGCACGTGAACTGATGATGATGGTGGTGGTGGTGGTGATCGTATCCGATGCGTGGATGTTTTAGAGGGAGATGGGGTGGCGGTGGGGAAGTATTGGCTCATCAGCAACACGCGGCTCTTCTTTCAGTCGGGGTTTGTGCTGAACGCGGGCTCCTATTTCAGCCGTTTTCATTTAGCCCCATCTTCGCACAGCGGATCGTACAATTACGCAGCGCGGCGCGCGCGTGTAAGTGTCTGTACTTGCGCGCCGCTGGGTTCATCAGCCGCACGTGGACGCACACTCCGACCAACCGACTCCTCCTCGAGTCGTCAGCGACTCTTCCTTTCACCGATACCCCTTATGACACCTTTTGAGCCTGCGGCCTAAACTAAAACAACGTTCGGCTCTTCCGAGATCGTGGCTTCCATGAGGCTAGTATTGTACACGAAAGGCATATGGGTGGGAGCCACGTGCCGTCACGCTGTTTGTGAGCAGCAGCGCACCTTTGTGTGTTGTTCAATGTCTTGAGTTGGTGGTCTAGACAAGGCTGAGAGCATTGGACACGCAATGTGGTGGTCACGTAACACGTGCCGTCAAGCTGTTTGTGAGTAGCAGCGCACCTTGGTGTGTTCAACCTCTGGAGTTGGTGGTCTAGACAATGCTGAGAGCACGTCACGTGCAATGTGGTGGTCACGTGACACGTGCCACGTGCTGTCACACTTTTTGTGAGCAGCAGCAGCAGCACATTTGTGCGTGCCGTTCAATCTAATTGTTTCCATCCCGCACGCATTCCCCTGTTTTGATGGAGGTTTAGCGATGATTTACAGAAATAGTTGGATTTGTGACACATTGCCACTGATTGTACGCATTGTTTCAACGTAACGACATCTCGGCGTTTTGCGGAGGTCAAAGGGAAGTGCGCGCTTCTGTGGAGGTTTGCAGAAGAGGGTACTTTTTTTTTGGTATGATGATTTTGTTTAATTACAGCCAGAATTGATGGTGATGTTAATCAGTGGGTGGGTGGGGGGGGGTTGAGATGCCATTATTCTCGTAAGTGCGAATAAAGACGCTTCATTATTGAGAGGAGAGAGAGAGAGACGGGCGGTCGGAGGCAACAGAAGAGAGGAAGGTCCTGTGCGGTGCAAGATCAACGTCTTAATCATTCGCCGAGTTTACATTTAGAAGCGGGGGAAGTAACCCTTTTCATACCAATACAGTTATATTTCCCGCACCTCTGGTTAGCACGGTTGGCTACGTTCAATCTGCGAAAGAAGTTCACATATTCGCCCTCGAATTACACTATGTAACACAATTTTTGTTCCTGGGTATTAAGTGTTATTTTTTAATTGCTTATGCCTAAAACGACTAGAAAATGGCTATTATTCCCCACAAACTTTGCTTTTGTGACCAGGACTTTACGTGAAGGAATGACACAAATGCACTCTTTGAAAATAGGTACATTTCAAAATATCACTGTCCTGGTCACAAAAGAAAAGTTTGTGGGGAATAATAGCCATTTTCTGTACTTTTGAGAAATATAAGCAATTAGGAAATAACACTTACTACCCAGGAACAAAAACATTTGTTTTTCGTTACACAGTGTTATATCAATAATCATACTGGTTGATGCATGTCGAAGATAATATACGAGGCTTTGGAAATGCTCGACTGTGATATCGTTGTTGAAGCACTGTACTGTGCACCTAAAACAACTGGCAAATATTTCTTAATAATTTTTTTGTAAAAAAATCTGTCCTTGGATTTGGTTGCTATTTGCAGACTTTTATTGTGGCTCCTTAGTAATGTTTGTGAACGTGCCCTTAAAAGCACCGAACCGCATGGCTCAAGGGGCTCATACCATGTCCGGACAATGTTTGAGATCCGGGATTCACGTCGTCTGCTTTATCCACGGACGATTAAACTGGGTTCCTAATTGATTGAGTAAACCTGAAAAAATATATGCGCTGATTGACTCCAAACCAATTCCGATCAACTTCAGTTTCGTTTAAAAAAAAAGCCTAAAAAATATACTTTAGCTCGGGATAGTGTTACCTATTCTGAACATGGATTAACCAAACCTTGATTATCTTTTTTAAGTACAACAAATGTCCCTCTTGCCGTGGAGGGGAGTGAAGTGTGGAACGACGTGGGAAGG
>CM025644.2:3339721-3359227 GCA_014621495.2 Entosphenus tridentatus | reverse complement strand
TGATACAGCTATCGTGCTGTGACGGTTACACCTGAAGACGGAAGCTTGTGTTGCCTCCGAAACGTCGTGATTTTTTTATATTTTACTTTTATAAATTTTAATTATTTACCTACGTGACTTTACCGAAAAAAACTAAGAATATGAATCCTTGCAGTCACGAAAGCTTCAAATCTAGAGGTGGTGGTGGTTTCGGGGCCACGCGTAAGTGTGATGAACAGAGGGCCTCTAAGAGAGTCTCTTGGAGGTCCGGGAATTTTAACCGGCCGCTTGGAATGTATCGCACTCACGGCGACTTTGCAGCCAGCCAGCTAGCCAGCCGGGGTACGTAAGTCTGCTGGTTATGCCATGCAAGGCTGGCTGAGGATTATAAATATAATATTTGCGCACCGGCCGGCTGAACAAACAAGCGTTTACGCGAGTGTGTAGTTACTTAATAACCCACGTGTTTGTGTCAGAGCGCAGTGAAAACAGGCGTTCGCCGGCTTCAACACGAGTGAACACAAGCACGCCACGCACACAATGCACGCTTACATCCACACACAAAGGAAATGGGCACCGTCTGCTCGCCACGGAGACGATTGGGACGAGCCCTCTTTGCGAGTGGCAGGGAGCCACCCGCGTTTTCTCCCGGTGCTCCGGTTTTACTCCCACGTGCGAATCACTCACGAGCATTGGCCGATAACGCCTTAACATATAGAGGAGCGCAGAGCGTGGGCAATGCCTTGGCGCCAGCTCACCGGCTTGTCTGTGGTTCCTCCCCTCTCTCTCTCTCTACGAGAGTGAGGAGTGAATACCGTGCAGAGAATGCGTCGCATTGCCAGCACTTCGCATGGTGGCGGCGATGTTGCGGCGAGCGCCGTGCCTCGGCTGCCTTTGTATCTCTGGTTACAGTTCTTGTTCGCACGCTCTCTGAGCACCGGGGGGAGTGAATGCCGAGACGGATACAGACGCCACGCGTCCCCCGAGTGTTGCCCGTGTGCGGAAAAAATTGAAACCGGGTCACGGGGTTTCGTGGCTCGGTGCGATCCGCTGCAACGACGCGCTCACTCGCTCGCTCGCTCGCACCACAGAGACAAAGCTTCCCCTGTGCAGACTTTATTATGGACTGTTCGGTGAAAGTGCCGCGAGCGGGAGCCTAATAAGGCCGAGCAAGCGCACACGAGGGGAGTGGGGGGTGGGGTGGGGGTGGTCACAACCACGCGCCAGGTATTCATTTGAAAGCTCGGCCGGCCTAGGGGTCAGGGGTCGGCAACCTACGGCTCCGCAGCCGAATGCGCCTCTTGAAGGGCTGCTGCTTCGTGACGCGTGATTTATTGAGGACCACCACCGTCTCCTGTCCACCACGTGCACTGCGGATTTTAAAGTCACGTAGGTAGAAAAATAAGATAAAAAAATTAAGTGAATAAAAATGAAAAAAGTGAAAAAAATAAAAAAACAATAGACATTCTTCATTTATTTTTATGATATTTTGTAATCACTTTATTTATTATTATTTTTCTATCTACGTGACTTTTCCGAAAGAACCAAATAATATGAATTACTGCAGTCACGAAAGTTTGAAGTAAAAAAAATTGTTTTACCCAATTTGAGAAAAAAAAATTGGCTCTTCTTGTCGCTTGGCGATCCGACCTCGGAGATAAGCTCTGACAACTGCTTCACACTGATGCTCGCAGTGGCAGGGAATCCAACTCGGGATGCCTGGTTCGTAGCACCACAGTGGTACGAACCAGGCGTTTATTGTGAAAATTCGGTCACAGTTCATATGATCACTGTTTCATTGCTTTTATGGCTTTATTTTGGTGATTTTTGAAAAGTTTTTCGGTTTGGCCATGTTTGTTTGTTGTAGTACAGAGTTAGACTGATGGCCTTAATCTAAGTTGTCTTGTGGTTGTTGTTGATGACTTGCATCCCACTGGGATTTTTACACACAGTGTTGGTGTACGGTGCTTTTTCTGCAATATTTTGCTGTCTTTTCTTGGATTTTCTGTTTGCACATAGTCACTTTAAGATGTTTTCTTGTTCATGTTTTTGTTTTTTTGTTTGTTGCGGTTGCACCCGATTCAAGAGCCGAATGGCTCACAGGGCTACACCTAATAAATGAAACTTGAAAAACTTGAAGTGTGCGAACGACGATGTCACTGCTCCTCACACACACCCGCAAACAAAAAAAGACAAAGGTCCCCCGTATAGCCTTAACAGCCTTTTGGGGCAAGTGCTGTTCGCGAGCACCTATGAAGGCCGGCACGGTACACCCGAAAGCGCACACACGAACAAGTCACATGCTCTGGACACGTTGATGCCACCCGTTAGGTGTTGAAGGCTAATCAGCAGGGAGTCACATGACGAACCCAGGTGTCATGGGGTATCTTAATGAGATGACTGGCAGTCGTAACCCCATTGTGCTCCTCCCCACTGTGGCAAGCTGACGTGGTCTCGCCGCCCTCCGTTGTGGCCGGAGGTCAACTGCCTCCAACTTTCCCGTGGGCGTCCTTCACGAGCCTCCACCACAGAGGCCGATGACTGGCACCAGTCATCGGCATGTCCACTCAGCTCCATATCGCTTCCGTACCACATCGGCTCTTATCTCTTTTCTAGCCAATGCCCTGCCCGTCTAGCCCCCTCTATCCGGCCAATAGAAGCTGCAGGAGTATGTGGAGACTGGGAATTCAGGCTGCGTGACTCAGCAAATGCAGCCTCGCCTACCGGAGGAGCTCACTTTATGGGCCTTTTACAGCTTTTTCAAGGGTTTGTGGGCTTTCGATTTAAAGCGTTCGTGACTGTAGGGATTCATCTTCTTGGTTCTTTCGGTAAAGTCATTACTTCCCTTCTACGTGACTTTACCGAAAGAACCAAGAAGGTTTGTGGGCTCCTCGCACAATCTCAGCCTGGTCAAATCCAGGAAGAATTATAAGAAAAGCCAGCCGAATTGCTTTCAGCTGACTCGCGCGTTGCTTTAAAGGCGGTCCGCGCTTTGCGAGCGCAGAGAAACGAGGTCACAACTATGGCCCATAAGACCTGAAGCTTCGTAATGCCGTGGAAGTTGCAAACGCATCCACGCAAAGACAAAGATCCCCCAGACCGACTGTGGCGGCGAGGGCTGTTAGCGAGCACCTATTAAGTCTGGCGCGACACACGAGTTGATGGGTGGCCAGCCCCGCGCCCGGCCGCCTTCATGTCGCCAATGACAATGTTTACACAGCACACCAGATTCTCGTTTAAGGCAGCGTCGGCCGAGGAGAGGCCCAGGACCGCTTCAAGTCACCGATGTTGGCTGTGAGCTGCAATGGAAGTGCCCTCACCAGCTACACTACCGCTCCCCACGCAACGATTTGACCCGCACAGACGCTAGCGCACCCCACTGATGGAGGCGGACAGAGACGCGCCTCGCTCTCCTCGCAGCTCCGATCTCCCAACCCCTGCACCGAGACAGCAGAGGGCAGTGCCGCAGCACCCGCCGTTGTTGTTGTTGTATTGTACTTGCGTGCTCCCATGTCCATTCTCCCTTAAAATACAACACAGTGTGTATACGCTCGTGGAGTCTAAATGTAACTGCAAGTGAAGACGCCGCACAGACACAGTGTAAATCACAGTTCCTATGATCACTGTTACATTGTTTTTATAGCTTTATTTTGATGATTTTTAAAACTTTTGGTTTAGCCATGTTTGTTTTTTGTAGTACAGAGTTAGCCTGATAACTTTAATCTACATTGTCTTATGGTTGTTATTGTTTGACTTGCATTCCACTGGGATTTTTACACACAACGTTGAAATACGGTGTTTTTTCTGTAAGACTTTGCTGTTTTTTCCAGGAATTTTGTTGTTGCGTGTAGTCACTTTAAGCTGTTTCTTGTTCATGTTTTTTGTTTTGCTGCAGTTGCACCCGAGTCAGGAGCCGCATGGCTCACAGGATTATACCTAATGAATAAAACTGAAAACTGAGATGTGCATTGTGCGGACGGTATTCAAAATTAACTCTTTATTTGCAAATTTTTCCTGGAAGAACCCGAGCAGGTGCACAGATCTGATTCGTTTTTGTCACGGATTTCGAGAAGACATCGATGAGTGGCGACAGGAGACGTCTGGAGCGTGGACTTGAACCGGGCCAGAGAATCGGCAGCACGGATCGCTGGGGTAGAGATGCGGAGGAGGGGCGGGGTGGAAATTATTCCACACCGCGTGGGCAGGCGTGAACAGGAGCGAGTACACCACAAGCACCGAAGAATATTACAAACAACATCGGCGTCCTCTGGTCTAACACCGTTTTGAGACTAGGCTCAAAAGAAAGCTGTCTCTGGTGTGGACCAATCAGTTTCAAAGACAATGCATATATTATCAGAGTACGTTTTTTTGTTTGCATTCTGACCGCAAGCATTGTGGTTAATGCAGACATGATTCAGTTTGGTGTTTTAACATGAATAAGAAAAAAAAATTATTTTATTATTTCCCTTCTACGTGACTTTACCGAAAGAACCAATAATATGAATCCCTGCAGTCACGAAAGCTTTAAATCAAAATCTTAACACAGCTGTTTTGTTGCCAGAAAAAAATGGGGAAAACCGATTCTCAAAATCGAAAAGGGTAACAAGAGGGCGACGAGAGGCAGGCGGATGCGACGCCGCGGGTTGATGGATCATCAGCTGACATCGCCGTCCCTTGACCTCCCGAATTGCCGCCGTAAATGATGAAAGCCCGGCGTGTGGCGTGGGATTGTCCAATCATTGTCCTGGCGGTAACCGAAGACCTTCTGGTTCATTCCTTCGTCGACGCCAATGGGACGCGCACGTACCCCGCCACACCCACCTCGACCGATGACACGGGGGGCGGGAGGCGGGAGGGTGGTGCATCAATTTCGGCCACTTCAACGCGTCGCTCGGGAGACACGGCAATGAAATGTTAAAACAGGAAAATCACAACGCCAGCGGCAGCAGCAGTTGATGATGATGATGATGATAGGGAAAGCCGAGCGTAATTACAGGGTGGCCAAAAAGCACGCAGCGGCCTGTTAATTACCGTCTCGGTCTTCTATCGCACAGGGGTCTAGGTCAAGAGGTCATCGGGGCCAATGTCGATTATACCACCGCTCATTGCCACTGGTTCCCGCCCCCCTCTGGGTGCCACTCCAAGGCGTGTCTCGGCAACCTGGCCTCCTCCTCCACCACCGTGCACACCACGCACGCGTCCCCACTCCATCGCAGCCTCCCAGGATTGAGTCGACAAACGCTGCCCTTGCCGTGCCCGATTCCCAACCTCCCAGTTGCTTAGCCGATCCTCCTCTATCATGCACACCACCCTGTCCAGCCAATCGCAACCTCCTCTGTGCGATTACATCTGCAACACGTGCCTGCCTGCGTGCTCGTGTGGACCTTCCGAGGTGCCTGCAATGCCCTTCCGTGACATATCTCCGCATTGCGCGCTAACTAGTTATCAAAGGCCGAAGGTTTTTGAAAAAATGTCCAGAATTGCGAGGAGCTCGTTCCATAGCAGATAACCATGGCAACGCGTGTGAACAACGATAGTGCATATCAGAATCAGAATGTGTATTTATCCGGCAGGAATCCGATGAGCTATGAAGCTCTTTTTCACGGATGTCCAGTCGGAGCTGGTCAGAACGTACAGAAACACGATAGGAGTGCAAAGTGCAAGAAAGTTAAACAAATCATCCAAAAACATACAAATTCAACTAAACCATCCCCATCCGAACAGGCATGGGCCAATGAGGCATTAACTTATTTGTCAGCAGTAGTAGGTTTTTACCCTTTAAACTGGTACAAAACTGACACCTTTATACAAGGCATCATGTTTGCAATAACCACAACACAAGCAGTCAAAATGCAAACAAAAAGAAACAAATTTGATAATGATATGCACTGTCCTTGAAGTTGATTGGTCCACACCCGAGACAGCTTTTCTTAAAGCCTAGTCTCCATTGGTGTTGGACCAGAAGACGCCAAAAGGCGTACAACTCAAAGACAGCGCACTATCAGAGTATTGAGAGCTCGGGATAAGCATTTACACTATGAGACATCTCCTTTACCAGTGGCAAAATATAGTAGTAGGTTTTTACCCTTTAAATTATTTGTCAGCGTTGTTGTTGTTGTTAAATCATCTCGTATGCAGGTGCTGGGTAAAGTTTTCATAGCGCAGGTTTAACGGTGGCGGCTTGGAGAGGCTTTCATCCAGCAGTGGAGCGAACGTGGCCGATTTCGTTGCCGGATACGCTGCGACGGGATGTCGGAGCGATGCGCCGCTTGGGCTTCTTGTTCTTCTTCGCCGGCTCCAGGCCGCGGGAACGCCTCCTGCGGCTGCGGGGATTATTTGGCATCTCGCGAAATGTGCCATCCCGTCACGAAGTCGAAAGCTGCATGGCGTGATTTTAATCCAGCGGCGATTGACGCAGAGAGATTGTGGGGGGGTGGGAGTTTTTAGTGTGTGTACAAGGAGTTTAGTTATTGGAGGGGGGGTGGGCGGGTGGGAGGGGGGTTGGGTGACGACGATGTGAATGATGTTCACGAGGAACTCTGTGTTTCGTACAATCTTCCACGCGGGCTGTTCGTGACTTACTGAGCTCACCCGGCAAAGCCCCAAAAAATTATTTTTTTTTACAAAATTTTGAAACAACATCGGCGGGCAACGTCGTTGCCCCATGCCAAGCGACCGACCGATGATGTCTCGACGTGCCCCTGGCGAGGAGTCTGGGACCGCGGGCTTCGCGCGCCTTCGCACGCGATACGCTTTGTGCCCGCGAACTCGACACCTCCGCGCGAGGCACGCGCGGAGCGGCACGCGACCGACCGATTGACGGCGGCCGCACAATGCGACGCTTCGATTCGGAGGGGAGGAGGTGGGGAACGAGGTTTTAGTTGTTGCGTGTGTGTTTTTTTGTTGTTATTGTTGTTGTTGAAATCCTTTCGGGGCTAATCTGTCTTCACGACGCCGTTCTGTTCGTTTGCTTGTTTGTTTGGGCCCTTTTATCGCTGCACGCAACCGTGGGCCTCTCGCTTTGTGTCGCGTTCGGGGGCACTTGGCGTGGCACCTCCGCTGACCCGCGAGCGGGCACCGGGCGTCGGTGGCCCCTGAGAGTGAACCCCACGGAGAGAGTGGCACCTGGCTGGGACCCCTCACGGTGACACTACGCATAGTGGCACCTCGCGTACACGTTCACTGTGTGTGAACGTGTACGCGTGTGTGAATGTGTGAACGTGTACGCGTGTGTGAATGTGTGTGAATGTGTGAACGTGTACGCGTGTGTGAATGTGTGTGAATGTGTGAACGTGTACGCGTGTGTGAATGTGTGAACGCATTTTGCGAGCTGCTCATCCTCCGAAGCACGCATGCTACTCACGTCTCGCCCGAGGGGGTGCTATCATGCCAGCGCTGCATCCCTCCCATACCCCCCCCCCCCCTCCGTGACAAATCTCCCACCAAATGAATCGATCGTGCTGGTCAATCTGCGATTATCTAAATCTAGAACGATCGCAAATACCATCGCTGAAGAATTCGCCGGTCTTGGCGTGAACGCAGACGCCGTGCATCGCGGCTCCCAAGTAAAACAGAGTTTCCCCATTCGGAGACTCATTCGATAAATCCCAATTCCCAGGCCTGTCCTGTCCACTGCGAGCGCTTATTATTACAAAACAAACGCGCTTCCCTGATGCGAGTCGAAGGATCCCGTTACCCATCGGGAGAGGCGAGCAGGGCCATTGGTTGCCAGGAAAAATTACAGACCTGCCCTCGATCTTGCGCTGCGGTATGCAGGCACCACCAACACCCAACAATTACAAAGATCCCCCGTGTAGCCTTAACAGGCTGTTTGGGGCAAGTGCTGCTAGCGAGCACATATGAAGTCCGGCACGGCACACGAGGGGGTGCGTGGACAGAACCACGCCCGATCGCCTTTGTCTCCCTCGTGGCGATGTTTCACACATCGCACCGGGTACTCATTTGAGGCTGAGTCGACCGAGGGGAGACCCAGGACAGGTTCAGATAATCGTCACCGGTGTTGGCCGTGAGCGGGAATCGAACCCATGTCACCGGGTTCGTAGCGCAGCGCGCTAACCACCACACTACCGCTCCCCGCACACACACACGCACAAAAGACAAAGACACCCCGTATAGCCTTAACATACTATGGGGCACGTGCTGTTAGCGAGCACCTATGTAGGCCAGAACGGTACACGAGGGGGTGGGTGGCCAGCACCACGCCCGATCGCCTTTGTCTCCCTAGTGGCGATGTTTACCCACCGAACCAGGTACTCATTTGAGGCTGAGTCGACCTAGGGGAGGCCCAGGACCGATTTAGAAAATCGTCATTGGGTGTTGGCCGTGAACGGGAATCGAACCCGGGTCGCCAGGTTCATAGCGCAGCGCGCTAACCGCTACACTACCGCTCCCCACACACACACGCACACACACACACACACGCGCACACACACACGCACACACACACACGCGCACACACACGCACACACGCGCACACACGCACACACACGCGCACACACGCACACACACGCGCACACACACACACGCACACACACACGCACACACACACACGCACACACACACACGCACACACACACGCACACACACACACACACGCGCGCACACGCACACACACGCGCACACACACACGCACACACACACACGCACACACACACACACGTGTCACCGAGCCCAGCCTCACGCTGGCGGCACGCTGACGGGATAATGGCAGCGTCAGTAGCTGCTACTCAATCGTCGTCACCTGCGGGCCTTGGGTTTTGTTTTGGGGGTTGTTGATTTTTTGTTGTTGTCGTTGTTGTTGTCGCGTCAAGTCAGAGCGTCTCCCGGCGGCGGTGTTCCACGTCATCGTGCCCCCCCCCCCCCCGCTAACGGCACCTCTCGTCGGACGAGAAGCAGCGCCGCCGCTGCTGTCAGTGCCATCGCCGCCGTCACCGCCAACACCACCGCAACCATCACAGTCAGCGTCACCACCACCCTCACCACCACCACCACCGCCACCACCGCCACCACCACCGCCACCACCACCACCGCCACCACCACTGCCACCGGTACCGTCACCGTCACCACCACCGCCACCGTCACCGCCACCGTCACTGCCACCGCCACCGGTACCATCACCACCACTGCTGCTGTCACTGCCACCACCACCGCCGCCACCACCACCGCTACCACCTGCACCATCACCGTCACCGCCAATACCACCGCTGCCATCACCGCCACCGGCGCCATCAACATCACCGCCACCGTCACCACCACCACCACCGCCGACACCGCCACGTCTCCCAGGGCTTCGTCCGTGATTGACGTGATTACCGTCTTCGCTGGGATGACTGTCTTGACCCCGAGTCCCCGGGAGCAAGTCTCAGAGGTTGCCGTTGTTACTTTGTTTTTTTCAGGGGGGGGGGGGAGGCATTTATTTGTTAACACGATGATGGTGGTGGTCGTCATCTGCCTAACTTGTGGACCTGGTGTTTGTTTTATCAGTAAGAATAACATATTCTTCGTGTCCTTCGGTAAAGTCACGTAGAATAAAAAACTACGACGTTTCGATCGCAACACAAGCAATCGTCGACACGTCGTATTTTTTTTTCTACTTGACTTTACCGAAAGACCCAAGAATATGAATTCCTGCAGTCACGAAAGCTTTAAGTCAAGATTTAAGAATAAAATGTTTAGGATATGTATCTTAAATTCAACGCCAGACAATCGGAAATATGCCGAACCTTACACCCACTCGATTTTACTCACTGGTTATATTTTTCTTACAATTATCTCATTTTCCCCAATTTTATCTCGATCGAGTAAAGAAAAAATTAACCCGTAAAAACAAAGTTTTTTACTATAAATCCTTTATATGCGTGGCGGCTAGAGTCCTCTCGTCTTCTGGCTTGAGATGGCTGCCACCTATGGGTCAGATGATTGCATGCCAGCATTAAGCAATTGGTAATTAAATATAATATTTTTGTCCGAAAAAGTGTAACATTTTGGAAAAATGTTTTCACGAACAGTAATTGTCACGCACAACGAGTCTGTGTGGAAAATGTCAGCTCGATTGGGTCACGGGAAGTGGGTTAAAAAACGACCGAAAGATTTGCATGGTCGTAAGCAAGCAAGCAAGCGCGCAAGTGAACCTAATATAAAGGATATTAAAAAGTGCCTTGTCACGAGACGAATCTCCCGCTCCGATATCTCGCAGAGCCCCGTGACCCTATACGCTAGAGAACGGTCCGCAGAAGGGGATATCACAAAACTACCCGTGAGATTCCTTCCAGTGACCTCTGATGCCACAATAACGGAGGCAGCACTTTCTCACCCGCCCTGCTGCAGAACAAAATTCGTCAAATAACAAAATTTAGATTTTTTTGTTCTCAGAGACGGAGTTTCTGATGTCACACGTGACCAGGCTGAGACCACGGACTCACTCCACTCGACAACCTGGTTCAAAACCAGGGCAGCCGTCTGGATTCGAACCCAGGATCCAAGCGGTACTTGGTCACCACTGACAGCTGAATTACCCAGCCTTCTCACAGTGGTGCCGTTTAAACGACCCCCTGAATGCCTGTGTATCGTCCCTCTTGACAGTCGTGTTTTAACCGAGCAGATGTACACTTATAGGCCAAGACGTGGGTCAGCTGGCTCAAGACCAGCAGCGGTAGCGCAGCTGCAGTGCCCGATGTGCTGCACAGCACGGGGAGGTCGAAGGTCAAGGGTGAGGATGTACACTTACTTACACTTTGCCATCGCTACGAGTGGCTCCAGTTGTTAGGACCCACTCACTGCTTGAACCGATAAATAAAGAGATCTTAGAGGCGTTGGCCACATGGAGCGATTGGGGTGCCACGGTGGAGAGATGTTAACTACCTCGCCATGGTATGCAAGAGGTCGTGGGTTCGATCTTGACCCTGATGCCTGCTGTATATTTGAAGTTTGCATGTTCTCCCCGTGGTCGCGTGGATTTTTCTCCAGGTCCTCCTGTTTTTATTCAACTCCACATTTAGAAAAGTGCGTGTAGAGTATTTAGCTGCTATACATTTCCATATTATAATCAATTTTGTTGAGCTATCATTTGTGGCCAGGTCGCTTACGTAGCTCAGTGGAGCCTTACCTGATCAAATTTTAACAAAAAATGTTTAATAGTTTTAGAGTTTATTTCAATTGCCCAGGAGTCAATTCACGTCGCAAACTCCTCATTGACGCCACCAAACGTGGCCTCACGCCAGGCCCGAGCAACCAGGCACGTGTCACCTGAATTCCACTGCTGGGGGATTGGGTCGCCCCACACGCACACGTCAGACACGGGCGGGCGCGCCCGGGCCAACTTAATAATTCGCTGCCTGATTAAAGCTGAGAACTAAGTTGGGGCAGGTGTGCGGTGGCCCAACTCCAAGACCGGGCGGCAACAACAACAAAAGAGTGGTTGCCCGTTTGGCCGAATTCAATCTCTCGTTACGCAGCAGCAGCAGCATCAGCAGCATCATCAGCATCATCAGCATCAGCAGCATCATCAGCAGCAGCAGCATCATCAACAGCAGCATCAACATCAGCAGCAGCATCATCAGCAGCAGCATCATCATCAGCAGCAGCATCATCATCAGCAGCAGCAGCAGCATCATCATCATCAGCAGCAACATCATCAGCATCATCATCATCTGCATCATCATCAGCAGCAGCATCATCATCAGCATCAGCAGCAGCATCATCAGCAGCATCATCATCAGCATCATCATCATTATCAGCATCAGCAGCATCATCATCAGCAGGAGCATCAGCATCATGATCAGCATCATCATCAGCATCAGCAGCATTATCATCAGCAGCAGCACTCCCGTAGCCAGCGAAGGATGCCGCCACGTGGCGATACCACGATGGGATATCATCGCACGACGCGAGGTCCGTGACAATCGCGACCATCGTCCCGTTCTCACAACGTCGCCACCTCGCGATGACTGTTGCTCACGTTGTTTCTCAAATGTTCTATTCACGGTGAAAAGCAAATCGCTAAGGTTGTAATCGTTAACGTTGTGTATATATATATCCATTTCGTTTTTTTTGGGTTAGATCGCGTAAATAAACCTATATTATGGATGATATTGGTCGCGAAAGCCTACGTGTTGAACTGTAAATATATAGTTACGATCCGTTAATTGGTGCTTGATGTTGTTTTTAATTATGATTGACGGCATGGCGATGATATGATATCGTAATTTTCATAGTTCAATATTTTGTTTGATTGCACACAATAACTTTTGTAATTTTTGCTCTGATAAATATGGAGGTAATCTGCCCGAGCCAACTTGCCCTGCATGGAATTAAACGTTTAACTATTAACATTGCTTGAGGTTTTTTTTAAGGGGTTCAATCGCGTAAATATAACTGGAAACAGGAGGATTTCTCCACAACTCTGGCTATCACCTGATGAGGCTGGTTGCAATTTACGGCGGTTTACTCTCCAGCGCACCGGTGTGCTGTACTAGTGTTGACGTTTAGAACCACGTGGACTCGGAGTTCCAGGTAAGGGCTTACTCCGGTTCATTAACACTGTCAATAACCACACGAACTCACACCAGTGGCAGGTGCACACTCCACTCGGTCCTTCCCTTGGACCTCGGCTCTATTCTTGTCCCGAGCCTCGGCTATTCCCTTGGGCTCTCTCTCTCACCCAAGTCGGGACGGGGGTTCAGCTAACTCCGTCCGGCCGAGTGAGAGCAGCAACCCTCTTCTCCCTAGCCGACTCTCACGGACTTCCTAGAGCATTCTCCTCGGCTATCCTGACGGCTCTCCCACTCGTTGAACCCGGCACGGGGGTTCAGCCAACTCCATCGGGTCACGAGCGGGAGAGCTCCCTACTTAGCCCCGGGCTCCCACAACGACCCCCGTTACGTGACGAGGTCCCCCTTAAGTACCCCCTTACAATCCCCGTCACATGACGTCATCCCACTATCCTATGACGCCATCAGGCTACTCCTCAACACTAGCAACGAATTGGCATGTTTATTTTTGACGTGACAAACCCCTTACTGATTCTAGATTTGAAGCTTGTGATTTATTATTATTTTATTTATATTATTATTTCTATTATTTCTATTGTTTATTTATTAGCATTCAGACTCTGTCTCCTCGACAGACCTGTTCTCCACCTGAAGACGGCTGCTTGCGTTGTGGCCGAAACGTCGTGAGAATTATTTTGTTATGTTTTTTTTTTATTTCTACGTCACTTTACCGAAAGAACCAAGAAGATTAGTATAACTGTTTGTTATTTATTTATTTTTCCCTACGTGACTTTACCGAAAAAACCTAAGAGTATGAACCCTCACTGATTGGCTGTGTCGGGTGGTGGGCGAGTTTAACGACACATTTATAGTATCGTGATCTAATCATCTAATAAAAAAAAACCTCTCTTATGAAAATTGTTGCTTTTGATCCGATTGCCGTTTGCTTCACTGCTGTATTACTTTGTTTCGTGATTGCTTTGGCTACGAATGATACTGTCGTTACCTCTCGATTACTCCCCTGATCACACGGGAAATAAGTAATATTTAAAAAAGTTTTTATAAACACGCTTTTATGAAATGTACTAGTAATGGCAGAACTCCACGACTCCAGGAAGTGGCCCCGAAGCTTGCCATAACGTAAGGGACCGTGGCCAATTATAGCCAACGTCAGTTGACCGTGGACAATTAGACCCAAGCCGAAACATAACATATAAAAAAAGAATGTTTAAAAATATAGATTTTTTTATGATACAATATAGTATTGTCATCAGTATGACATAAGCATACCAAGTTTTCAGTCGATACCACATTGGGAAGTGGGTTAAAATTTAATTACAAGATTTGAGAATACGACGACAGAGAGAGTGAGTTAAAAGAAAGCGTGTAAAAAATGCACTATTATAACTGACTGCACCACGTGTGTGATCATCGTTACAGATCGCAACGTTCAATGAGAAGGTTCATGTGCGAGCGAAATGCAGTTGAACGTCTTTCGTCTTTATTTGTACGACCACACCAATAAAATAGAAGGGAGACAAATGCAAAACGCATTTTCAATGGTACGGCAAAAACTCATGTCGCGATCGTCATCGTATCGTAACATGATATCACATCGTGAATTTGATATCGTATCGTGAATATTGTATCGTATCGTCTTTGATATCACATGGTGGATTTTATATCGTGTTCGAAATATGATATCGAATCGTGGACTTTAAATCGTATCGTGAATATGATCTGGCATCGTGAATTAAATAAGGTACTGTGAATATATCCTATTGCGAAGTTTAAATCGTACCGCGAATTCGACATCGTCCACGTGAGCACTCGATATCGTATCGTCAATTGTAAACCGCATCGCGAATGTGAAGACCGGCGACCCCCAGCGATGACACGCAAAGGCCGGCTCGAGATGACAGCCCCGCACGCTGCGCCTCGCCCCGTGGACCCGGCTGCACGTGGACGCACGGTGGCCTGGGGACAGGGCACCCGCGTGCTCTGGACAACGTCTGGTGGTGGTGTCACGGCACCCCTGGGAACGCGCAGCAAACTCGACGGCACCCCCACCCCCCCCCGGGGCCCCCTGTTGGCTGTCCGCATCAGCATTTGTTCAAGCGTGCGACCGGTTTCCACCTCCTCCTGCGTCTCATCAGCAGGCTCGTTGGACACGTTGACGCTGGGCTGTCAGATGCTTTTGGCGACAGCGCTCCCTCTCGACTACGGGGCTCCTGATCAACGGTGTCACGTCTTGAGACGTAAGCCTGGGCTGCTATATATTAAAACACATTTTGGCGGACTGGCAGCCTGGGGGGGGGGGGTAACGGAGGACCGAACGCGTCCAAAGGACATGCGAGCTTGCCTGTGATAATCAGAATACATAACACTATGTAACACGATTTTTGTTCCTGGGTAGTAAGTGTTATTTTCTAATAATTATGCCTCAAAAGTATAGAAAATGGCTGTTATTCCCCACAAACGTTGCTTTTGTGACCAGGACATTATGTTAAGGAAATACACAAATGCACACGTTTTTCTCATTGAAAGCAGGTGGATTTTTAAATGTCACTTTCCTGCTCACAAAAGCAAAGTTTGTGGGCAATAATAATGTCCATTTTCTGTACTTTTGAGGCATAAGCAATTAGAAAATAACACTTACTACTCCGGAACAAGAAAATAATAAATTTGTTACACGGTGTTATTAATTGAGTGGATTATTATTCGAATCTAGTTTGGATGATTAACTTTGCTTTTGTGTCCTGCTCACAAAAGCAAAGTGTGTGGGGAATAATCATGTCCATTTTCTGTACTTTTGAGGCTTAAGCAATTGAAAATAACACTTACTAGGCCAGGAACAAACGGGTTTTTTTTGTTCCACAGTGACGTGACCACGTTTACAAAGCGCCTTCCTACAAGAGACTCAATGCGCTGCACACGACAAACAAACGCAACCGCGAAGCATCGGGAGTTGTTGGTGTAGCGGCGACCTCGTTGACCCGTGTCGGCTCTCTGGGAGGAGGAGGAGGAGAAGCAGCACCACAGCCGCCGTCGGAGACAGCGGCCGCCCGCGGAAGCGGATATCATAGAGCCACCTAGGAACTTTCCTTCCTCAAGTGACCTTCGAACTGCGAGCAGCGCTCTCCCACCCGCTCTGCCACGTGCGAGTAATGTCGGTCGGTCGCGTGACAGCAATGTTCGTCGCGTGACGGTGTTTGTGTTGGTGGTGGCGGTGGTGGTGGTGGTGGCGGCGGTGGTGGTGGTTGTTGGTCAGGGGGGGGGGGGTGTAAAAGCAACATGGGCCGGACCTGGAGACCTGAAACCCGAGCGGGCGAGCGTGCGAGGGAGCGCTCGTGACGGAGTCCAAAGGTGGCGGCGTTCGTGGGCGTTGACCGCTTCGCCTTTGTGTGGCCGAGGACTTCGTGGCGTTCGGGTGACACGGCACGCGAGATGACGCGGCTTGCGTGTGGGAGACGCGGCTTGAGTGAGGGTGACACGGCGTGCGTGAGGGTGACACGGCTCGCGTGGTCGCGACGCGGCCTCTGAGTGAAAGTCTCCCTCCCTCCCTCCTCCCTCCCTCCTCTCACTCCCTCCCTCCTCCTCTCGGCTCTGCGACCGCGGCGCGCAAACAAAACAAGAGGGAGCGAAGTAAAATATAACGGCGATCAAAGCAAACATTTGTCAGAATTTAAATCTCCCATCTGCGCGGTGTTAAATGGCCAGGCCGTGTGCCAGACTTGAATCCATTTACAGGGCCGAAGTGAAACGCGAGGAGAAATGCCGTAATGTGTTTCCCTTCCATCACAGTTCTTCCAGAATGTTGTGTTTTTTTAAACTATTTTTTTTTTGCGTTCGTGTGTTAGCGCGCTGTGATGACGGCCACCAACAACACCATTGATGATTATCTCAAACAGTTCTGGGACTCCCCTAGGTCGACTCAGCCTCAATGAGTACCTGGTACGGTGTGTAAACATCAGCACTGGGGAGACAAAGGCGGACGGGCGTGGTGCTTCATCAGGCGACAGTCAGATCTGGCTATTGTAATTACTGGCGAAACAATCTTGATTTGAAGCTTTCGTGACTGCAGGAATCCATACTCTTTGATTCTCAGATTGTAAATGTTGTGGCTTGGCTCTCAAACACACCAGTTAGTGCTGTACTAGTGACAAATTGGCACGTTCTGTTTACTACCAAGCTTGCCAGTGCGGGTTGATGGAGTGGCGGTGGGACTGATTCAGTCCGCACCCAGCAAGTGATGTCAGCCGTGGCCGGTGTGGAACCCAGGTGGGGCAGATCTGAGCCAGTGGTGGAAATTCCACATTCCTACGGCGGGGGCGGAGCGAGTCCTATCCAAAGGAAACCCCACCATTGTTGACTTCACCACAGATCGGCTGAATGAACACCCGCCCAAGATTCGAAGTCGCAACTTTCCATCACGCGGCCAACTTGATTGACAGCGGTGAATCCATTCATTCGGCTGGGTGGACAGAGGAGCCGAGGTGGGTGGGGTGGTGTTTAGAAACCTGTCCGCATTGTTTGAACTCCTGCGCCGGGAGATGGAATCGAACCGTCGAACCCTCTGGATTGCAAGGCCCGGCGTGATGCCCGTCACGCCGCCAGTGCGACAGCGGTAGGCTCACCACACAGAGCCATCGGCAGGCGAAATCACAAGCTGAAGCGAGTCTGCCGGGATGTGGCGAGCCGAGGTTGAGCGGAGGTCCAGTCGCGTCGCATCCAACGTCCTTTTGCGAGGAGCACTCCGCCAGATCATCGTCGCCTCCCTACCCACAACACCTCGGACCCCCTCCGCAATTTGAAGAAGAAGAAGAAGGAGAAGAAGAAGAAGGAGAAGGAGAAGAAGAAGAAGGAGAAGAAGAAGAAGGGGAAAAAAATAGCTGTCAAGCAGTAACGGTGTGTTTATGGGAGGGTAAATGAATTCCCTCCAGCTGTGTTTGCATCTGGCTTAGGGAGAAGAGAGAGAGAGAAATACCTCCCTCCCACCACCACCACCCAAACCTCACTCGAACATTCCCTAGCTATAAACGGTTGTGAACCGCTCCAGTGGAAGGCAAAGCAGAGCCCAGCCCTCCTCCTCCTCCACCTCCTCCACCGGCTAAACTCAAACTCGGGAGGCAGTCGAGCGTCTCCGATTGCTGCGTCGGCAGTTTTTTGTATTTTTCAAAGTCGGTGAGTGAGAGAGAGTGAAGAAGAGGAAGATATAATATAAATATCTATACCTCGGCCGAAATAAAAATGCAAATCACGTGTGCGTCGGCGAGCACTCGACAAATTTTATTTGGCTGAAATGGCGATTGACGTGTTTTTCTTCATCGACAACAACTCCCAATAACTCAACTCGCCTCGTGTTGGGGTTTTTTTTTTTGCTGCTCAGAACTCAAGACTTGGGAAAGGAAAGTAGAGAGAGAGTGGAGGAGAGAGATGTTGACCTCCGTTTCGGTGACCTTCCATATCCTTGGCTTGCCAGGCTTTTTTTGACGCCCATTTTATGGAATTGAAAAATGCAGTTCGGAGGCCTCTTGGGGGCTTTTGCGAATGATGTTTTCTTTTTGGACGGATGACAGATATTTAATTTCTGAACAATTTCTTCTCGGCAAAGGGTAGAGTACATGCATCGCGTGGCACTGAGGGTTTTTTTTTCTTCTACGAAAAGCCCGCCTTTGATGCCCCCACCCGCGTCTGCGCTGCGCGCTCAGTAAATCGAAAGGAAATTACTTTAGCTATTGCAAATGCTTAACGTTTCCTCGGGATTAGGAGAGGGGCTTTTTTTTCAGAACTAAATATATTAATATATCCTAAATGGCATCGGTTATACTTTTCAAGCCGACGCTGTGCAAAACACGCGATCGTGACCAAAGCATTCTGGGTAAATTAAGTGCGCGTTGCGGAGACAGGCGGTGATCAATAATGGCTTTGTAAGACAACTCCAGTTTTGATGACCCTAATGAAATTTGCCTCGGTGTGAGTGGGCGCGTGACTCCCTCCCTCTCTCTCTCTCTCCCTCTCTCCGGGCGTGCCTCCCTCCGCCCCTTCAACCCCAATTGTAGCCGTGTCTCTCGTCAGACCACCACATCCTTTTGTTGTCCTGTCGGCCTGTCTCCTTGTTTTAATTTTGAACATTCCAGCACCGCCACTCAGTGCAGACTTTTTTTCTCGTTCTCCTCTCTTCTCGCTCTCTCTCTCTCTTTTTCCCTCGCACGATTTCCCTTCTCCCCTTCTGCTTTTCGCAATCCTGGCCCACCGACCGCTTTTGTTTTACTCCACAACCACCGTTCTGCCCTCTGGGCCTGCCTTGGTGGGATGACTTTTATCTGGCTTTTGTAAGCAAGGGCTTATCTGCCTCTGGGATGAGGCTGATACTGCCCGCCCGCCCGCCCACCGGCTCATCACCACGCCAGGGATTAATTCTGCGCTCCGATCTCATTGTCCCGAAAATCAGAAACGTTTTCATCAAATTCAGCTGTGGCCCTTCCGTATGCTCTCTGCCCCCCCCCCTCTCCTCTCTCTCTCCTCTCTCTGTCTCGCTTTCCGTTGTCTTTGCTGCCTCAACCACCACCACCAACAACAACAACAAAGCGACGATTATGAGTCTCGGCGGTAAAGATTTCGACAGCAAGTCACCCGCTTTTTGTTTTTTTCGCGGCCGCGCAGCTCGTACGACTCCTCCGCTGCGCCTCCCGCAAGTTCGTGACGCCGCGCGCTGCTCGGCACCACGTCGCGACGTTTCGCCTCCACGGCCCCTTGGGAGCTTTCTACAGCGAACTGCATTGAACGGGTCATAGACGCGAAACGTCGGGACGCCGGGCCGAGCAGTGGGAACGCGCGGCGGCACGACCGCGAAATCACATTGAGTTGGTTTTTCTGTTGCTACCAATAAGCAGAGCTCGGGAGGTTGCTCAATAAAAATTAAAACGCGGTTGCCCGCTGCCTCGGTTTGTCGATTTTGCACACAAAACAGCCAAAAACAACAAGACGAAGCCACTGCAAGGCTAACAACTGTAGA
>CM025644.2:3276762-3299721 GCA_014621495.2 Entosphenus tridentatus | reverse complement strand
CAGGGCGCCTCGAATCAAACGGATTTTTTTTTTTGGCCTCTCTCGCTTCCTACAAACGCATTGCTAGAAGTGTGGTCACGGCAGAGAATTTAGACCCCGGCGCTATTTTCGTTGGCGCTTGGGACAGACGAGTGCGCGTGTGTGTGTCCACCCACCCCCTCGTGTGCCGTGCCGGCATTCATAGGTGCTCGCTAACAGCACTTGCCCCAACAGTCTGTCAAGTCCCTACAGGGGGACTTTCTCTCTCTCTGCGTCTGTGTGCGCACGTGTGCGGGCGTGGTGTTGGCCACCCACCCCCTCGTGTGCCGTGCTTGCTTGCCTTCATAGGTGCTCGCTAACAGCACTTGCCCCAACAGTCTGTCAAGGCTATACGGGGGATCTTTGTCTTTGTGTGCGTGTTTGGCGGCAGTAGAGTGTAGGTCGCAGTGTTGTCGTGGTGGTTGGTTGGTGGCACTGCCACTGCGAACCCGGACCGCTCGAGTTCCATTCCCCGCTCGCAACCAACATCGGTGACGAATGTCTGCAACCGCTTTCTCTGGGGCTCGCTACAAACACCGCTTGCCTGTGACCCACGCACCGACGCCGCGTGCGTGTCCCGCGGTGGTGGGCGGCGATGCAGTGGAGTGGTTATCGCAGCCGCCTCCGCTCCCGTAGAGGTGGTGGTGAGAAGGGGGTGTTTGTGGAAACTGCGTTTCACCAGCTACCCCCCCACCCTACCCTACTGCTCGGGTCTATCTCCTTCGTTAGCCATCATTGTGTGCTTGCGTTGGCCATTACGTCAATCTCCTAACCCGTGCCTGCCTCGGACGATTGCACACTCGCTGCACGCGCTTTATTCGTGGCTGCCTTTGTGAGGTCCCCCCCACCCCCTTAACTGCTGTAGATATACATCAGGGCACACGGTCATGATCTATCTACTGCTATATGAAGCCCCCCCCCCCCTCTCCCCCAAGTTGTCACCCATCCCTCACGATCCTGTAATGTTACGAGCCGATTTTATCAGTCTCATCTCTGCGATGGATTTCCTCCTCGGGCCTGTTCCGTCCTTTGGCTGCCACTCCGTTATTATTCCCAACCGCTGCCCTGACCTATGCACACCACACATGCACTGGTGTGCATAGGTCAGGGTGTCGTGGTCATTGATTCAGGAGCCTAGATTTGTTTCTTCTTTTGAAGTTGACAGCCACACACTAAGGGCCCCATGGGTTCAGGCACTTGGGGTCATGGGGCCAGGAGTTTAGGTCGTGAGTCCACGAGCTATGAGTCTGAGACTCCGGATTTGGAACTCTATCAAGTGTCATTGGTTTCGCATTTTGGGGGTCACGAATCTGGGCATTGTGGTTATGGGTTCAGTCCTCGGTTGTGGGCCAGGAACCCGGGGATTGGGGTCCAGGAGTCCAGTATTCACAGTTCAGAACTCGTTTGCGAGCGTGAGACTGGGATGTTGTTTGTCTGGGACGCGGAGTTGTGGGATTGTGAGTGCGAGTTTCTGGGTCACGGGCCCCGGGTCTCGGGGTCCTTGCGTTTGAGATGCCCCGAGAGCCCCCAATCGTTTATAAACCTCCCGGGGATCGTCCATCTGCACCCTCGTGCCTTATTTTGGCTGCTGGAGGAACAAAAATAAAACGTTTCGTTAACGAACTTTGGCTGAAATCTCTGGCACTCAGCGGGGCCCGTGTAGTTTTTAAAGAGTTACACGCGGTGCCTTTCCTGCGTTCAGATGTGTTTACGTTTTACTCCGCGTGCGCGTGGTATAACTACGCCCTGGGACGGGACCGCTGGCAGGCTATTCCTAATGAGCCTATTACCCTGTTTTTTTTCTTTCTGGAATTAAGGTATAACGCGCGCCACGATTTACAGACTGCGCGCCGTGCCCGTTTTAAAAATATAAATCAAAAGAAAAGCAGCTTTCACATTTTACAACCTGGAATGAAGAGCTTTTTTAATTGGCAACCAAAAAATAAGGAAAATAACGTGAGGCGAGAGAGAGAGAGAGGGGGAAACGAGCAGCTGGTTTGGGCTATGGCAAGGAGGAGGAAAAATTCCCGTGGTGTGGGCATCCATCCCGGTTTGCTTGGCTCGGCGGCAACCGCCGAAGCGTTTCATTGCTCGGTCGGAGTCGGGGAGTTCAGTCATTCTGACACCGCGCTGCCAGGAGCCACCATTCCGAGCTCGGGGTCATTTTTAATGAAAGCCAAAATCCGAGCGACCTGCCAACGCTGTTGCCACAGCGGTGTGTATGGGTAGCGCGCTTGGACTTGCAATCCACAGGTTCGCCGGGTTTGATTCCATCTCCCCGGCACGGCAGTTGAAATAATAATAATAATGGAAAGTTTTTTGTTATATTCTTTTATTCCACCCACAACAGCCGGAACGCCTCTGTCCCAGCCAGGAAGACGGTGCGGGTAACGCCAGTCCAGCTGCGTGTGGTGGGGTAAAATGTAGGCAATCACCACACCTTCCAGCCGGACATTGGAATGATTGATGAGAGAATGAGATGTCAGGCACTCTTGAGATGCTGGGGGCATTAAAGTGCCGAATAAATCCTAAACCTCTTCGAAGACGTATGATCGGCGTGGAAGAGTAGGCCAAAATATACCCTTCCACCAGCAGTGGCGTGAGCAAGCGATTTTTTTACAGGGCTGCAGCTTCACCCCACAAGCTGCTGCCGCCCGTCGCTGTCCCATTTGCCTGTCCCGGTTGCTTGCTGCGCCGTGCTTGCCGGACATTATCTCCCTATTTGGAGGGGGTGGCTGCGTGGGCCCTCTCTCGCCGACGAGACTGTCCACGGCACTGTCCCCGGCACTCCCCGCGACGGCTCGGAAAGCGTTCCTAATCCCACGGAGCGCCGGTGGGATGGGTCCCTGGCGTCTCTCTCACATCGGAGCTCGCAAAGTCACATTTCCGCTGAACTTAAGAGCCTAATTAAGATTGCGGCGTGTTTTTTTTTGTTTTGCAAATTTATTTTTGGGGGACTTTTTTCCCCCCACAAGTGCTGCTTGCCAATTGGCTCCTCGCATCAGCCCCCACACCCCCCCACACCCCTCCCGCCGCACCACCCCCTCCCACAACGTTGCACCGCAGCCTTGATGCGCGTGTGATTCATTACCTAAGTGGAAGTGTGTTTACTCAAGTTGTCAGAATTTATGGCTGTTATTGCTAAACGTTAGCATCTTCCAGCGGGGCCCGTTGCGGCGGCGGCGGCGGCTTTGTGTGTGCGGGACGCTGAAATGGCACGGTCTGCCGGTGTTCTGCCCCGTCACGGCTTTCCTGCAAAATGTCTTGTTAGTCATCTTTCATGCGCCGAGCATGTTGCATGTGTTTCCAATACTGGCGCTGCCAGCAACGGCACTCAGTACCAGACTCGTCGGTCTCCCCGCCCGGCCCGCCTGGCCGCCCCGCCCTCGCTCTTCAGAGCCGCTGCTGGAAGCGGCGATGAGCCGCACATCAAATGTTGCTCCTTCCCGCGAAATGCCGTTGCGGTCCCCGGCGTGGTCGAAATGGCTGTTGGGGGACTTGGTGAAACACCTCTCCCCATTGTGTTTATTTTTATTTAGCAGCTCTGCCCGGCGCAAATTGGGACAACTTTGCCAGGATGCGCGCACGCGTACGAGCGAGAGAGACGTGGGGCGGTTATCGCGGACTCCGCGCGAGAATGACGAATGTCGTCTCCGTGTGTGGCTCCTCCGGCGGGACCTCCCGTGCGCGATGGGCAAGAAAGGGGTTGGGCTCCGCCTCGACCCAACTCAGGTCCACGAGATGGAAAAAGTTTTTTTTTTTGAAAGGGGGCCCTCTTCGCCCGAGCATTCAGATGCCACATCTGTGTGAGGAGGAGGTCGGAATGCCGATCTGTCCCCAACTGAAATATCTCGGAGTTCAAACCTGGGTGGCTGCCCTGAGTCAAATGTTTTTCAATAGGTTCTTAAACGCGGTGAGTTGATAGGCTCGGCCCATTTGCAATGTACATAGCACACAGCATCATTTTTTGTACTTAATTTGGTTGAGAATTTAAATATTTTCGGGTGACTGTCACGTGACAGCAGGGCGAGCGTGAAGGAGTTACTGCCCCCCCCCCCCCACGTGTGGTTAAGAGGTCACTTTAAGGGATCTCGGAAGCAGTTCTGTGATAGCTGCTTCTTAGGACTCTTCTCTAGCATAGAGATGTCGGGGGTGGGGGGGGATTGTTCTGAGAGATCTGAATGGATTTGTCTCAAGGCACGATGCCAAGAGTGCAATCGAGATACAATATGGGGGGGTGGAGATAACGGAAAAGACATCGTCATGGTTTTTTTAAGGTGGGCCTGGTTCCAATTGTATATCAAGCAAGGAGTATTCACTCACGTGAAGATGAAAGAAATATGAGTTGAAAAGCAAGGTCTAGTATTCCCGGAATTCCGTTTCCCCGCAGTAATTACGCAGGAAGTGGGTTGCATTGACTTCCTGTCTGCTGGACCTCTGGTGAACATCACGGATAGACGCAGAAGCGGCCCTCTGCCTCCAGGTGACACGAGGTCGCTACAAACACCACCACCAGCCACCGCCTCCGCTACCGCTGCGGCTCAACGCAGCTGGCACGGATGAGTAAAACAAAAAAATTAACCCGTAAAAACAAAGTTTTTCACTATAAATCCTTTATATGCGTGGCGGCTAGAGTCCTCTCGTCCTCTGGCTTGAGATGGCTGCCACCTATGGGTCAGATGATTGCATGCCAGCAGTAAGCAATTGGTAATTAAATATAATATTTTTGTCCTAAAAAGTGTAACATTTTGGAAAAACATTTTCACGAAAAGTAATTGTCACGCACAACGAGTCTGTGTGGAAAATGTCAGCTCGATTGGATCACGGGAAGTGGGTTAAAAAACGACCGAAAGATTTGCACGGTCGTAAGCAAGCAAGCAAGCGCGCAAGTGAACTTAATATAAAGGATTTAAAAAGGAAAGGCGTTGCCTTGCAATCGCGATGTTCGTGCCCCTTCCTGGTTGGTCGCCTACACTCCCACGTTTGTCCAGATGTCTAGAAAATAGTGTGAGCACCCACACTTTACCCCACCGCGTACAATCTGCCGAACGACTGTGCTGGGTGGACAGAGGAAGGGTGGATTTAATAAACCTGCACCGTCATTAATACCTGCCGTGCCGGGAGATTGAATTGAGCCAACGGACATCTGGGTTGCAGGACGGGTGGTGCCGTGCCGGTCTGTGTGGTGAGACCTCCCCTACCGTTGGTGTTGAAGGCAGGTGGCAGATGGGAAGGCTAGGGGGGGGGTGGCGGTCGTGAAAAACATTTGAATGCCCAGTCCAACTCTCCTCATCAGTCCAGATGTATCTAAACCCTGACAGGGTTGAAACACATGTGAACCTATAAGATGTCCTGGGATGTCCTGGTGGTTTCAGAGACTTTGTCCCGGTGTCCCCAGGAAGGTTTGGCAAAATTTAGGATTTTGTCTCCGTTTAAAAAACTTCTGGCCTCATGCTTGACTTATCAGATGGACACAGGGCGGGGCTACCTGGGCGGTGGGCGGGGCTAGTGAACGGATGGGCGTGGCTAAGAAAAAGTGAGCGTCTCTCATAAACGGTTGGGCCTGCCAGCTCCACCACGTGTCCTGGTTGAACCTCCCAAGAACCCTTGGCAACTTTATATGCCCGTGACTCTGTCCCCCCCCCCTCCCACCGTGTCTCCCGCACTCCGGTGTAGGAGGACGGGCAAACGCGCGCGTTGAAGCGGAGCGATCGTCCGACACGTCCGCGGCGAAATCTGCCACGTGGATCGCGCTGCCCCAATGAATGAACGCTCGCTCTCTCATAGAGCCCTGATCAGACTTCTGTGGTGCACGTTGGGGAGGGGGGGGGGGGCGCGAAACAACCTGTGACACCGGGACAGCGCGGAGCCGAGGGCACCGTCCGAGTGCGTGCCGAGTGCGTGCACGCGCGCGTGTGATTGTTCGCAGGCTCGCTGCGTGCGCTGTATTATCACGCAGAACCCACGCCGCGGCTGTTTCCTGCTGGCTATTTATTAATTATTTTCGCAGAAAGTGCTTGTGTTTTACGCATGCAGAGTGCGTTTTGGGTTTTTTCTTTTTTTCGCCGAACGTTTTATGTTCCCGAATAAATAAGCTGCAGTTTGGAACGGGTGGGGGGGGGGAGGACTGGTGGCACAGTGGTTACTACTCCGCACCATTAAACCGAGTTTGATTGCTGGCCATGGCAATCAGGAATCGAGGGTGATATTGAACCTTTCGTACAATGAATCGCACTTCAATGCGTAGCTGCTGCGCGACGGGCCAACAACCGGCTCCGCTTCGCAAGGTGGCAACGGGAAAGAGAGCGACCAAGGAATGGAGCTCCTACAAGAGGACGCTCCCAGCGAGGCGACGGGAGCGATGAAATCGGCAAATGTTGCATGTGCCGGGGATGGCTCATTACATCGCAAATTCGTGAGAGAGGAAAACGGCTTGGATTGCTAGATTGTATTTCTTTATGGATGGATTGTATCAAATTCGACAGGGAGGGCCCAATGAGCTGCTAGGCTCTGTCATGCTTTTGAGGGAGAAAGGCCTTAATTCAGCAGTGGATTGAACCTGGCTGACATGGGCATGTACGTTGAACTTCTTTCGCACCGTACGTAGCCAAACGGTGCTCATCGGAGGTAACGAGTGAGAGGACTCGGCTGCGAGGCTATACCGACTGTCGTAAAAAGAGAAAGTGAGCGTGACCTTCTGGAGCACGCTCCGATGAGCGGCTTTCTTCGCGAGCGCTGAACTACGTTCACAAGCGGGGGGCCTCCCTTTGTATCGCGTCTCTGTAAACTGTGCGTGTGAGCTCGCGTGCGCACAGCCCCACTTCTCCGCGGAGAAAAGATCTCCGATAAGAGTTGGACCCCTGGAGAGTTCGCGATCGGAGCGCGAGGACACGCCGCATGCGCGCTCGGTTATCTCGCTCTGCGATCGCAGCCTCCCCCCCCCCCTCCTTGGCCACTCGGCGACGCCTGCAGATCGCACCGAGAGGCGGCGAAGAGGAGCAGCCGCGTGCGTCAGGGTGGTGAACGAACGCGGTTTAGTGATGACATCCAAAACTGTTCGCAGGAGCGAGCGGGCGGGCTTGGACAGCATGCGTTGCTGCCCGGAAGGAGCGATGGTGGGCCGGTAAAATAAAATAACAAAAGCTGAACTGACGGATGTTCTCTGTGTGTACCCGAATCGTTTGTTCGATAAAATACTTTTGGGGAGGAAAAAAAATGCACTGACGGGGGAGTGGCAGTCAAGAAATGCCACTGGCACGAGAGGTAAAAGCCAGGTTGCCACGCTTTGGGGGTCTTCCTCGGGTACGCTGCAGTGTGTTGCGGCGTTACTAAGTGCGCTCGCTCTGCGTCTCCAATCGCACTCGTTGATTTCGTCCCGTTCTTTTGGTGGCGATCGTAGTCGTCGGCGTCGGCTCGCGACGATTCCCATCCGCCGCATAAAACGCGCGCACCCTTCCGTTGATGGACATCTTCACCGCTGATTTCGTGAGCCCCAGTTAACGATGGGGGGGGTGGGGGGGGACGTATCTGGCTTTGTGGCATGGTAGGAAGCCTCACCGCAACTCCCCCAGCTCCGCCTCTCCGCCGACAGCTGTTCCGTGCCAGGCCGGGTGCACGCGCACACGCGCACCCCTCCGCTAGCTTCACCCCATCCGTCGTCGCGCGAGAACCAATTAATACTCGCGTCAGTCGAAGGGATTAATTGGCGAATGGATAAATCCCTGGGGGGTGTTGAAGGGGGGCGGGGGGGGTGGACTGTGGGTGGAGAGCCTCGTGTAAGCAGCCGGCGTAACCTCGGTCAGATTTGCCGTTGGTGTGCAGAACGTTACTGTCCCTGCGACGAGCGATTGGTGTTTAAAGGAACGTTATTTTAAGGGAAGAGAGGGAAAAAAATGAGAATTGGGCCGGAGTCCGTCATAACAACGTTAAATTGTGTTCGTGTTAAGCTCTCGCTGGGGAGCGATATTTCAACATCGTACGGTTTTTAAAGCGTTTGGGTGGAAAAAAAACTCGCACGAAGAAAATTAAACAAGAGAGCCACCCGACAGCCCATCCACTTCGCACGATTCCACAGATGAAAGGGGCGCGTGCAGACGGAACGCTTTCCATTCCTTTCGCAGCAAAAGCAGCGGCAGCAGAAAAGGCAGTGGCAGCAGCGGTAGAAACGGCAGCGGTAGAAACATCAGCTACAGTCACGGCAACAGGAACCGTGGCAACAGTAGGGGTGGTACCGTTTGGCACGCCGACAGAAAATCTGAGCGAGGTTGCTGGCACGAGGCACCACGGTGGCGAGATGTTAACCACCTCGCCTGGTATACAGGAGGTCGTGGGTTCGATACTGACTCTTATGCCTGTATATTTGGAGTTTGCATGTTCTGCCAGTGGTCGTGTGGAATTTTCTCTGGGGTCCTCCGTTTTTTTCCCCTCCACGTTTAGAATCAACATTGCGCGTTTAGAGCATTTGGCCGCTATAAATTTCCATGTGACGATGAATTACTTCGTCGACCTATCATTTGGATGGCCAAATTCTAGATTTGAAGCTTTCGTGACTGTAAGGATTCATATTCTTAGGTTTTTTCGGTAAAGTCACGTAGGTTACTAGATACAGCAATCGTGCTGTGACGGTTCAACCTGAAGACGGAAGCTTGTGTTGCCTCCAAAATGTCGTGATTTTTATTTTATTTTACTTTTGTTAATAAAAAAAATTTACCTAGGTGACTTTACCGAAAAAACCTAAGAATAAAAAAATAACAAATTGTTTAAGTAGCGGTAAAAGTATAAACGACGGTAGCAGCAGCAGCGGCGGCGGCGGCAGCACCTGCACGGCTCTCCCCATACTCGCGCCGCTTGCAGCCCCGCGTGGAGTTGTCCGTTGCTGCGAAGGTGGGCCCTCGCCGCATTAATCCCCGATTATGAAACTCTACCCTGACAGCTCCCAGCAGCTACTCCGCCCAGGTGCGGGCGTCGAGAGAGGGGAATTTTTTTTTTAATGATGTGAACTTTCGTTGGGCCGTTATTGCTTTTGGCGTCGGCGAAAATGTTTTGGTTTTTCTGCGTTTTGCGCGTTGACGAGAGAGAGAGAGAGAGCCGAGAGGCGGCAGCCGGGGCTGGGTGTGTGGGCGCCGTTCCCACCGCGCCGTGGCGGCCCAGGCCCCGGAGTTTTCGTGCCGCCGTGTTGCCGACTGCGGAATGTTTCGCGATGCCGACCGGCGGGGGGGTGGGTGTTGTTTTTTGTTCCCCCCCCCCCCGTGGTCGTCGCAGAGCCCTAACCAGCGGCAACTCGTGCCGAGATCGCGTTCTTCGGCGAAAACCTCCAACGCATGCCGCGTTTCACAGCCACGAAAATCAAGATAAATGCAGGAGGTTTTTTTTTATCTATCCCTCCTCCAACCGGAATGCGTTTGCCAGCTGCGATTTTTCTGGTTGATGAAAATCGCCGCTGTAATTCCACGCCGTTTGGCGTGCGGTGTGATTTGTGTGTTGTGGGGGGCTCGGAGGCTCGAGTGCCCCCCACCCCCCCTCCCCCTCCACCCTCTGCACCCTCCTACCCCGCGGGGCGGTAAGAGCTCCACGAAGGCAGCTGCAGGCAAGACGTGCGAAAATCCTCGCGAGAGCCGTCACCCCGTGGACGCGATGGCACAGACGAGCAGGGGGTCGGGTTCCAACCGCACGGTCACGAGGAAATTAAAATGTTTCATCGCGATATAGTTTAAGCATTCCTTTTATGAGCCTCTTTAGAAGTCCCCGTGACACTGAACGGATTAATGTGGTCGCTGTCAAGAACGGAAGCTGTCAAACCAGACGGCGTCATTGCTGACGGCTCTTTCTCCTGTCCCCGGAGTCCGAATTCTGATTTATAACCCCCCCCCCCCACTCCGGTTGCTTTCATGTTCGGCCCCTCTGGGTTTGATGTCGTGGCGTATTTAACAAATCAAGTGCTTGGCAATTAATCTTCCCCGCGCGGCCGCGCTTCAGTCTGTGGTTGGCGCGCCGCAGCGTGGAAGCGAAGACGAACTCGGCGACGGTGGCAACGTCGTCGTTTTCGTCTTCGTCGTCGTCTTCGTCGTGAGCGAGGTGAGCGGAGCGGCGTTGGCTTTTGACAATTCGCTGGCATCGGGAGAGGGCAATTAACTTTCCGTGCTGCTAGTCTCTCTCTCGTGTGCAGGCTGGAAACGAACGGATTTAAAACTCTGTCAACTGAACATTTTCTTGTTATTTTACCAGGTCAGGCCCACAGCTATATAGCTTTTTTTCCAGAAGCGACCTGGCCAAAAATGATAACGCAATGAAGTGGAAATTTATAGCAACCAAATGCTCGAAGCACACGTTTCTAAAATGTGGTGGGAAAAACCAGAGGACCCGGAGAAAAATCCACGCGACCGCAGGGAGAGAGACACGCAAACTCCAAATACACGGACGTCGGTGTCGGGATCGAACCCCACGACCTCCTGTAGTACCGGGGCGAGGTTGTTGACGGTCCCGCCACCATTTAACGGCACGCAGGGGCACGCTGTTCTCACGGGGCAGGAAGGCACGCGGCCGGCTCGGACGAGGCCCCAGAGCGTCGCACACGCGTTGAAACCGAAACGTGTGTTGGCGCGGTCGCCTGCGCGGGTCACTCGAAATGAAATATTCGCAGAGGTTAAACAAAATGCAAGCGGATGGGAGGAATGGGGGCTTAAGCGTACGGCTGCTGTTGGGTCGGGGTGCAGAATCTAAGAGGGTCTGGCGGCGAGACGCGGGACCGCTCGCTTATCTTCATTACGGCGCTTTTCATGTCCAGCCGCCACTCTCGAGCGTTCGAGACGGGCTCCAACGTGACCCTCGCCACCGGAGCCTCATCTGTCTTAATTAAAACGGCAAACAACTCGAAGGAGGGAGCGGCGGGGCGGGGGGGGGGCCCGCTTGCATCCGCTTGGACCGCTCGAGTACCACAGCGTGCATCTCGCGGGCACTGCACCAACACGTGTGGGGGGAGGAGGGGGGGCGGAGGGAGGGGGGGCGGAGGAAGGGGGGCTGGGGGGGTCCTTCCTGATATGACGGTACCACAGTGCTTATCGTGCGATTTGATTATCGTTGCTCGTTCAATGTATTTTATGTTTTGGTTCTTGATTAAGTATGTCTGCTTGAATAAACAAACGCTGTAATTAGATTCCTGAGTAAATAGCTATTCCAAATTGAATGGGTTTGCTCTTTGCCGAGGTAATTTCGGAGTAACTGACGGCTCTCGTTCGCGTGACATCATCGTTTGCCGCAGCTCTGAATTGCTCAATTAAGTATTGCGTAACTGACAGCCGCGTGCGTCATGAACATTGCAGGATGTCAATTTGCAATTATTAGAAAACTGACCGCAGGCAGCCTCTTGTTGAGTGAACTGCAGCTGAAGAATGTTCAAGTCGTCTTCGTACTTAGAGTCTAGCAAAGCACAAAGACGATGTTGTAATAATACCAATAACGGCAAATTACAATTGCAAAGTTCTGAAAAATTATATCGCGATGACCCTAACCGGGGTCAAGTGGCTTGGTGCCAGAGCGAACTCGCATCCCTGGTTGGGGAGGGGGGTTGACTCCGAATCAAAATATGTATTTATACTGGAGGAATCCGATGAGCTTTAAAGCTCTTTTTCACAGATATCCAGATTGACTCGGCAAATCGTTCTCCCGGGAGTCGATAGAACGAACATGATTTGGTGTCGGAAAGTTATCGGTGGTTGTGCTGCGGGTAAAACTCGCCCCCTGCCATAGGAACGTGCAATTTCCACCGCTGCCTCGGTGGCTGTAAACCAGATTTGAGCCACCCAAAGCCTCATCCGCTCACTCGAGCGGAGAAACTCCTTTTGGTTTTCGACTTTCAAAGGCGGGGGGGAGGGGTTCAGGCCACGCCACAGCAGCGTTAACCAGCAATCCCTTTCCTTTGTTAGATGTTGCGTAAAATAACAACTTGTATAAGCTGGACGGGGTTCAACGGGTTTCTCTCCTAAGTCCGGTTTGAACCGTTAAACAAGCCGCTTGCGTGGCGGGAGCCAAAGAAAAAAAACCCCAGACAACTGGCGTAGGGTTTGTTTTACTAGAATTGTCCAAAAATGTTTTCGAGCGCAGGCAGCAGTTTCAAAATCTGGAAAGAAACCATGAAAGGGGGGTTGAAGGTGGAGCGGGGGGGTACGGGCAGGTTAAATGTCACGGGGTTTTTGGCTTTCTGGGTAGAATATCTGCCGCTGTCTGGCGAGTTCAGCCGCTGCTGCGCAAGCTCCCAGAGAGAGAGAGAGAGCGACCGAGTGGTGGGGGTGGTGGTGGTGGTTGGGGGGGGGTGCAGGAAAAATGTAGAACAAATAAATGCGAGCCGACTTGGGTTCCTGTGTCCAGCCAGCGTCACAGACTTGTCGGGCAGCGTGCTCAATGACCGGGCTTGTTGCAAACTGTTCAATTTTTCAAGCGGAGCCGTGAGCAGTTGACGGATGGCTCGCTATGGCCGGGCCTGGCCCTGGCTCCAGAAGGACCCGTGCATGTTCAGTGCCCCCGAAACAACCGTCTTTTGTTCCCGCTTTTATTTCCTACGAACTTGCGCGGAATTATTTTATTTTATTTATTTTTCGCTCACCTGTGACCGTCGCGAACGAGGCGGAGCTGCGTCGACGTCTTGCGAAGCGACGGCGGATGGGATGCGTGGAAATTATTATTTTAAAAAAGAAAAATACATCCCCCTGGCTCTGCGGGCAGGGCAGTTGGAGCTCGCCGTTTGTTTCGTTAGCGAGAATAGTGCCGGCGATGTTTGGTTAACGACGGCACTCGTTTGTTTTGGTTGGACTGACGGTGACCTCGGTGGACTGACGTATGTGACCTGGACGGGTAACTGCCACCCGCCGACGGCCTGATTGTGACCGACTGTGACGACGGCGACACCAGCGGGGAGGCCAGGTGGGTAGAAGATGCCAGCTGAGACAACGTGGTGATGTTCCCGAGGCTGCAGTGCAGCCTCTTGGGGGAAGACCAAACATGGTAATTGGCTGCTTGTGTTTAGACAGATTTACCGAGTTCACCGATAGGCTGACCTGATAATATTTGGAGTGGGTGTGGCAGGGGAATTGCACGATCCTCACACCAGCATTAAACAACTCTGAGTGCTGAGTGAGTCTAAGGGTAAAAGTGTTGAGTCTATGGCAGTGATTTTTCACCTTTACTGCAGCCTGCACTCCTTTGGTTCTCAGGGCATCTTGCGCCCCCAGGGAGTGCTTGCACCCCAGGTTAAGAACCACTGGTCTATGGCAATGCTGAGTCTATGGGTAGCAGTGCCTAACATAAACATCGAGTCCAGAACTCCGCGTTGTCACGTGACTACTTTGGTGGACGACTGAGCGAACGGCTCCACGACGTCCACAGACCGAGGCTGGACGCTCGAACTCCACAGGACGTGATTCTGACTGCGACTAAACCACGAGACGCTGACCCCGGTTACAAGTTTAAAGTTTCATTTATTAGGTATAGCCCTGGGAGCCATTCGGCTCTTGAATCGGGTGCAACCGCAACAAATAAAAAAACTAAAACATGAACAAGAAAACATCTTAAAGTGACTATGTGCAAACAGAAAATCCAAGAAAAGACAGCAAAATATTGCAGAAAAGCACCGTACACCAACGCTGTGTGCAAAAATCCCAGTGGGATGCAAGACAAACAACAACAACAACCACAAGACAACTTAGATTAAGGCCATCAGTCTAACTCTGTACTACAACAAACAAACATGGCCAAACCGAAAAACTTTTTCAAAAATCACCAAAATAAAGCCATAAAAGCAATGAAACAGTGATCATAGGAACTGAATTTTCACAATAAATGACGTAAACAACATGTACTACCAAACTCTGCAGCCATAGCTGGCTGGGCACACGCTGAACTCTAGCGCCCGCGTGGAATCATCGTCAAAGGTGCAGCCCTGAAATTTCACGCGCACCCCCTACTGCCGGGTGGGTGGTGGGGTTGTTAGACCTCCACTAGATGAGCCCCGTGAGAGGGTGGTTTTTTGACCTTTTCTTTCACGTTGGCCGGGTGTCTTGGGAGAGAGAGGTGTCACTACCCACATTTTACCCCACCGCACGCGACCGGCCTTCCCGGTCGACAAACTGCGGTGCGCCCTTCGAATACCGCCGGGGTGGACGGAGGTGGTGGTGGTGGCAGCGGCTGCGAAGGATTTCAAGAAACTGTGTCACCGTTGCATCAGCTGCCGGTGCCGGGCGGGTGCGAAAGCGAACCGGTGACCTGTGCGTAAAGAGACCATCGCGCCCCGTGGCAGCGTCGGGCACCGTAGCATCGCCCGCCAATCTGGGTGAAGGCCCCGGAGCTCAAAGCCGGCGTGGGCCGTGGGGTCCCATGCCTCTGGACGAGCGACACGCAGTAATTAGTGTGGACACGAAGACGCCGGTCGTGTGGGACCGCTCAGGAGGGAGTGGCAGCCGCCCGGGGGCGTGGGCCCACAGGGGCGGTGGAGGTGAGGACAGGGCCATGTGGAGGGGTGTGGGGGCGGGTTGTCGGGGGGGTGGTGGGGGGTTGCGAAGTTCTAACGGGGTCTCAGATCCGTTTCGCCAGCCGGGATGCAACCCGAGACAAACGGCCACTAATGAGAACGGCTGAAAGACATTGAGGAGGGGCGGGGGGGGCGGGTGGGCGGGGAAATGGTGGGGGGGGGGGGGCGCTTGCGTGCGAGACGCGCGGGACCGCCTCACGGCTCGTTGCGGCGAGAGAGTCGCAAGCCCTCGGTGGTGCCAAACAAAGATCGCCTGTGCCCACATTTTCCTTGGCAACTGACTTCTTTTAGCAAAACTAAAAATACAAATTATATATATTTTTCTCCCCCGATTTTTTTTTTTTTGGAGGCCGATGGACAGAACCCGGCAGACACAATGCGTGGATCCGTTATGGATTCACACGACCCCGAGCGTCGGTTTTTGAGCCACCGTTCATATTTCTGTATTGTGGCATTTGATTCCGATTTCCAGACCAGTTCCCAACCCACCGGACTGCTGTGTGAAACCTTCTCGGTGCAGTTTGGGATTTTAGAAATGACCACCCTCGCGGTTTTTGATGGTCAATTAGTACAGATTATGGGGGAATTATGCTGCCGAATGGTGTAATTTTAGAAGCCAGAAATTAACAACCTCGCCAATTTCTTTTGCATAAAATAGGCCCGACTGTGTCGGCCGTGATTAACGTGCCCTCAGTAATCTGATGCCAGCTTTCACAGATTAACCTAAAAGTCAGGACATGGTGGTGGGGGGGATGCAGCCCCCCCCCCCTTCTTCCCCCCTTCCCCTTTTGCTAATTCATCGCAAATGCCCCTTGCGCGCATTTGTCCGAAACGGTTCGCTTAGGAATTTTCCAAAAATTCATGGCCTTGGTGGCAAGAGACTTGGCAGAAGTGTTGGAGGAGGTGGGAGGGGGGGTATGAATGGGGCTGCGTGTTGATCGTGCGATGATTTTAAAAAATTCGGAGTGCTTTTTGGGTGAGGTGCCAAATTTTCGTGTGGGAGGGGGACCCACTCTGAGAGTTGTGTAACTACCCTCATTTAATATTTTTATCTTCTCAAACACAGCCAAGCGACTCTTACATTCGTGCGCGGCCACCGCTGTGGCCTGCGGGTGTGCCCGTCGTTTTCGAGGGGTGCAATTTTGCTCCGCTCGTAAAAAAAATATAATAAACGTCGCTCGTTGTCGTGACTTGCGACTTGGCTGAAACGCGCGCAAAGAAGCACGCTTGGAATCGCACCGAGAATACGGCAAGAGCCGCTCGCGTGGATCGGTGAGCGACGCACGGGGTTCGCCGTCGCGACGACCGTCAAGGACAGCGCTGGAGACCGGGGCAGAGACGCATGGACCTAAAAAGAGGTGACAACGGTGATTAAAGACGACGATGTTTGTGTTAGACGTTAGAAAACGTCGAGCTTTGTGAAATTCTGATTGAAAGTCTGTGGCTCCCAACTCCTATTAAAGACGACGATGTTTGTGTTCGACGTTAGAAAACGTCGAGCTTTGTGAAATTCTGATTGAAAGTCTGTTGCTCCCAACTCCAATAACCATGGTGGGGTTGGGGGAGGGGGGTGGCAGCCACCTATTTACAACCAGAATTGCAAATTCCTCGTGACAGGCGTCCCTTGCATTGCTGCTCAATATTTCACGACGGTAACTGCTGAAGTGAACTCTGGTGATGTGTGTAGATCCATCACGGCGTCTTTTACAACGATAACACGAGTTGTCTCTCTGGAGGAGGGACCCGGAGGGAGGGAGGGAGGGAGGGAGGGAGGGTGGGAGGGTGGGAGGGTGGGAGGGAGGGGGCGTGGGTGGGGGTTTCTGAATGACGACCTTATGCCCTGTCGGTCTTACTGATCAGAGGAAGCCTCACTCACTACCACCCTCCCCCACACTCCACCAGCACCCCCACCACCACCACACCCGCCAAACACTCATCACCAAACTAATTATCGCCTCTGTGTGCGAGCTGGGTGTGATCCATTTGGTGCTACCCAACTATCTGCTCCCCCCACCTCCTCCTCCCCCTGCCCCCACGTTTTCCCTCTAACTCCACACGACAGCCCCTTCCCCCTCTCATCCCCCTCTCCACACACAACAAGCGGCCAAATGGTTCCGTGATCGGGGAAATGCCAGAACACTTCGCCGATCTAATTGCCAAGCACATTGGTGGTCAGTGATGCCGTGGCCCTAAAGAGAGAAGTATTCTACAATTGGGCCACATTTGCGGGCGGTGGCCTTGCTTCACGTCTCCGCTCTGAAGAAGGTCCATTGCCCGAGTCGTCGCCTATGCCGCCGCACTCGCCGATGACGCGGCGTTTCCATGCGGCCTTCGTGGAAAACGCGTAGAGTCCACTGGACGGGGCTAAAGGATGACTCCCAGCGGCGGCGAACGCGGCGCACAGAAAGTAGGGTTGTGGGCGGATGGCAAAGCAGGGGGGGGGGGGGGGACGTTCGAGGAGTCGGCTTCACGGCAAATTCCACAGCCCGCATCGTCGTCGCCCCCCCCCCTCTCTCCACCTCACCCTGGTCTTTGAACCCCCGCGGCTTAGGGCTTAGCCACGCTCGAGCGGCAAGGTGTGTGCAGCCGTACCTGCCCGGCCGGTGCCCATGGTCACGGCGGCGGCAAAGCCCCCCGGCAGAAACCGCCGGTGAGGACTCGGCGGGGCCGGGCCGACGGTCTTGTTGTCTCGCGCACGGCACGTTCAACGTTCAACGTCCGCGCCGCAGCTCTGAATTCCCTCTTGCAACGTTCCCTCGGCTCAAATAAATGAATTGCGACTCTTATCGGTTGGACCTTTGCATGCGTGTTGAACTTATTTTGCGCCATACGTAGCCAACTGTGCTAATCGGAAGGTGCGGGATTGTGCTGTTGGCCTCGTCCTAAAAAAACTATTGAAATTTAGGAAACGTTCCTGGTCCATAATGGTTGCACGTCAACAAAAAAAACTTTTGAAGCCATTTGCGTTTCCTCGATGGCTGCATTGTCCTATGTTGGAGAACCGGCCTTCCGAAGGAGATTTCACAGAACTACTTCCCCTTAATGACTAAAGTGTGGTGCTGCACTTTCCACACACCCAGTAGTCGATGTTTGTCACATGGCACTGAAATAAAAAGGTTTTGTTTTTAGCCCTCGGAGCTGGCGCTTAGCCAAATAAAGTGCAAAACTAAATTTCCCCACGCTAGTTTCGCATGTGTGCTAGTCCTTTGTGATGAGGCTGGGACCATGCCACTCAACCTTAGAGAGACGCGGCTTAATCACGGGGCGGCTGAAAGCTTGCAACCCAGGATCTCGGCTGTGCCGACTCGGGGGTTCTCTGATGTCGGAACCACTTTAATTACCACTTTCATAATATAATCAAACACTTTCTAAAAACAACCGATTTAAAGCTCGTTCCTAGGAAGGTGCCCGAGGGAGGGTGGTTGCCCTCTCACCTGCCCGTGCCACGTCTCTATCTGCCGCCCCACTCGCCAGTCTGGACATTTTCACGGGCGGCCCCAGAGCTGCGAATTTTCAAATTCCACGCCTTGCCGCACACTGTCTGATTTATGGCCCCATCCCCCTCTCAACACGCGTGCCTGTCTGCAGCATTCTTGCGGCACGCCACAAATACCTCATTTTGGAAAAGTTAATGCCACCTTGGAAGGTTCCGCTTAATTAGTGGCAGTGTATCGGCGGGACGGTGATCATTTTCAGATTAACCTTGCCGAGCAACTGGGCCTGATCCATCGCCTCCTCGAGCTTCACAGGTGCCCACCTGTTCTGTTGGGGGCTAGGTTTGCGGGTGCCTCGTGCCGGGCTACGTGGGCAACCGTGCAACGTTGGTACCAGCACCCAGGTCATGTGTGTGATCGTGTGTGGCGATCGCGGGAAGCGGTGGTGTAGCGGTTAGCGCCGCCCGGCGATCCGAATTCAAATCCCGCTCATGGCCAACACCGGTGATGATTATCTGAAACAGTCATGGGCCTTTTTCAACGCGGCCTCAAATGAGTACCTGGTGCGGTGTGTAAACATCAGCATTGGGGAGACAAAAGCGGCCGGGCGTGGCGTTGGCCACCCACCCCCTTGTGTGTCGTGCCAGCCATTAAATTTGCTTGCTTTCATCACTTGCCCCAACAGTCTGTTAAAAGTTATGCGGGGAGAGATATTTTCCTTTTGTGTCTGTTGTGGGGAGCAGTAGTGTTGTGTATAGTACACAACTCGAAAACCCCATGTTAGTGACCCGAGCTCACAAAACAGTACTTGCCCCAACTTTCTGCGTAAGCTACATGGATGCATCTGTGTCATCGTCCCATGGATGCATCTGTGTCATCGTCCCACGTACACTTCAGCCGTATTTTGGGGGGGAAATCATCCCAGTAGGAAAACTAAGCGAGGCGTAGGACCTGCCTTGCAAGTAGGGCCTCGCCTTGCCAATAACATCTGGCGAAGCCAGCCTTTGCTCTGCGAGGAAGAGTGGTGCTGGCGTCGGCTAAGTGGGCGGCCGGTTCAGTCGATTTCACTTGAATGACCTCGGGGAGAATATCGCCCGGCTCCGGCGGTGTGACCGCCCATCTTTTCAGGTGCCACTCGTCGAACTTTCTCCCGCTTGTCAGCCTAAATACGTCCACATGGCCGGCCACACCCTGTCCCACCGGGCAGCCTCCCGAGAAGAGCAAGGGGGAGGGAGGGGTTTATTCGTCACCATCGTGGATGGTAAGGGAGGAATTACGATCGTGTGTGTGAGCGGTGCCGCGTCGATACCGTGGCGGCGGCGGCGGTAGCTAGAAGCGGTGTGCTCGCCCGTTACCCCACGATCGTTGACACCTGTAGGAGAGTGAAGGTGATCAACTCTCCATGTGCGCCGCCAGTGCATGCTGTCGGTCGGTCAGCCGTGCGTTTTTCGCTCCACGGATTTGGCCCTTGGTGTTCTTTTTGGTGTTTACTGCAGTTTTTGAATCCTGGGAAAGTGGCCTTTTTGGCCCCAGATGTGAAACTGATTTATTTATTCACGTTCATCATCGTCAACATCGTCAGCTACGATCACTCCACTGCTGCGTGAAGGCCTCCGCAAGCCGTCAACAAATTCTCAATCCTGCGATGTACTAAGCCGCCGAGCAGTTGCACATGAGCTACTTTCACCACGCAGTGACGAAGAAGAACGTCGCTGAGCAAAGCTCGCTGCGGACTAAGTTATAGACAAGTTAGTTAACACCGCAATGCACACACTGCAATGGCCGTGGGCGGTTCATTAGCGCAGATATTTGGAGGGTCGGATAAGCGACGTTATTCATCGTAGGATGTTTTCTGTAATGGATGTTCACTAATACCGTAATGGAATTGCTAGACCTTGACTTAAAGCTTTCGTGACTGCAGGAATTCATATTCTTTGGGTCTTTCGGTAAAGTCACGTAGATAGAACGATAATTGCTGGAGTTTCCACGTGCCCCGATTTGACCTGGAGAGTCCAGGAATTGGCATCTTGTGTTCAGGTGGTGGCAGGGATTGATTCGCACCGAGAGATCTGGTTACCCGTCTTGTGGTTGAACTTCATTACAGGAGGCTGCGCGGTTTTTGACAATCGAGACTCCCGTGCCGACTGCGAGAAACGCATCGTCAGCATTCGGCCTGTGCTGTCAAATCTTGCCGAAGCCCTGGTTCTTAATCCTCGCGTGGGGTTCACTCGCGAGTTCTCAAGTCTGTACCGCCGTTGCGCCCATCTGCTTGGTGTGGGTGGTGGTGGGTGGGGGGGGATCGTTGGCAAAGGACGAGCGAGCAAACCCGGAGTGAGCGAACGCCACACGCCAGCGTCTGGCCGTGCCCGCGGCGCTGGCGCCTACCGCGGGCGTCTGCTTCTCGTCTTCTCGAGCCCCAGCGGCCCGCACGCCCGGCCGCACGTTCCCACGTCCGTGCTCGCACGCGCGTCCGATACGCGCGGAGCTGCCCCCCCCTCTCCCCTCGGCTCTCCCCGTGGTGACCTCGTGACCTCCCACCCCGCCCCCGCCCACCCCACCGCGCTGCAACTCCACTCCTGCGCTCCCCAAGCCATCCTTCGTCTCATTCTCACAGCCCTGCATCCACCTCCAGCAGGGTTTGCGTGCGTAGTCACACACGGAGACAAAGATCCCACCCCCGCCCCTACTACGTACATTAGTCATAGTTATTGATACTCCGTGTGCGAAAGTTCTGTTCGCGAGCAGCCAATTCGGGCTGATATGGCTCACGAGGGCGACGGTGTGGCCTGTGCCACGCTCGCTCGCCTTTGACCCGCCATGGTGGTGATGTTCTCACCGGGTGGCGGGGCTGCCGGGTGTGCAGGCGGTGCAGTTGCACCGGGGCCCATGGGCCGGAGGGGGCCCAGGTGCCGGGCCACGCGGGCGTGGCGGGGGGGGGGGGGCGGGGGAGGCAATTTGACCGGCTTCTACCATTTAATTCCTTTGCGCTAGGGCCCATGCCAACCGCACAGCACGTTGGGTACTTATCAGGGCTGAGTGGACCTCGGAGAGCCCGGACAGATTCAGAAATGGCCTGGCCGTGGTGTTAGCGGCAGTTTGGATTCGAACTCTGGTCCACCGGGGTGGTAGAAGAGAAGGGTTTGTGAGCAAACCGCTGCACCACCGCGCGTACGCGGAGGGGAGCGGGGCGACACGCACGCATCCGAAACGCGCGCTCACGCAGACACTTTGGCTTGGCGTCGTATTTTGACGCGTGGTTACTTTTTAACGATGTGCGTGTTTTTTTTTTCTCCCAGTAACACGCCAGGGCTTCGTCGGAGCGGCGGTGCGCCGCGCGTTGCTTCGATGGTTCATCGCTTGCGGCATCACGGCCGTGCCGTTTTGCCCGGACGGCAAGGAGCCGCCGTTGCAATTGGCGCTAATGAATTCCAGAGGCTCACGCCTGTTGCTCTAATCGCAGCTCTTGGCACACCTGATCTGACCGTTCTGAGATTAAGGGATAAAACCATTGGAAGGCGGAGGTGGTGTGTGTGTGCGCGTGTGTGTGTGCGCGTGTGTGTGCGCGTGTGTGTGCGCGTGTGTGCGCGTGTGTGTGCGCGTGCATTCGATGTAGGTGTGTCCGTGTGTGTCTTTGTCTTCGGGGAGCGGTCGTGTAGCAGTTAGCATGCTGCACTGCAGACCCGGCGACCCAAGTTCAATTCCTGCTCACAGCCAGTGACAATTGCCTCAATCTCTTCTGGGCCTCCCTAAGGTCGACTCGGCCTCAAATGAGTACACGGTGTGTGAAACATCACCACTGGGGAGACAAAGGCGGCCGGGCGTGGTGTTGGCCACCAACCCCTCGTGAGCCGTGCCAGCCTTCATCCTTGCTCGCTTAACTGCACTTTCCCCAACAGTTTGTTCAGGCTATACGAGGGGATCTTTGTCTTTGTGACGGTTAGACCATTTTCAGACAGAGCGAGTGCGGTGTGCTTGCCGTGAGTGGCCGGTTCGGAGCGAGTCACAACAAGCCGTGCACAAAATCAGATATCAGGATTAGTCGTCGTCATCATCGTCCTCATCATCACCACCGTCCACAACCGCGTCACTGCAAACGTGCCCAATCCCATCGGATTTCGGAAGCGAAGCGCGCGAGGGTTGAGACCGCTCGGTGCAGGGAAAGGCCTGACTTTGAGTCTCCAAGTCTCCTTGTCATGGGAAAGGGTTGACCGGCTCCCAGTCGTGAGAGTTTGGCTTCATCTGCGAGGAGACCGGAGAAGCTGGAGGAAAAACCCGGAGCACGCGTGCGAGGGGGGGCCTCTGCACCGCCGTCTCCTGGCTACAGTAACACCCGCTCAGCCCCACGCCTACAGCACCTGGCAAGCCCCGACGATGGGGGTGGATCGGCCAACCAAGCATTAATCGGGCTCAACCCCGGCAAGAGATGGGGTGGCGGGGGGCGGCGTTCACGGTGATTTTACCCGTAGGCATGTTTAGGATTTGGCGTGTTTGGTGTGAGGCAATTCAGCGATGACAGTATTGCTTCACGCCTCCATTTGCCGCTCTCTTTAGCGAGTGCCGGCGTCACAGTTAATGCCGCTGCTGTTGCTGCTGCTGCCGCCGCCTCTGTGGCGACTGCATTCCATCGCCCTCCCCATGCCCACCCCGCTCCTCCCCCCCCCCCCGTCTTTCGCTCGCTGGCTAACACGCTCGCCCGCTCTGTCTACTCGCACCCAGCATCGTTCGCGTTAACACTCTTCCCAAAGCCCCCCCCCCGCAGAGCCTTTGTGGGCCGTGTGTGTGACGGCTGATTTGTGCGTTGGGCGGAAAGCGGAGTGGGAGGAAGGAGTTCGAGGAGGACTCCCAAGAGAGGATCAACAGAGATTTCACCCCAGATTGGCAAAAGCTTTGTACTGAAACTGGCGCTGCATTCTTCTTGAGATTGGCACAACTTTTTATCGGAGCCGATACTGATTCTGTCCAGGATTGCCATCGCGTTGGGGTTGGCAC
>CM025644.2:3253556-3276752 GCA_014621495.2 Entosphenus tridentatus | reverse complement strand
TTTTTGTGGGGGGGGGGGGTGGTTGGGGGTGCGGTTATAAGGATGGAGAGAGGGGCAGCTATGGGGGTAGGGCCCCTTGTTTTTCCTTGGCGAGGTTAGCTGGGGTTTTTTTGGTGAACGTTTTTTGAGGGTGGCTGGGGGGGGGGAAATGAGTTTGTAAATACAAGCGTGGAGGGTGACGGCGGTGTACAGTGCGCGATCCCCTCGATTCCCACACGAAACTCCCGGGCACGAAACGACTGTAAACAAACACGTTTGTTATTCAACGGTCTCTTTTATTTTATCATCTCCGAGATGAATGGATACGCGGCGGACGGACAAACAAAACAACAAGAAAACGTCCGAGCGAAATCTGTGTTCGCTTGAAAGCCCGCGGTGCCGAGCGGTGAAAAGTTTTAAATGGCAATTGTGAAATGTCCCCCCCCACCACCGTTCGTTCCGCTCGTGTGTGAGCGTGGGGAGTGGTGGCGCAGCGGTCGGCACACTGCGCTACGAACTCCGGCGAACCAGAGTTCAATTCCCGCTCGCGGTGATGATCACCTGAACCGGCCCTGGACCTCTTTCCCGTAGAGTTCGACTCAAATCAATATCTGCTGCAGTGTTTGTAAACGGTCGCTACTGGGGGGAAATACAAAGGCAGCCTTGCGTGGTGGTGGTGGCCACCCACTTAAATCGTGCCCCGTGCCGAACTTCTCACAGGTGGCGCTCGCTAACAGCACTTGCCCCAAAACTCTGTTAAGGCTACACGGTGGGGGGGGGGCGGCTTTGTCTTTGTGTGTTGTCTCGACGGTGGCCATGCTGAGAGGATTGACTTCCCTTGGGCCCTCTATCCCACACCACCCCTGGTTGGTGTGCACACAAAGGTCCCCCGTGTAGCCTTCGGCAGACCGTTGTGGCAAGTGCTTTTAAGCAAGTATTTATTTAAGTCCGGCATGTGCACAAGGAGGGGGGAGGTGCGGTCAGCATCCACAGCCACATTTGTCTCCCCGGTGCCAATTTTTTTACACACCCCTCACCCAGGTACTCGTTTAAGGCCAAGTCGACCTGTGTGCGAGACTCGGGACCAGTTGAGATAATCGCCACCGATGTTAGCCGTGGCTGGGATTCGAACTCTAGATCGCTGGGTTCGTAGGGCAATGTGTAAACTGCAGAGCCACCGTACACACACACACACGCACGTGCAGCACATCGTGTGTACAAATAATCGTAATCACTTACATTAAACGATTCGCTGCCTTTTGCCAATCCAGGGATGGATGAAGGCAGTGTCCAGGCGGCTGTTTGACCATACTTCACCACGCTGGTCAGTATGCAGGTTGGTGAATGGACTGGGGGGGGGGGGTTGAGGGCCAAGGACCGCTGCAGACGTCCACACACCGTTGAGGTTAAGCCGTGGCACGGGAATTCAACTCGGGTCTCCAGCGTCAGAGCGCTGTGTGCCTCAGGTGCCAACAACCACTGCGAAAGCAACGCGCCCCCCACCACCCCTCCCACGGTTACATTTTAAGCGTGCGGTAATTTCTGCTGTCATCGTCGGCGATGTTTAGCGCGTGGACGCCCGGACCCATAAGAGCCTTGGCAGCCCGTAGATTAGCGCCGGCATTTTTGGCGTGTGTCTCGGGGAAGGCCTTAAGCTCCCGGTCATGTGCACACAGGTGTGGACACGCATGCATTTCGATATTTTTTTTTTGTCACGCTCGCACGCTCGCTCACACGCGTACGCATGGGCACACCCACGCCAGCGCGCGCGCGCGACAGACGAAGTCCACCACGCGGCCTGCAGGGAGACTGGCCTGGGAAAGTGCCGTCGGGAGAGCTCCGATGAAGGCCGGCATGGCACACACGAGGGGGTGGTGTGGCCGGCACCACGCCCGGGCCGCCATTGTCCCCCCCCCCCTATTCCCCTCCTCGCGCCGACATTCGCACACCGCTCACAAACGTTCTTGTTTTGATTGAGACCGAGTTGACTGAGCGGTGGCCCAGTTCGTGTGGCCCCAGGGAGAAGGACAAACCTGGGTCGCTGGGTTCGTAGCGCCGCGCGTTAACCACTCTGCCACCGCTCCTAATGCGCGCGCGTACGCACGGCGGGTGTGTACACGCGCGCGCATTAAAATCGTCATTGCACGCACACAAGCCCATACTAGCACGCATGCACCAGCACACACAGACCGGCACAAAGATTCCCCGTACAGCCTATAATATAACACTGGCAAATAAGTGGCGGTGACATCACCACGGCTTTGTGCCAGGCGTGGGACACACTAAAAACAAAGGCAAATCTCCCCTGTATAGCTTACGTAGACTGTGAGGGCAAGTGCTTCTTGCAAGCACCTTAACGGAGGCTGTTGGTGTGGCCAGACGTGTGCCAGCACTGCACCGGTGCTGTTCGTTCTCCCCTTGTGTCGATGTTCACACACCGCACGAAGGTACTCATTTGTTTGAGGCTGAGTCGACCTAGGGGGAGGCCCAGGACCAGTTCAGTTAATCGTCACAGGTGTTGGCCGTGATGCGGGAATCGAACTCGGCTCGCCGCGTCTGTGGCACAGCGCGCCCACCACGACTCCCACCACACACACGTACGCACACACGCACACACGCACACACGCACACACGCGCGCATACCTGGAAACACGGCACATGTGGACACCTGCACAGGAGCTTCGCAAGCAGGCGGGAGAGCTATAAAGCCACAAGTCTACTTGGCAAGACAGAGCTGGGATGTAACGAATGTGCGTTCCAAGTAGGAGTTGCATGCTCAAGGAAATCAATACAGATCGGAGGAAAATTGTGTACGTACCTCGAATTAAATCAATAATGAGCGCCAAACAAATAATATGAGTATGCTGGCGAGGAGGAGGTTTGTGTGTGTGTTGTGGAGTGTGTATAAGTGTGTGTGTGTGTGAGCAGCGGTAGTGTAGCAGTTAGCGCACTGCGCGACGAACCCAGCGACCCGAGTTCGATTCCCACTCATGGCAAACACCAGTGACGATTATCTGAACCGGTCCTGGGCCTCCCCTAGGTCGACACAGCCTCAGAATGAGTACCTGGTGCGGTGTGTAAACATCCCCACTGGGGAGATAAAAGCGGCCGAGCGTGGTGCTGGCCACCCATCCCCTCGTGTGCCGTGCCGGCCTTAATAGGTGCTCGCCAACAACACTTGCCCCTACAAGTCTGTTGAGGCTATACAGGGGATCTTTGTCTTTGTGTGGGAGTGTATCTGCACGAGTAAGTGTGTGTGGGAGTGTGCATTTGTGTGAGTGTGCTTGTGGGAATGCATTTACATGATGTATGGGGGAGCAGTGGCATAGTGGTGAGCGCACAGCACTACGACCTCAAATAACCCGAGTTCTATTCCAGGCTACGGCTAACATCGGTGGCGAGTGACGTCTGAACTGCACAGCCTGGTGATGTATAATCAATCAACATCCATCGGCATCACTTGTGGAGGCTTTCATCCACTCGTGGTTTGACAAAGAACCGTGACTATTTTGTTTACGAGTGGTTATTTATCATCATTATTATCTGTAAATTATGGCCGACGTTATTTTGTAAAACCCCTTAGAGATGTGTGTGTATGTGTGTTTATAGACACACAGATATCACTTGAATTTCGATGTGTCGGTGGAAAATTATCGCAGTGGCAAGACGGCGGTAGTGAGTGACTACCTGTGAGCGTTTGTGCCAGCAGAACATCCCCATTACACGGTACCACGGGAACCCCAGCGCATACCTCGCGCGTCAAGAACACTGCCACCGTTCCTGAGCCATGCGCACAGCAGCGTCCGTGATGACGATCTCGACTCTTCTGGCCGAAGCTCGGAACAGCCGAGATCCGTAGATTTTTTTTTTCGTTGAATTTTGTTAAGATTTTATTTTTTGGAGGTAGCCAAAAAACACCGTCGCAAACTCCACCGCTCCCCCCCCCCACCACAACCCCCAAGCCATTCTCATAAATAACCGCTCTCGATTAACGAAAAAATTAATTCGTCTCTCGTCACGACTTCCGACATGCTGATCGTTGCCGGCCGCTTGACGTTTTTGGGCCCCTTCGCGGGGGGGGGGGGGGGGGGGGGGGTTGGGCCCTGCGGGGGGGGGGGGGGGGGCTGTGGGAAGCGAATGCCGCGGTGGGCGGGACTGCGAGTTTGTGTGCAACGTTTGAACCCCGGCGCCGGAGTAATGGATCTGGGGGGAGGGGGGGGTCCCTGCTACCTGCTACCTGCTCCATGCTCCATGCTCCCTGCTCCCTCGATTCCACGAGCTGCGACGTATTGTCGCGACGTCGCGTTCCGTTCTCCCGCTCGCGCGTCGTGCTTCTCCGGACGCCACTCTCGCCCCTCTCCGCGTGGTGCGCGTGGCTTTTCCACTCCTCTCCCCCGCCCGCGGGAAAGTGTGTCCGTGACTTCGAAACCATCGAGCGCCCGCCGCACGTAACGCGCCCGGCGCTTTTCGTGGTGGCCTCGCGCTGCGTAGGGCATGGCGTGAGTACGCACCCCCTGCTCCCCCCCCCCCCCCCCCCGGTGCCCTCGTGATTCGATTTCGCGTGATGCGCGGAGCGGAGCAGCGCTCTTGTGCAGCCTCGAGCGTGCACCCGGCCGCACGAGAGGGTCCTGTGGCCAAGGGCCCCCCCACGCCCGGCCGCCTTCGTCCCGCAGTGACGCCGTGCCCTTGCACATTGGCGTGGCCGTGGTTGGCACGTGGGGAGCCCCCCAAATTTTCTCAGCGCTTAAGGCCGTCCCCCCCCCCCCCCCCCCCCCCCCCGTGGGCCTCGTGGGCCGTGGTGCAGTGGCCTTCGAGAGCCGCACTCTGGTGAGCAGTGCAGACTCTTCGTGTCCTGTCCCAGCGCTGCGACCGTCTGCACGGCTGGGCCTGCGCATTGCAGAGAGAAGGGGGGGGGGGGGGCGGGGGGGGGGGCGCCCGCGTTCGCTAACCTGGCCGGGCTATCGCATTCTTGGCATGGGAGACGGGAGGTGGTGGATGTGGGGGGGAGGGTGGGGGCCTAGGTGGGAGAGGAGGGAGGCTGTACCCGAGTGTAGCTCGGATCAATGCAACAGCACGACTGATCGTCTTTTTTGTGTTCTTTGCTGCCTGGTCGAGTCCACGTGTGTGTACGTGTGCGCGTGCGATACGAACCTGGCGACCCGAGTTCGATTACCAACGCCAGTGACAATTATCTGAACCGGTCCTGGGCCCTCCGCAAGGTCGACTCGGCCTCAAACGAGTACCTGGTGTGGTGTGTAAAACATCGCTGCTAGGGAGACAAAGGCGTCCGGGCGTGGTGTTGGCCCTCGTATGCCATACGGGCCTTCATAGGCGCTCGCTAACAGCACTTTCCCAAACAGTCTCTTCAAGCTATACGCGAGTTCCTTTGTCTTTGTGTCATTGGAAGTGGTAGTGTAGTAGCTCGCAACACTGCGTCAAGAACCCAGTGGCCCAAGTTGGATTCCCACGCAGGGCCCAACATCAGTGGGCAATCCGAACCGGTCCCAGTCTCTACCCCTGGGTCCTCTCTCCAACAAATGTAGTACCTGGCGTGATGCATAAACATCAGCAACTCCGGGAGACAAAGGCGGTCGGGCACCATGCCGGCTTTCATAGGTGCTACTCACTAACAACAATTGCCCCCTCCCTCCTACAACCTGAGAAGGCTCCACGGGACGTGGGGGGGGTCTTTGTCTCTGTGTGGGTGTGTGAGGACGGGGGAGCGGTGGGTTGATGGGGGGTCCCGTGGCCAGCACATGGTGGCGGCAGCAGCGGCGGCGGCTGGCGCTGCCGTGTGCCGCACGGCGGCTCAGGTTGGGGGAAGCGCCCAGAAGCCCTCTCCACACTCTGTCAGCTCGCGCGGTGGGTTTCCCAGGTGATGGGGACTGCGGGAGAGCGATTTGCCATCTGCGCTTTGCCCGAACCACCCCCACCCACCAAAGAAACCCGCCCACCTCTCAAAACCACAAACCTCTGGCAGTGTGGCCGGAAGCCCCCGGGGCCCCCTCTGTCCACTGGAGGCCAAAGCGTTGTTCTCATCCCCCTCCCTCCCTCCCTACCTCCCCCCCACTCTCTCCTCTTCCCCCCCCCCGCGCGCGCACGCAAGCATGTGATGCTCTTTTGCGAGCTCTGTTTATTGCGCACGCTACGCCAGTTAAATTAAAATCATCCTTAAATTGTTTTTGCAGCCCGGGACTCCTCGGGTTCAGGATCTTTTTGGTGGTGTGGGCCTGGCATTCTTGGCTGCACTCTCTCGCGCGCTCTCTCTCTCTCTCTTCTTCCCCAAAAATAAATCCTCTGCCCCCAATAGTCATGTAAATGGAACGCGATCGGATTAACGGACTGCTCGCGATTTATTTGGTTTCACCGGAGCGGCGTTACGAGCGAGGTAGCCCCCGCGATTCCCTTGCCTGCATCGCTGCCGGCGGGTTCGAGAGGGAGAGCGAGAGAGAGATCATCTCGAGCGTTTTTTTTGGCCTACTCTTCTATGCTCGCCAGGTATCTGGGAAGAAGTGTGAGTACCCACACTTTACCCCCCCCCCCACCAGCACATGCAGCCTGCCAATCGATTCCCGTGTACCCGCGTTGTTGCTGCTCAAATGGACAGAGGCACGGGGCGAGGGCAAAGGATTGTAAGAAACTTGCCCATATTATTTCCAACCCCGCCAAGCCGGGAGACTGACCACTCCGCGATGCGAACCACAACGCCGCGAAAAGCAATCCCTCATCAGTTTCACCGCACATTGTTTGCACGTTAATTAATAATAATAATACTGCGTGAACAATGTACGTGACAAGCCATCGGTATTTGTCTCGTGTGGGCAAACACCGAGAGCCTTGGGTCGTATCTGCTCTAGTTAACACATTCGTGGTCAAGTGAGCATTACATATTGTACGGTGCTTATCAAAACTGCTTAGGGCTTCAATTTGAATTAATTTCACTCACCAGTGAGTGACAAACAAGGAGGGTAAAATACTCAGACCCCCCAAGACATGACCTGGAGTGTTCGTCACACCCAAAAACTAAATTTCAGACGGCGTATCATCAGCTCAACCGCTTCGTATGTATGTTGAACTTCTTTCGCACCATACGTAGCCAACTGTGCTCATCGGAAGAGAGACGGCTGTGTACGCACGATATTCTTCTTCTCCGTCCCCTGAAGTCGAGCGAGGGGCTCTGAACGAGAGCGCTCGCCTCCCCGTCTACACCCCTGCAGAGCCAGTCGTGGAAATTCCACATTGCTATGGCGGAGGCGAGTCTCTCCGTGGGGAGCAAACCACCGTTGACTTCCGCACACAAGTGGTTGCTCGTTTAATCCATCCTGGAAGGGGCGGAGGGGTTTGAACTCCTGCAGCAACCACGGGTTTGAACTCGCGATCTTCCGATGGCGAGAAGCCGCTCGCTTTCCCAGCGAGCAGCCCGGCCGCACTGTGGAGGTGTTGGGAAGAGGGAAGGGAGGGGATGGGGGTGACGGGCGGGTGGGTGGGTGGAGTGGGAGGTGGGACACCCGCTTAGAAAATAAACGTCTGCAATCCAAACGGACGAGAAGCCCGCAGGCAGATCACTTCATCTTACAGAACACGCAGTTTAGTTTCGGCTTGACACCACCTCGTAAATTATGTCCCCGTCCGCACCCCTCCCCCTCACCGCCCCCCCCCCTTCAATATATACACACAAAAAAAATAACCCCCCACACGCTCGTGAACTCCTTTTCTGGTTGGGAAAAATGCAAGGGTATTTTTTTTTCCCCCCTGTGTCTTGCCCTATTTTAGATGGCTCTGGTGTCAACTGTCATCGCCGGTTGGTTCTTAGGCTGTGGGGGCGAGTGGGGGGGGGGTGTTCACGGCTGCACCGCGCGCGGGCCTCCGTCGTGTGTTGGGTTCGCTCCACATGCCGGTGGGAACTTGTTCGGCACGTGGAGCGAAACGTCGGACGTTGTTGCCCGAACGGCACGCGCTTCAACTCGGAAGACGCGCCAGAAAAGTTTTTAGTGAGTAGTTGAACAAAAATATTTTTTTAAAAATCTACAGCGCCAACTCACAAATGCTTTCGAGATGTGGCGATAAATACGGACAGATACGCCTAGGCATCAAGGAAAGAACTCTGAGCAAATGGCTGGGCGTTGGTAACAACGCGTCTGAAGAGAGAACTCTACGACCGCACACTGAGACAGAAACTACGATTTATCGTCTGCAAATCTGGCATTTGATGATGATGATGACATTATTGGTGATGCATCCTGCGATACCCCGGGGCATCTCGGCGCGCCCTAAATCTCATCTCGGCACATTTTCAAAGGGCACCCACAGTAGCAGCTGCCCCTGTGCGGCACAAGCTGATTTGGCACCTGGCCTGCGGAACAAAAATGGGCCCTTAGCCTGCCAGTAGGAGGGGGGGTGGGGGGGGGGATGAGACGACATGCCGCTGCTGACGCTGCTTGCATGCGTCGCGAGGCTCCCGACGCAAGGGTGGCTCGCCTGCGAGGAGATCCCGCGCTAGGACCGGGTGGGCGACGGAGGGACGGACGGACGACCGTGATGGAGATGCAGATCCCGCGGCACGGCCGAGACTGGTGAAGGAAAGAAGATGACGATGACGACGATCAAAACAACCGGGACCCCACTACGGGAAAACAACAACATTCCTGCACCTCGCCAGCAGCCGTCAGTTTGCTCCTGGGTGATGAGTAACCACGGCCAACTCTGCCGCCCCCCCCCCCCAACGTTAATGACCGAAGACTCTAATTGAACCTCGACGAGCTGCTGCTGCTGAGTGGGGGAGAGAGGGATTACTACGATTTGGGGGAGGGGAGTGTGGGGGAAGCGGCCGAATTCGTCTTTATAATTTTTTTCGTTGTTGCACGAGCACAGAGACGGCCTTTGTTTGACCCCCACAGCGACCAGCGTCTCCCGCTGGGCCTTGGCCGTGGGCCCCCTCGCGCAGCTGCAGGCGGCGCTGCGTTTGCACGTAGCCGGCGGATGGCCGGTGGGGATCCGGAACCGCGCTCCGGAGCTGGTTCCGTTCCGGCGCGGGACGGAGAACTCATTCCCACGGCGAGAACCCCCCCCCTCCCCCCACTCCAACCTCTTTCCCCAGCCGAGGATTGCCACCGGCATGGGCGCCAACAAAAACAGGGGACGGATCGTGGGCAGGAGAAGTGGAACATCTCCTCGATCACCGGGAGAGGCCCGGACCGCGCGTGCACGTGTTTGTCTCGTGCGGTGTGTTGTTGTTGTTGTTATTATTGTTACGCAACTGACACAAAAGCAGGACGCTTGGCAAATATCGGTGGCGAGTAATATCAGAACTGGTCCTGAGCCCCCCCGGCCCACTCCCCGCACGCGCCCTCCCATTCATAAAGCCGTGCTGAGTCGCGTGGGGGAAGTGTCCTGGAGCCACGGCCAAGTCTGTCGTGGCGTGGGGATAACCCTCATCCGGCAGCGGATGAACGAAGCCTTTAACAAATCGACTTTAGTTGTTTATGCAAGGTGTCGCTTGAAGATGAAGAGGACGACGAAGACAAAGACGACGAAGATGACGACGAAGATGAAGACGACGACAGAGACGAAAGTATTCTAAATCGGCTCTCACCTTTGTTATGAAGGCTATCACGATTATTATGACATCCAGCCCCGGCCACGATCGTTGGCGTGGGGTCTGGGGACTGAGCCGGGGGGGGGGGCTGTAACGTGCACAACGAGGGCCACGTGGATCTAGGGGCCTTCGTTGCTGTTCCCGTGCCAACAGACATCGGCTCCCAGGGTCCCGGGGACGTGAGGCATCTGCCACCCCAGGGGCGTGGGAGGGCGGCGGTCGGTCGGGTTTGGTGGTGGGGGGGGGGAAACTCCGCGCAGGCGTCGTGAAAGACAAGAGGCGGAGTGAGGGGACCGCAAGCGTCGCACTCCACGGCGGAGGGAGAGAAGGAAACTGCTTTGCGTTTTGGTCGGAGCGCTCGGGCCGCGCGAGCCGCGGTGATACGGGCCGGAAGGAATGTTTGCGGGGACTGGTTTAGCGAGAAGCAGAGGCGCGCGGAGATAAGCGGCAAGCCCAGCGCCGTTTGTTATGTTAAGCGAGATGCGGCACGGCTGTTTGGGCAGCTCTGAGGAGCGGTGTGGAAAAGCCCTCCCCCTCCCCCCAAACACCTCGCCCACTTCACGCCACCTGGCCGCGCTGTCCGGCCGTGTCAACTTCAACGGGGGGGGGGGGCAGGGGGGCATTGGCGGCACGCCGCTCCCTTGCAAGCGCACTCGCTCGTCGCAGCGGCCGTCGAGTGGCCCACGGTTTCCGATTTCCTCGAGCGACCGCTGCGCGAAACGTCGTCCTGTTGAGCTGCCTGTGGTTGTATAACGGCCGTGGTAATTGCAGCGACGTAATTACTTTTTCCTGCAGATATTTTATTTTCAGTTTGCCCCAACGCCACACACCCCCCCCCCCCCATCATCCTTCCCCTTCCTCTGCGGCGCTGCTCTGGTCGAAATGTGCGCACGGCGCTTGCACTCCATTTATTTTGTTGGCGGTTCGCTGTTAGGCGGGGAGGCCCCCCCCCCCCCCCCCGAGGCTCGATCCGTCGCACGTCTCAGCGGCCCGGTATACACAGACCCCCCCCCCCTAACCTTCTGGTTCTCTGCCAAAAAGATCTCCTATCGCCCCCCTCCCCGACCCCCCTCTCCATCTCAGCCACTCTGCCCAGGGCTCCTCAATCACTGTTAGTAAAATAAATAAATGCCAAACAACGTGACGAGAGAGGCGAGAGCGAGAGAGAGCGAAGCGGAGCGTGTGTGGCTGGTTCCCTGCCGCGGCCGGTTTTGAGATCCGTCTCCGGGACATCTCGCGTTGCGGAGCCGCGTGGTTGGTGTGAGCTCGGATGGTGTTCACGTGGCCGTCGTGAGCCGAGATCGAACTAGGGAAGGTGGCCTTGTGTGTGGGGGGGGGGGTGTGATGATGTGCATGCACTGTGCCTCTGCATCGAGCAAACCCTCCCACTTGTTTAGCACCATCCTAGGCTTTAACTGATTAAAACAAAATACATAAAACGGTATAATGTCATGTTAATCCGTTTGGACATCTCGCAGAGCAACGCACTCCCCCCCCCCCCCCTCGTGTGTTAGAGAACGGCTCCCCCAGAAGAGAGCGTTACAGAACTTATTCGGAGATTCCTTCACAGAGCACTTTTGCCACCCACCCTGCCACCGATAGAAATGTCCGACGCACGAGCGTCTCGCCCAATGTCGTTTCTTCTTCATCGTCGTCCTGGAATTAAGTGCCGGACCAAGTTGGGTGCGACGGGAGTTTTATTTGTGCAGTCGTTGGTGACCCGGCTTCGCCACCCTTGAGAGAAACCCCATTGAACCGGGTTTAATCAAAATCGCCATTGATCCTGGAGAAATCCGATGAGCCATGAAGCTCTTTCAGAGATGTCCTCATGTGTGGATGTTTGTTGCACTTCTTTTGCACCGCACATAACCAACTGCTAATCGTGGGCGGTTTGGAAAACCCGGATCGCAACCCCAGGAACCTCGGCGGCGACGGCTGCGGCCCGGCGTGTCTGACCTCTGAGGCACGAGGCGTTAATTTCAATTGATGGCCGGGGGATCGCTTCGTGGCTGCCTGCAGTGAGTGACGAGTCGGGGGGGGGGGGGTGGGGGGCAGTGTGGAGTGGAAACCCGAGAGGGCGCGGAGAAGCCTCGGTAGGCCGGGCAGGAAATGAACGCGCGCCGTGACGGAGCGCCGCGTTAGGGCAGCCTGCCCCGGCTCGAGCGAGTAATGTGTTGCAGAGCACGTCCTGGGACGACGATCAAAAGTTCTCCGCTATCTTAATTTGGCGAGAACGTGATGTTTTGGCCCCGGCGTTCTCTGCGCGTCTATGTCGAGTGGCTTTTTATTTTTTGCGGTGTGGGGTGTTTGGGGTTTTTTTATTTTTCCGAAGAGGCCACAGGAATGCCGAGGGGCCAACTCGCCAGAGCCCCCGAACGCCTCCGCCGGGCGATTTCCATCGATTGCCGGCGGCGTGCAGCCGAACGGATTAAATTTTAAAATAACAGCGTGAAAAAGGTGGCGCGCGGAGGGGTGGGGGCGGGAAATTATTGTGTTTTTTGGTTAATTATTGAACGAGGGCAATTTCCCTCCGAGGATCCGCGCGAGGGCTCGGTTCTTGACGCGCGCGCACCTGGGCCCTGGCGAAACGACTCCCGCTTCTACTGACCTTTTGTTGGCGACATGTTTTTTAAACTGGAAGAGGAGAAGTTGGGGGTGGGGGTTGAGGGTGGTGGAGAAGTGGGGGGTGGGGGGGGTCAAAAATCAAAATAAATGCTGGCCCCTTTGGCCCCGGCGATGGGGCGCGTGACTGAGTTTCGGCTATTCCCGTCCGCGACGGAGAAGCAAAGCTGTGTCGGCAGCGCGGCCCCCCGGTTTATCAGCCGCTGGGCCCAGAGAGTTTAGATAAAGGAGAGTGCAGTAGACGAGGAGTGTCTGTCTGCACAACACCAACCCAAGCCATGCTGGCTGGCCACTGTTGCCATGTTTAATCAAAACAAAGCAATGGCAAAACCGCCCCCTTTGTTTAACCTCCTCTTGGCTTTTGCTTTGCCGAAATATTGTGTGGGGCATAAGGGCGCGCGTCCACCCTTCTTCCGAGATGTACTGTTCACCGTGAAAGAGTTGGTCAAATACCTTCAGAGGGGCTCTCTAGAACTGCCCGTCTTTGGAGGTTCTTTCACAAGTCGTGGCGTAAATGGGCAATTGCATGGCTGCACGCTTTTTTTAGTGGCAGTGATGGTTGAAAGTTATGGTGATTGCATCGATGGTGATGGCACTGATGGTGATGATAATGCTTGTTGTGACTGTTGTTGATTTGCTGGTATCAATGATGGGTCTGTGTCATACATCACGATGCTTTGGACAACTCTCGTTTAAACATGATGTTCTTGCCCAGTTTCCTGTCGCAACAGTAGGCACGGTGAGTGCGGATGACATAAAAGCACTGAATGAATAATGCGTAAGTGCACAGTTTCAGTTCAGTTCATTTCGAAGTATCCTGTGAGCTGAGAAGCCCTTAAGTCGGGTTTTATCAATAACAAAAAACTCGCATTGTGAGTTATGATCATCATTAGCCACGGTTAGTTCACCGCTGGATGAACGCCGCCTCCCGAAGCCGCCACCACAACCACCTCGTGCAATCCTGCGATGTAGCAACCCACCAAGCCACTTGTAATTGTGCTGGTTGCATCACTCCATCTCTTTGACCATCGACCATCGTCCACCCCACGCCCACAACTTAAATTTCCTTAACAGTGTGGGGAATTATGTCATTAGCCTCCCGTGCGTTCACTAATCCATGCCTTCCTCGCCCCCTCCCGTCCCTCAATGTAATTCCAAGCACGCATCTCTGAACCGCTCCGCCGACAGCAGTCGGCACGCACAGGTTATTTGTTATGCATTAGCCTCCGTTGAAAAATCACCAACACGTGTCTCAAACAACTTTCGTATGCGAGATTCCTGCCCCCCCCCCCCCCCGCCTCCCCCCGCCTCGAGTTCACAAGAATTGGGAAGGGGACGATGATTGGCATGGAGCCGCCCGCCGTCGGAGTAACTCGGAAACGTGTGTGGGAAGCGTGGCTGTCCACGAAGATCGATGGAGGACCATGCCGGTTCTCGGCTAAGCCAGACGTTCTCCGGGGAACAACGCCGTCTTGTGTAGGATTCTGTCCGGCGAGAGAGGTGTGCGCAGTTTCTCGCCCACGGGTGCGTCTTGAACGCAATAACAAGCTTGACGCTGCACAGGCTCCGTGACAGAATTCGGAGCAGAAAAAAAATAAACGCGTTTGTTCCCGCGGTGGTTCTGTCCGTTAGCGCGTTTCTCGTAAATCTTTTTTTTCCATAACGCCGGCATGCTCTCTTGTTCATCTACACCCCCCCCCCCCCGCTCTTTCTCCAGGTTCAGTTGTTCCCAACGACCAAACCAAGGCCTGGAAGGTTCCGGATTCCACACACTTCCCCGACTATGCCACGTCGACCAGCGAAGGTGAATCCTGACCCCACCAAACTCCCCGACCATCGTAGCCCGGCAGGACAGGGCAGCCGTCTCTCGTCCTTGCCAATGCGGCCGTTGTAGGAGCCACCGAGGCCTGGCGATGGCTTGGAAGTTGGAGCCGTAATTGACTGAAAAACTCTGAACTAGTTCTGTGATGTCATCTTCCACAGTCCGTTCTCCAACATGTCCCAACGCGTTCCGCCGGAGAGACGTTCATCACGCAAGTCAAACCGGAATTCTTAAGAGTTGGAATTTGCTCAATTTAAGCGTAAACATACAATTCGAAGTGATGATGGGGGGAGTGATTCGTAACTGGGCTCAAACTATCAGGGCTTTATCGTGGGCGGCTGACACCCAGAATCGAACCCTGGCTCTTACAATCGGTACCCATTTGTTGAAAATAATTGGTGTGGCCGCTTGGATGCCTCCGTCATCACAAACTGCCGGGCTTGACTCTACTGCCACTCTTGTTGACCACGTGTTGTTGTTTCAGAAGTGAAGCAAAACAGCGGGGGGGGGAGGGGTTTGTGTGTGCCCAGTACATGTAACAGCCCTTTGGGCCAATCCACTGCTGGATGAGGGCCTCCCCATGCCCGTCACTGGGTTCGATGACTGGCAGCCACTGATATGTTATCCGTGGTCGGGAGCATCGGGGTGTGATCGAGCAGGGCCAGATGAACCTCATGAGCGAATAACGGCCTTGAAGCCCTCATGTTTTGGTGTAAGGCCCTTCCTTTAAGGGCCTCCGTTCCACATCAATAGAACAGCTGAAGCGACGATGTCGCGCGGCCATCCGGCACATGCTTTGGTCTTTGAATTTACGATCACATCATTGCAGCCTTTGCCACAGCTGAAGATAGGAAAACTAAATGTTGGCGACGTTTTGGGCAATGGCCCTTCTTCATAGCACAGAGAGAGAGGCCAGAGAGAGAGAGGCTGATATGAGTTGGCGACGGTGGTCTGTACCTTGGGGCCTGATAAAAAATTAATCTCAAGTCTTATCGGACTCCCAAATAAATACAATAAATTGGTCATCGGCCCTCTGACTTTGCAGATCAAATATTTTCCAGCAAAGCAAAATGTATTCAAACGAGCAAACTTTGGACCAGTCTCGTCGGCGTGCTTTATATGCTCGCGGAGATGCAGAGCGGAGGCCATAACCCGTGATGCTCCCACCACAATGCAAGGTGGATCTCACCCCCTCTCCAGAATGCCTTGGGGCTGAGGGGGCATCCGCTGTACCGCAGGGCTTGCTGGCCGCTTGGTAACTTGGCGACCGCGGAGGTGTGGCTGTGACAGCTGAGGCCGCAGGTGGCTCGACTTGGCATTTTATACTCAAACTAAAACTATTTTTATTTGACCAGGTAAAGGCCCACCGAGTGATGTAGCTATTTTTCAGAAGCGACCTGGCCACAAGTGATAGCTCAACCGAAGTGTCTTATCGTCACGTGGATCATTTCTAGCAGCCAAGTACCATAGACACACACGTTGATTCTAAATGTGGGGTGAAAAACCGGAGGACCCAGAGAAAAGTCCAGCACACCACGGGGAGAGAGACATGCAAACTCCAGGCGAGGTCGTTACCATCTCGTCTCTGTGGCGCCCAGCAGGGGGGGGGTTGGTGAATCGGTAAGATTCGTGAGACTGCCAAAGCTCCACTAGGCTAAGCTGTTGTGAAGATGGCAGCACAGCAAGTGGGTTCCTGATCCCATTTGCGCGGACCTATTCAAGCGTCACCTTGACTTCCTCCCACATGCAAAGCGCTCGTGAAATATTACAATTGGTCAAACGCCCTAATCCTGGACTGTCCCGATAGAGTCCTAAGACTCGGGGAGGATTTCCAGGATAAGTGAATGACATCATGGATCCCCTCGGCTGCTTAACACGTGGCAGCGATGGATCTCTTGGCAAGGCTCCTGGTGCAAGGAATTAAATAGTGGCCCCCTTGTGCAGTTTACTTCCTCCTCTTCGTAGCGCGGTGCCAGGGGCCCCCCTTGGGTGCCGTTGCACCGGCTGCGTGCCCGATCACTCCGCCACTATCAACATCGGAACGCTCGACCAACGCTCCACCGCGAATGTTGCGCAACGTGCGACCATTGCGCAACATCTGACCGGGCGGGTGAGACTTCTCGCCCCTCTCGGCCATTCCATCGCAAACTATCGCCCTTCGTTGCAACTCCCACGCGCATGCGTGCGTGGCGCGTCACGGACAATCGGATTGTATGTAAATTCTGCCATGGGCAGGTGTCGTGGTTGCCGGGTTTAACGCACAGCCCCGGGCATGCAAAGATCACCGCCACAGGAACATCCACGTATTCTTCTTGGCTAAAGAGCCCCCTCCACCCCCGCCCTACGTGAGCCAAGGCACGGCCGCTCGGGCCAACGAGTCTGACAGCGCAGCGCCGCTGGAATGCGTCGGGTGTGCGCAGACGAGCGCGAGTCTCGGGCCGCGTGGAGGATGCGGTGTTGGTGGAGGGGGGGAGGGTAGAGGGGGCGTGCCGGTGTCCGGCTGGAGGATGAGCGATGGTGACACGGCCCGTCCCTGGGGCCATCGGCGACACAAACGCAGCCACTCGAGCGGTGTCACGACCCCTGCCGTCTGGCCGGCGGGCCTCTCCCACCCCCCCACGCTCCCTCGGCGTGCTTGCCGCAGCCGCCGGTGACCCCACGTGTTCCCGATGCCTCGCGGGGGGGGGGGGGGGGGGGGGCTCCGGATCTGATGGACATCGCGCCGCGGCGCAACTCTCAAGTGGAGCCGCGTAATTGGAGCCGCGGTTTGTGCATTTTCCGTCGGGTCACGTCCGTCCGTCGGTCGGTCGGTCCATTCGTTTTCCTGGTTGTGCCACACGCACCGCGTTAACCGTGCACGGTCGTGCCACACGCGCACCGGCCTAGCGAGCATCGACCGCCATCCGGCCACGTCGGAGGGGGGGAGTGCCCGTGAACACCCCACGCTCGTGACACCCGACAGCCACGTGTCGGCCTCGAGCGCGACCTCCGATTGGCAGGCTTGGCTACGTGCGGTGCAAAAGAAGTTCAACGCGCACACGGAGCACGGGGTGGGAACCGAGGTGGCGATTGGAAGCGCCCAGCTCGGCCGGCCCTCGTCACACGTGACCGCCTCGCGCCTGGCTACGGAAAATCCAGACGGGCGACAGGGCGTCGCGCCGCTCCGGACATGCGGATCGCTGCGAGCGACCGCCCGATGTGAAGGGCGTCACGCGCGACCCCTGTCCTCCGGTCGAGCGCGGTAACCGCGGCGGTGTTTTTTTTTTTTGTCCTCGCACGGCCCATCCGACCATCGGGCGGACGTGTACGGCAAGGGCGGCCGCCGCGACCGGCTGCCGGAGTTTATCATGAAATGTTTGGCAGAGCCAGGTGTGACCGATAACGTCAGCGTAAGTCCATAAACCCTCCACGCCCCCACCCCCCGCCCCGCCCCATCGACCACACCTGGCGTGAGGAATTTGAAAACCCCGTGGCGGATCGTCGCGACGGAGCCCACGCTCCCGTCGACGCCACCGCCGTTAATCCCGGATTGATGCCGTTTGTCAGGGGCGGCCGGTGGAGCCGGTCCTCGTCTTTCTCCGCCTCTCTCTCGGTCTCTTTCTCTCTCGCTTTCATTCTCTGCTTCTCCGCCCTCCCTCTGTTGGTGGTCGCACGATGCACATTGCCCCCCCCCCCCCCAAGTCGCCTGCCACGTGCGTATTCACGCTACAGCGTGGGGAAGCTCTCATGATATCTCTCGGCATCTTCTCTCGCTCCCAACTTCTCAGGGGGACGGGAAGGGAGGGCCGGGCCCTCCCTGTCAGGGCCCCGGCTACCGTGGGGCAGGTTTCTCGTCGGTATCCCGACTCCGGCAATGTTTTTCGATGTCGCGAGGAGCTGAAGGGAAAATGGATCCCTGCGATATACTTGCTCGCGTCAATTTTGGCAGAGACCCGCGAGTGGATGCCCATTCCCCCAGGAAGTAGTAATCAGCAAGCAATTGCAGATCTGCTGCACCTTCATCTTTTTATCTGTGATCTAACAAATACTCGTTGACGAGTCGGTCTCCCCCAGCTGCACCCCCCCTCCACCTCTCTCTCCGTCGTCATCATCGTCATCGTCGCACGTGCCGCTCAGCCGCCCCGCGCCGATCATTCCCGCGGGAAGTTGCGTGGAGGCCACGTCCCAAGCAGGCGCCAACCCTGAAGCTGATGGTTTTCTTGGCGGCGCGTGGGAGCACTGTTTATCGTGTTTTAAAAAGGCTAATCTGGAGTAATAGCACGACTTGCATTGTGAATTTGCCCTGAGCGAATTGGCCACGGACCGACTCCGGGAAGGGAGCCCCCTGATCCCTTCCAGACTTCTCTTCTGCTTTCAGTTAACGGCTCCGAGCCCCAGTTGCCGTTGTTGTGTTTTTTCAGTTATTTTATACACGCGCGGCATCGGCGCGAAGATTAATTTCCCTTTAAAATGTCAAACGGCGGTGTTAATTTTTATTAAAATCGCTGGGCGGTGGCGGCGGGAGAGGGTCGTGGTGGCGTCGCCAACTTCCCTCGTCTTCCTCCTCCGTGGCGACGACGCGTTCCCTGTGCCAAGGGCATCGCCGGTGCCACGATGGAGGAGGAGGGCACCTACTGGCACACATGCCCAAGCGTTGCTTAAACTCCACCAACCAATCAACCGCTGACCCAAAAATTTTGATGTTTTGGAAAATTATACCCGGTAACCAACAATTTCCTCTGGGTTCTTTTTTTCCCCCTTTTATTCTTAAAAAAAATAAAAAGTTAGTCTTTAGGGAAGGCGTGTGAAGCCCTGCGCCAAGAACCAATCATTTAATTTTCAAGGCACCCGAGGCTGCAATCTGCTTGAGATGAACCGGGCCGAATCTGCAAAATCAACATTTTAGGGGCTCGCTATCCCGAGCTCCATCGGCTATCGGCGTCACGGGGCTCCGGTTCACTGGTCGCACACAATCCTGGGATGAAAATCACCCTTTTCTGTGTCTGTAGAGCGTGCATGAGCTGTCATCATCATGAGCCGAGCTCTATCCACTGTTGGATGAAGGCCTCCCACGAGCCGTCGGTTTCCATCTCTCGTGGTCGCACGATGCAACAACCACTTCAGCGCAGGAGCTGATTTTATGCCTCGGTCTCCGCTGTTTGTATCCTCTGTCTCGTGCGATCCCACCTTTGGCTGCCACTCTGTCATTAGCCTCGAGCACCGGGCTGTCAACAGTTCGAGCGACGTGGCCTGCCCAATTCTGTTTTACGTTTGACGTGTCTGACCAAACGTCCATCTCACAGCCACCATCTTTTTGCGAGTCCATCAAACGAGCATCCCTTTGCGGGACGCCAACAGTGTTTTTTTTCTGGTTGGACTGGCCCCCTGTCACTGGAACGTGGAGTTATCCCAGCACTGGCTCGGAGGCGGCATCAGAGACGGGCGCCGCACTCGCGCTTGCTTGACTTGTTTTGACAGTGCCTCGTTAAAGTGCCATTGTTTAAAGTGCCCGGCCTGAAACATCCATAACATTCTCTTATTTAATGGGGCTGTGTAAGGGGTGGGGTGGCAGGGGGGGGGGCGGGGTGGGGGAAGGCAGCAGTGAAAGAATCCGAAGACGAACAAGAAAAACACAGCTTTTTCTCTTAATGTTAAATAAACTGTATAAAAAATGGAGTAATGGCCCACGAAACTCTCCTGCCCCCCACCACCCACCCCTCGTCGGGGAGATGCCTCGGAAGCTCTTAAGGAGGCGACGATCAATCTTGCCGCGGACATTTTTAGTGTCGGCGTGCTCGCCCCGTGTCCCGAGGCTTCCGGAGGGGTTGACCGCAATTGGCTGCAACAAAGGGGGGCGCCTGTCGAGCGCTGTTAGCCGCCCCCCCCCCCGCGCAATCAAAGCGCCCCAGCCGCCGGCGCCCAGCCGGGTCCTCTGGCCAATGCGCCGTGATGGTGGGGTGGGGGGAGGGGTGGGGGCGATGACGATGATGAGGAGGAGGAGGGTGCGCGGGCTCAGCGGACGACGGGACAATACCGTGCTGGGGCCCCGTGACTCTATCTTATTGATAGACAGCACTCGTGACGCACGTTCGCAGCGTCACGACCACGTGTAGCCCCCCACCCCCACCCTCGTCCCCTGGGCCTCATCGTCCACCCGAAAACGCGTGGGGGGGGGGGGTGGCGTTGGAACGGCACTGGCTGTCGTTTGGAGCGGAGGAGTTGGGAGTTGCCCCCCTTGTCAGTGGCATCTGCAAGCGCAGCAGCGTTTGTCTTTACAGTCGGCCTGATTCTGCCGCCATGACCCAGAACGGAGGGGGGGGGGGTCGAAACTGGCGCAGCGGTTTGCTTGCTCAATCAACTGCTGCTCTGGGGTGTGTTCTGACTGGGCCCCATCCATCCATCTGGGATCGATTTAAATTGAGTGCCACTTTGTGAGGAAGTCAACAGTGGTTTTCCTTTTTGGGTTCTTGGATCTATCTGTGCGTTATACCCCCCCCCCCTCATCCCCTTCCTTTTGTAACTTTCTGACCACTCCAGATCATCTTGGGGGTCTCTCCGAGTATTTTACCCTCCGCTTTTGTCACTCGCTCGTGAAAACGAAATGTTATTTAAGGGGTGAAAAGCAACATTGAGCAGTGTTGCTGTGCACCGTACAATATTTAATGCTCACTTGACTGTGAATGTGTCAACTGGACCAGATTTAAAGGTGTTGTTTCGTGATGATGATGCTGCTGCATTGGTCGTTTTGCCCAAGCACGGATAACACAAACGGCTCGACAAATCCTTGAAAGGAAAAATATACAATCGGCGACGTTTTGGGCAATAGCCCTTCTTCATGGCACAGAGAGAGAGATGGTGGCTGATACGAGTTGGCGACGGTGGTCTGTACCCTCCCCCCCCTTTTGTTGTAACTTTCTGACCTGGACATCTGTGAGAAGAAGCGCTTCATAATATCCACGTCGGATTTCTCCCTGGGTCAGGAAAGATTGTGATTCTGCCGCGCACGGCGCTCTGTCAGGTGCGCGCCGGTTTTTCCTCTTCACGTGCCAGACGCGCGTGAACGGAATTGCCCAAATATCCCCAGCGCAAGGACTGTCGCCAAGAAGTCTTGAGACTAGGGGTGAGGCTTTGCTCGATAAATAAAGGGCCCCATTGTCGTTTCAACCATTATTAAGTGTACTCTCCGGACTATAACGTGCGCTGATTTTTAAAGCATTCATACGAGAGCAGTTGGTGCGCATGTGTGTGAACCAGAACGTACCTTCACTGCACAAGTTCAGAATCAGAATCTTTATTGATCCTGGAGAAATCCGATGAGCTATGAAGCTCTTTTTCACAGATGCCCGGTTGGGCCGGGTCAGAAAGTCAGGGGTGCCTCTTGCTCAACGGGAGTGTCTTATTATCGAGAGAATACGGGTATCTATTTTATTTATTGGTCCTGTTTTCTGGAGCACTTTATAATCCAGAGAATTCGGTATCTTCATTTCTGACGGGGCCATAATAGTCTGAGGTCCTGTGCTGTGCACCCCCTTGAGTCGTCCCCCCCCCCCACCATACATTAACCCAGCCCTGGGGATCGTGGCGATGGGGCAGGGTGAGGGTAGAGGCCTGTTGAGGAGGTGGACAGAAAGAAACGGAGTTGAGACGGAGCGCTCGCCTACGAGAGAGATGAAAAGCAACACAGGACGCGGTGTAAATATCCCAGCGAAGCGAATCGCTGCTCCGTGCCACGCTCTCGCCGCGCAGAAACTCGACAAGCCCAAACGCCGCTCTCTTTAAAACTCCAGTTTTCATTTCAACAGGTTCTTCGGGACGGCGAGCGGGAGAACTGTACTCGCACTGTATAATGCGGGTCATGTTCACAGACACCCCCCCCACCACCCCTCCGTGGAGAGAGCCAATTGCCAGGTCATCTCGCAGCGTGCAATCCCGAATGCCTCGCTCATCGCACGCGCAGGGCCTGCTGGGGCCAGGGCTTCACCGAGCGTGGCCCACAGACGACGACGACGATCTATCATCCCCACTTTCGTAAAGCTAAAGGAGCAGCCCCTGCAATTGCTTGTGGAAGAGCCTCCACTTAAAGAAGAGAGGCTTTCGAGCCGAAACCCCCTCTGCATGGCACTTTACCAGACCACACGCGACCTACCAGTCGACACGCTGTGGTGCAAGCGAGTTGCACCGCTGGCTGGGTGGACACAGAGGCGGTGGTGGGGATTTAAGAATCTTCCCCGACCCCCCCCCCCCCCCCCCCCCGTTGTTTCATCTGCCGCACCAGGAGTTCGAATCAAACCGCGGCCCCTGGGTTTCAAGCCCAGCATGTGCTGAGCCTTACAACACCCCTGGCAGGCTCCTGATGCACGTGAGAGTAAAATAAATACGTAAAAAAAAATCTTACAATCAGACGGTCGCCGGCTGCCTTTATAAATCAGTTTGAGAGCGAGAGAGAGAGAGCTCTTGGTTCGGTTCCAAGCCACAAAACATACTGCCGTTTTTATATTGGTGCCGGGATGGTAGTGATGGTTTCTGTGAATTGGGGCGCCCCACGTTTCGCCAATCCCAGCAGCATTGGTGACTTTTTTAAATTACTAGTTACGTGTTTATTTTTGTCTATTTCCCCACGATTTTTATTTCGGGCACGTGATCGGCGTCACGAAGAAGAAGAATCCATTCGCATCTCTAGCGTGCACTGTTGGCGACGTACGGTGTGAAAGAAGTTCTGCATACGTACATGCAAAGCTGCGTGACCCCTTGGTGTGTGAGAATGGCCCGCGGAGACGAATATAGCAGAACTACCGCTAAGAATCCCTTCAAATGACCTCTGTTACCACACAGTAGGGGGCAGCACTTTCCCACCTGTTCCACCGTATGACAATCAAACCGACATTTGAATTCTCACGGCTGGACCTCAGATTGATTAAGTGCACAAATAACGTTCATGCGAGGGTTTCCATGTGCGGTCATTGGTGACCGCCCTGACGCTCTCGACTCGCTACATCTTGAAGAACCCCCCCCTCCCCCCGTTTAATCCCAGGTGGCCGAAACCTGGGTTCGATCCCAGGTTCTGTGCGGTGCCGGCTCGGAACGCGACTACTGGAGCCACCCTGGTGTGACCTCTTCCGTGTTTGTGTGGCGTGCTGGGGTCACGCTCGCCCACTCACCCGTGGGAGTGGCTCGTCTGGCATTGATTCGTGAATTCATC
>CM025644.2:3223193-3234921 GCA_014621495.2 Entosphenus tridentatus | reverse complement strand
GTTGTCGTCATCGCTGTTGATGTCTGTCGTTGTCGTCATCGCTGTTGATGTCTGTCGTTGTCGTCATCGTCGTTGTCGTCATCATCGTTGTCGTCATCGCTGTTGATGTCTGTCGTTGTCGTCATCATCGTTGTCGTCATCGTCGTCGTCGCCATCGTCGTTGTCGTCGTCGTCATCGTTGTCGTCATCGTCGTTGTCGTCGTCATCGTCGTCGTCATCGTTGTCGTCACTGTCGTCGCTATGCTATGTGAGCAGGGGTGACACAGCCGGTGTGCACGTTGTGCACTACAAACCATGAGATCCGAGTTCGATTCCCGGCCTCCGCTTGACATCATCAGGGGAGTGTTTTATCAGAACCCGGCACGGGGGCCCTCCCTTAAGTATCCTCGGCTGTAAATGAGTGCGTGGCGCAGGGCTGCATTCAGGCGGAAGAAAATTTGTTTGCACCGAGACCTGGGACCGGTATGCACACGTACGTTGACCTTCTTTCGCACCGTACGTAGCCAACCGTGCCAACCAGAGGTGCGCTATTGCTGTGTTCGACTTCATCGCAGGAGACTCTACAGTACTAATAGGCCTCGGCTGACCGGGAAGTACGTGGAGTCAGTGTCGAGTCCTCGGCATGGGTTGGGGGGGAATCGACAAGCGGAAACAGCGACCCGCTGTCGTGACCGTGGCTGCTGCTGTCGTGTGTGTGTGCACACGCAGCTCCGCGCGAGAACAACAAGATGGAGATCGTGTACATCCTCATCCCCAGCCTGGCCGTGCCGGCGCTGGTCGCGCTGCTCTTCTTCCTCGTCTGCGTCTGCCGCAACCAGCGCAAGTCGTCGGCGGCGTCGCCACGCTCGCAGGCCAAGCCGGTGGCGCGCCACGACATGGAGCTGTCGCTGCTCACGCCGCACAAGCAGGTGAGGGGAGGCCGAGCGGTTGCCTTGGTGGGACTCGCCTGGCCCCGCGCGCTGCCGTGCTGTCGCGGTGTTGGCCGCAATAAGGAACCAGTGGTCCCCGCCGTGGTGCTCGTGGCCGGGAGAACGGTCTCTCCCGGCGGCTGCCGCAGCGGGGAAGAGTACAAAAACAGATGTTGGGCGAAACGATCGGCATCGGCGCATAAAATACACCTCCGGCATTTAATTACACTCGCGGTCCCACTCTACCACTTCGATTTACATGCCAGCTGCGTGCGTGCGTGTGCGTTTGCGAGCTCGTATGTGGAGTTTCGCACGATGCTTTGAAGCATCGAGCCAGCGTCGAGCCGGCGTCGAGGAGAAGCCTGCTCTGCTCCTCGCTCGTTCGCCCGCTCGAAGGGCCCCCCCCCACCCCCTGCATTGCGAGCATCCCCCACCCACCCTCCCCCTGCGCGCGAGGGTGCCGCTCGCGGAATTCCCGGCGCTGCTCTCCCGCGTGCCGTCACCTCCTCGCCTGCTCCTCGCGAATGCTCGATCTTTGCGCTTGCTCGCTGAGACGTGTCGTGCGATAGACAACGGAGATTACTCTCCTGCCACCGTCGCCCTGCGATGAATAAGGGCCACTGCACAGAACATCGCCTGCCGTGCGTCGGTGCGGCGTTATTGGCCCTCGTGAGTTTTCGCGGTCCGCACCTTGCGCGCTGCTGCCAACACAGTGGCGCGAAAGTGTTTCTCGCTGCAGCACGGAGGTGGAGAAAGCAGCACGAGGCCCGCGAAGTGCGCGAAAGAAGAGCGGAGGAGTCGCGAGCGGGGAACTAAACTCCGCGGCAGGGAGACGAGCACGAGGCCGAGTGAACGTGCCGAGCTGGGGACACCGTCACTCGGGCTGAGTGGACCCGGGCGGCAAAAGTCGCTAGCGGGGACGAGCCTCGTATCGTGGGGGGGAGGGGGGAGCCGCTCGCGCGAGCACCCGGCACGGAGATGGAGCGAAATCGTTTGCTCCTGTGCAGGAGCTCGATGGGTTGCTGTGTCGCGCGTCCGTGACGTGATGGCGACATCCCGCATGGCGGCGAGCCATGGTCCAGTACCTCTCCCCCCACGTTACTCTCCATCTCGCGCTACTTCCGTGCGGAGGGCGTCGGCTGAGAACGTCTGCTGAGTGTCTTTGGCAGACCGTCATCCAGCAGTAGATGGGTCATGGCTACCGATGACGGCGAGAATGTGTTGGGGCTGCGGGCATCCGGGAAGGAGGGGGAGGGTGGGGTGAGGGAGCCCTGGCGGGGTCGGCGCTCGTTCTCGAGAGCGTTTAGCCGCGCGCCCGGGAGGTCGACACGCTAACGGATGTTTACGCGCACGCGCGCGCGTGTCTGCGCACGTTTGTCCCGGCGGCCCGGCCACTCGGTCAGACTTCCACTCGGGGATTTATGGGCGCCCGATTTACACGAAAGTCGTCCCTGTGTTGTGACGGAGCTCGGGTTCTGGCTTAAACACCCTCCTCCTCCTCCTCGGCGGGAGCAGATGGTTGCGATAAGTGGCCACGGCGACACGTGGAGGCACTTAAGGAGACGGGTGGCGGGGTCACGCGGGGTCACGCGGGGCGCCGCTTAATGGCGTGGCTGAGCACGGCTGGCCTCGCCGGGGCCGCGCCGAATCTCGCGGGGAATGGGAGAGAGAATGCGGGGGGGTCACCCCAATCCCCGCCCCCCCCCCCCCCCCACCGTTCTACTTACGCGTGCGTGAGCGCATCGCAACACGCACCTGCGCGACCCCGCTGCACCTGCGCGATTAAAGAAAGACTTGGGCAGGAGGGGACCCTCCTGCGATGGAGTCCATGAGGCTCGGCGAGGGAGCGGAGGAGCGGATGGCCGCTGCGGTGCGAGACGTGGGCTTGGGCCAGCGTTGCCCACGCAGCCGGGTTTCCTCGGGGGGGGCTCGGCAAATGCGTCCGGGACCTGTTGAAGTGAATGCGACCAGAGGGCCGTTGCGCAACCGCGCGGAGCGCCAACACACGCACGCAGATCCAGAGGCGCCATCGTGTAACCAATGCGGACTGTCGGGGTTAACTGCACAAAGGGATGGTGTGGCACGCACCATACATAGTGCTGATGGTTCCACACCGCACCATTTTAAAAAGGAAGCAATTGGAGCTATGCGCTTCTAAATAATCTAGATCAAAAACTCATTTCTTTAGAAGTGCTTTTTTGTGTTTAGTTGTCCTTTATCCGCACCTCCCAATTAGCACGTTTGGCTACGTACGGTATGAAAGAAGTTCAACATACATAGACTCAACAACATACAATTAAGGCTGGTCTGACAGGTGATGCCCTAAATTGGCTCAAATCTGACTCGCACCAGACGTTAGTTACGGCTGGGAATTGAACTTAAGTTTCTGGGATTGTTCATAAAATTTGAATCCCAATCTTGGATCTGTGGTCCTTTGAGCCATTGGCCTGAACGTGGCCACCATGGTGGGCACTGCCCCTACGGTTGACACTGCCTTCACGGTGGGAATTGCCCTTGATTGACATTGTCCACGATCGGGGGGGGTAGCATGTTCCTCCCCAGATGGTACCGAGCAGCCACCACTCCCACCCCCCCCCCCCCCCCAGTCGGTGCAGATTCGGTGGCAGCGGCGGTGCCGGTACCTGCCCCGTGCCACAGCAGAGTCAGACAATGTCTCAGGGGAGCTCGCTTGGCTCTCTGCCACCTGCCTCTCCCGCCTCTCTCTCACCCTGCCGCCTGCCCTCTGCCGCCTGCATCTCTCCCTCTCCTGCCTGCGTCTCTCTCTGCCTCTCTCTGCCTCTCTCTGCCTCTCTCTGCCTCTCTCTGCCTCTCTCTGCCTCTCTCACCTGCTGCGGCAACTCCAGCCGCAGGTTTTCCAAAAAATAAGATTTCCAGGAACGGGCCGAAGAGAAAGAATAACACGCACGCTTCCCAGAAAGCTCCATGGAGCTGGCTCTCACGTGCGTGGATTTCTCCAGCAAAATATCAATTTCCTTTGAATGTGTGTATATATATAGTACGTTGTTGCATGTGTAATATGTATTTATATTTTGTTCCATTGCTGTGATGGTAACCATGACCACACTCGCAAATGAAAACTAATTTCTTAAGAACTGCTTTTTGTGTTAGTTTTGTTGTCCTTCCCCGCACCTCCGATCTCGCGTGGTTGGCTACGTATGCTGCGAAATTAGTTCAACATACATCGAGGTCACACGTTCGATTGCATGTCCAGGTGTGGAAGTGGCAACAATGGGGGCAGGTTTCCTAAAACTTCCCTCCTCCTGCCCGCTGCTGCCTCCTCACTACCCAGCCGTGTACTTCACAGTCGATTGTCGGATTGTCTATTTCGGGGTAAAGCGTGGGTACACCTTCCACCACCTCCTCTTCCTTTGAGACGTCTGGCCGACGCGAAAGAGTCGGCCACGTCGCCTCTGAAAGGTCTCCTTACGGTGCCCGTGTGCCCCTTCCGGCGACGGCGGCACGAGCAAGGAATTGCGCGGGGCTGCATCTTGACCTTCTCGCGTCGTGTTCCCTGGCTTCCTGTCGCCGCAGCTCAAACTGCGGGAGCTGCCCCCCTCGTCGCTGCAGATCCTGGAGGAGCTCGGCGAGGTCCCCTTCGGCAAGGTCTACCGGGGGGTGCTCTACCTGCCCGGGGGGCCCTCGTCAGCCGGGGGGCCCTGCCAGCCCCCCCAGCATCCCGGGAGCTCCGCGGCCGCCCCCCAGCAAGTCGCCGTTAAGACGCTGCGGGACCCCAGCGACGCGCGACTCTGGCAGGTGCGGGTCACACAGAACGGCACGAGCGCGATGATGATGATGGCGACGTTGATGATGATGATGGTGTAACGGTGATTGTGAAAACGACGGCGATGGTGATGACGACGACGATGGTGATGACATTGACGGTGAAGTTGTCTTTGGCACTGGCACTTTACATTGGCGCTGGGTTCGTTGTGATGGTTTCTGTGAGTCTCTTGAATCGAGGGGGGAGGGGGGGGGCACTTCCGGGCTCCGGCGATCCCAGCAAGCAGCGGAGAACACTGTCATGTGCTATACCACGATGGTGTTCGAAACCCCCCACACCCACGCTCGCTCGCTTGTCCATTTACAAACGTCCCGAGTTTTTGTTCATTCTTTTTGGGGCCATTTTTTTTACTCCTCCCCAATTTCAGGCCGATTGCTCTTTCTCGTCACGAGACTGAGTACATTCGGATCTCTCGCAAGGCAGTGCAACTCGTCGGGATGGAGAATGGACCACGAAAGTGGATAATCACGGATCTAACTCTGAGATCATTCCAAGTGACAGTCTGGCCCGCACGCAGTAAAGGGGCAGCACTCTCCTAGCCACTCTGCTATATGAGAGTAATGTTCGTCGTATGATGGTCAAAACCAACGTTTAATTCTCATGAGAGCGGGCAGCCAAAGTAGGTGCAGGGAATGCTGCGTCACATCTTGTGCCCTATCGGGACAGCTGCCACTGGTGAGCCTTCCCCTGGCTGGACTGCAGCAGGGCATTGAAGCGGGTGGCCTCAGCCGCATTTTTCTCCCCAGTGCTAATGTTTACACATCGCAACAGGTACTCGTTTGAGGCCTAGGGGAGGCCCAGGACTGGTTCGGACAATCGTCAAAGTTGTTTGCCTGTGACCCGGGAATCGATCCCGGGTTGCCGGGGGTTTGTGGCGCAATGCGCTGACCGCCGCCGCACGCGCGCGCACGCTCGCTCGCAGGAGTTCCTGCACGAGGCCCGCCTGATGGGCGCGCTGGCGCACCCCAACGTGTGCGCCCTGCTGGGCGTCGTGTCGCCGCCGCCGGCGCCGCCGCAGCAGCAGCAGCAGCCGCCGTGCCTCGTGTTCGAGTACCCGGCGTGCGGGGCGGGCGGCGCCGGCGGGGCCACCGACCTGCGCGAGTTCCTCATCTCGGCGGCGACGGCGGCCGGGCGGCGCAGCAACCAGGAGGGCAGCGGCAGCGGGAGCGGCGGCGGCGGGGGAGGCGGCGGCGGCGAGGTGCTCGGCTTCCCCGTGCTGGAGCGCCGCGAGCTGCTCTGCTTCTCCACGCAGGTGGCGGCCGGAATGGAGTACCTGGCCTCGCGACACTTTGTCCACAGGTGAGTCTACGCTCACGCATAGGGCCGGGCCGGGCAGGGCCGGGCTGGGCCGGGCTGGGCCGGGCTGGGCCGGGCTGGGCTGGGCTGGGCTGGGCAGGGCCAGGCAGGGCTGGGCCAGGCTGGGCCGGGCCAGGCTGGGCCGGGCAGGGTAGGGCAAGGTAGGGCAGGGCAGGGTAGGGCAGGGCCGGGCCGGGCCGGGCAGGATAGGGCCGGGCAGGATAGGGCCGGGCAGGGTAGGGCCGGGTAGGGCCGGGCAGGGCCGGGTCCTTAGTGCCTGTAATATTAATTTCTCATGTCAAAAAGTTTTGATTTAAAGCTTTCGTGACTGCAGGGATTCATCTTCTTGGTTCTTTCGGTAAAGTCACGTAGAAGGGAAGTAATATTATTATTTTATTATGTTTTCTTTTTATTATTTTATCACTTCCCTTCTACGTGACTTTACCGAAAGAACCAAGAAGATGTCAAAAAGTGTAAAGGCACCCTCTGTGTGGTACACAAGGAGAGCCACTCACTCAGCTGGTAGCGGGTGGGGGGCAGGCGGTGGTACAATTGCGGCCGCACGCACCATCCCAACGGAGCGATTTGTGACCGCACAGGGACCTGGCGGCCCGCAACATCCTCGTGTGCGAGCGCCTCCACGTGAAGATCTGCGACCTGGGCCTGGCGCGCGCCGCCTACAGCTCGGACTACGTGCGCGTGCGCCCCAACTCGCCGCTGCCCGTGCGCTGGGCGCCGCCCGAGGTGGTGTTCCGCGGACAGTTCTCCCCCGAGTCGGACGTGTGGTCCTACGGCGTGCTCCTCTGGGAGGTCTTCTCCTGGGGCCAGCGGCCCTACGGGGGCCGCCCCGACGCCGAGGTGGTGACGGCGCTGGGCGCGCGCCGTCTCCTCTCGTGCCCCGACGACTGCCCGCCCTGCGTCTACGCGCTGATGCGCGAGTGCTGGCAGGAGGCGCCCGCCAAGCGGCCCCGCTTCGCCGACGTCCACGCCCGCGTCCGCGCCTTCTGGGAGGCCTCCTGCGCCGGCCCCGCCGCCGTGGCGCCCGCCGGGCCCGGGGGCGGCTGGCCGGCGAACGGCCAGGCGGCGGCGGGCCGCGAGTGGCAAGGGAACGGCGCCGCCGGAAGGGAGTGGGGCGCGCCCAACGGCCTCCCGTGCGGCGCCCGCGACTGGGTCCAGGACGGGGCGGCCGCCGGCGTTGCGAACGGCCGCTGGGAGGCGACGAGCGCCGGGAAGCCGTCGATGGCGCTGGGAGCGCCGGGGCCGTGGGACGCCATGGGCGGCGGCGGCGGAGGCGGCGGCGGCGGTGTCGCCAGCCGCTCGCTGTCGGCCTCCGGGTCGGCCAACACAACGCAGACCACGTCGCTGAGCGCCAGCTCGCTGAGCAACTACGCAGGGCCCATGGCCATGCAGCCGCAGTACCCGCCCGTGCCGCACCTGCAGCACCACCAGCAGCACCACCAGCAGCACCACCAGCAGCAGCACCCGCAGCAGCACCCGCAGCAGCACCCGCAGCAGCACCAGCAGCAGCACCCGCAATTTTACCACCACTACGGTTACCCCATGCCGGGCGGCCACCCGGCGGCGCAGGCTGCTGCTGTAGCTTACTCCGGCCGGTACGCTCTACCCAACAGTGCGGCGGCAGCGGCGGCGGCCGCGGCGGCCGCGGCGGCGGCGCACTACCCGCCGTACCACCCGGCGCTGCAGCACCACGGAACGGCCTGCCCCGTGGCCAGCGTGAGCGCCAGCGCGAGCAAGACGAGCCGTTCCCACAGCAGCGCCAGCGGGTCGACCAGCACGGGCCACGGCGCTTCCTCGCACGCCGAGCGGGCCCACCACGCGGCGTCGGCGGGGCCGGCGGCGGGAGGCCACGGCCACGGAGGGGCCGACGGTCACATCACCTCCACGGCCAGCTCCAACCAGAGCTCCAACACGCCGCTGCTGCGGCAAGACGGCGACGAGGGGGACGACGACGACGACGGCGACGAGGAGATGGGCGATTACGGGGTGCGCGACGGCCCGCCGCCGCCGCCGCCGCCGCAGCAGCAGCAGCAGCAGCAGCGTTATGCCCACACCGGCACCCCCTACGCTGCGGGCAGCCTCTCGCCGGCCTCCCAGAGTGCTGTGCAGCATCACCACCAAGTGCTGCCCCCCCCCTTGGGCTCCCAGCATGCCGCGGGGCAGCAGAAGGAAGAGGAGGATTCTGACGAGACGGCGCTTCTGGAGGACAGCGACGGGCCGACGGCGAATGAACTCTCCATCAAGGCCGAGCTGTGATTCGCCGCTTATCGTCGCAGCACGTCAGATGCTTAGTCTATTATCATTATCGTCCGTTATTAATGATATAATCCGTAAATGGTTATAGGTATTGCACAATCTGCAGGAATTTATTGGCAGGTGCAAGGCTCGCATCTGTGTGAGACTTTCCTCTTGATTTCCCATCAACAGCAGAGTGACAATGGGGGGATACCTTGCGCCCATAATCTTTGAAGCCGCAGCTCCGTCGCCTGATGCCCTATCAGAATCGTGTGCAACAGAGAGGGCGTCGGTGCAGTCAATACTTTACTTCAAGGAACCACTTGGCAAGTCATGAAGCTGAGTGGGCGTAAAACATCGTCCGTGAACTGTGACAGTACAGCGCCTCTGCGTCCCGACCACTAGACGCATCCACCCTAGCGAGAGCCGTGACGGATGAACCCACAAAGCATCAACTTTTGCACCAACAGAAGAGTCGCAAAAATCCAGGCGGGGACTTTTTGTAGCGGAAGAGAGCGAGTGACGGATAAAATGAAAGCGTGAAGTCGGGGCCGCACGGCAACAAACGCGAGCGGCCCGTGAAAGCGCGACGTGTTCGCGAACCCCGTCCCACACGACTCTGCGGCCGTCGCTCCGAGCCGGCTTGCAGAGCAGCACGAAGGGCTGGGGCGAGTTCCAAACGAGAAACACAAAATGTGTGCTGCGATTCCGGAATGCCGGCACGGCGGTCGTGCCAGTGGTGGGAGTTAACCTTTGCTATGCAATGACGCGGGCGCAGCTGCAAAACCCGCTCTTCGCTTTGCCACCCCGCACGGCAGCGCTCCGCACAATCGTTTCAAGAAACCGATCGTTTATATATCTGATTTTTTTACATATATAATTTGACAGCGTAGAATTCGCTTCGCTGCGTGCACCTTGCGCACACGGCGTACGCGCGAGCCTCGGCCGATTTTAATAATAATTACTCGTGGCTGCCAATTGCGCGCGCTCTTAAATAATAACACGCGAGCAAGCGTGCTGCCAAGCCGACGCCGCGATCGACCGATGCGTTTCGGTCGCTCTCCTAGCACACCGCGGCGCCAGCGGCTACTGCCGGAGGCGGCGGGCGGGCGGGAGCCTTGGTCATGTGCCGGGGTCCAGCGGTGTCGAGCGTCTCCCGGGGCACGGTGCTAATTGACGCAAAGGGGCTTGCGGAGACCGTCAGCCGCGGACCGAGAGCGGCCGACTGGCGTGCGTCGTGTGGGGCAATAAGACGAGGAGCGTTTTTGACGGCGGCTTTTCTACAGAGAACAGAAACCGTGTGGGTTGGTGTTAAACATTAAACATTGGCGATCATTCCTGCGGCAGTGAAGAGGGCACGGCGGGGGGGGGAGGGGGCGGGGGGGTGATCCTTGTATTGTGTTTCCAGATGCCATCGCCACGACCTCCTCGTTTCCCAATACACCCCCCCACCCACCCCTCCGCTCGTCCACTCGTGTGGAGTCACCGGATCCCACTTTCTCGCTGGGAGATTTTCCACGTCCACTGTCGCGCGACGGCGCCCTCCGAGCGGAAGAGAGCCCCCGGCCCCCCGCGTGTGCCTTGCAGAGAGAGAGAGAGCCGGTGGTTAATCGTGGCCCTCTTCACTGGAACGTTTTTTAGTTCCTCTTTCCACACACTGAATGTTATATTTTTTTTAATCTTTTAATTCCCCTTTCCCCCTCCGCAAAAAAAAATTGTATTGACCCATGTACAGTCTCTATCGCAACGACAAATCGTGTTTTTTTATGGTGTGCGCGCTGTATATAGGGAGATGCCCCAGCGGCAGAGTGAGCGGCTCGCGAACGGAAGGTCGCGAGTTCAAATCCTGATGGATGGGGTCGGGGGAGGGGGGGGTCGACTCGGCCCATCATCCCCTCTCCGGGGTGGATAAAGTAAGCACCGCTTTGTAGGAGAGAGTCAACAGAGATTGTCTTTTGTGGGTAGACTCGCCCTTGCCACAGCAATGAGGAATTCCCACCACTGGCTGCTGCAGGGCTGTCAAACGAGAGATGCTCGTTTGAGCTGGAAATCTCTGTATTTGATATAGAGGCGACACGGGAGTGGTGGGGGTATTGATGGGGGGGGGGTGCATTGAGAACACGGGGAGACAAGTGTTTGACGTTCCGTGTGCAACTCTTCCGTGCTTCATCCCGTGTGAGCGTGTGGGGGGGGGGACCACCTGGGGGGAGATGTGGTGGTGGGTGGATAGGGGGTACCTCTGTGGGTTTAAATCCCCGAGCACACGGCATTTCAGACGAGAGTACACCGATGATGAATTTGGGCCGTGGCCAGGGTCTTCAAGGTCCCGTGCGCTGCTACCAATCACGCTTGCTCCATAAAAGCGCTCGCCATTAGCCAGCGCTTTGGCCAAATTGCTTGAAAGAATGTGTGGAGAGAAAGGGGAAGTAGGGGGAGATGGGAGGGGAAGGGGTGGTGGTGGCAATTTTAAAGAGGGCGGAAGGAGGGGGGGGGAATGTAATTGATAAAGTCGGCCGGTGCTGCCTGTTCTTCTGCGCTAAATATCGGGCACGGAGTGGTGAGGTCAGCGATTTACTGCACCGCTCGAGGTTCAAGCCAAGCGACCTCTGACCCCCCCCCACCACCCCTCCTCTTCGCTTCCCCGGACCTAAATAAGCCCGGAGTTGGCCCAGTAATTAATGTCCAAGTCAAAGCAACTTCCTGTAACTATAGCCAGAGCGAACCATGGGGTCGCGGGGAAGAGGGGGCAAGTGGGGGGGGGGGGCTTCCACACTGTGAATTTCGCCCATTTTCAATGCGGCCGGGGCCCTCACCCCCCCCCCCCCCCCCCGGACCCCAGAGGTGGCGGTGGGTGATGTTGGTTTATCCATAACGGGGAAGGGGTTGGGAGCGGTGCTGTTCTGCCCCGTACCTACAGATCGATCGGTGGTGCGTACGGAGTTGCCCTCAGTGCACGTGCTCTGGCTTTCGCGCGGAGAGACCACGCCGGACGTGTCCGCCGATCAATCGCTCGAACCACGTGTCGATGTGAATCTCCCTGCTCCGTTGTTGTTGTTGTTATTACAATAATGATTATTGTCTCTGTAGATAATGTTGTTCACCCTCATGCTAAACCACGCACCCGTGCCTGTTTTGCGTCTGTTCACCGATCACCGCCGACATGTTTTATCTTAATTTTATTTGCAAGCGCCACGCAAGAGATTTGTTGTTGTTGTTGTTCTTTTCTTTTCCGAATAGAGGAACATTTTAAAGTGAATCCCGCGTGGACGTCGGTGCTGTGAGCGGGGTGTGGGGCGGGCGGGCTGCGTGGTTGGTGGCCCACACACAAGCGTCGGGGGGCTTGTGTGCGCGTGCATGCGGACACGTGTGTGTGCGCGTGCATGCGGACACGTACGTGTGTGCGCGTGCATGCGGACACGTACGTGTGTGCGCGTGCATGCGGACACGTACGTGTGTGTGCGCGTGCATG
>CM025644.2:3204108-3218109 GCA_014621495.2 Entosphenus tridentatus | reverse complement strand
CGCACGGTAAATATTGATGCGTCGCGTTTCGCACGGTAAATATTGATACGTCGTGTTTCGCACGGTAAATATTGATACGTCGTGTTTGCACGGTAAATATGTATTTGCGTTTCGCACGGTAAATTTTGATACGTCGCGTTTCGCACGGTGAATATTGATAATTCGTGTTTCGCACCGTAAATAATCTCTGGCTGCTGATAATCGCAATGCCTCGATGGGAGGAGGAGGGGGAGGGTGCCGGAGGGGGGTCCTCGCTACATCTGTGGATTTTGTGGACTTAAGTGATCTGGGGAGTTTCTTCCCACCCCCTCCCCCCCCCCTTTTTTTTTACAGTGTAAATGTGTTTCCACTTTACGGGGGGAGGGGGGGGGTAAAACGTGTTGTAGTTTCGGATTAAGCGCTCCTCGCCATAAAAGCCACAGCCTCCCCCGAGCTCCTTGGGGATTTCTCCACGCTTCCTCGGCCATCCCTTCTGTGCGTGAACTACATCTCATCTCCCGTGAACCCAACCGTGCGGATCTTTCACCGTGACCGCACACACCCACAACCACCCACACCCCCACCCACACACCAACTCGTAAGTTTGCGAGTGATTTATTTACTCATTTGACCACTCCGATTTCGTCACGGTTGTTCGGGTTTGGTACCGCGTGTCGTTCGTCGCGATGTCCGACGTGTCGCACCACGTGTCACCAAACAACACGTGGCACAACCTTGAAACGCCAGCGGGGGGAGGAGGGAGGGGGATGGCTTTGTACGAGCATCCCAGCCGCAAACATTCAACCACCCCGAGTCCGTAAATCATCAAACGAACATTGACGTCCATCGGCCTACGGCTCACAATCCATCCGGACTTGTCCGCTATTTTTGGAGTTGGCCCGAAATCCCACCCCGGGGGGGGGGGGGCCCTCTTGAATGCGAGTCCCGAGACTCCGTGAGGCTTCCCTGCGCACGCGCGGCACGAAACAGGTTCAGCGTTTTTCGGCACCCGAGTCGAAAATGAGCATCGCTTTGTTGGGAGATCGACGGTAGCCGTCAAGTGTCGATTCACCTCTAGCATAGTAATGGGCAACGTCCACCCCCCCCCACCCCCGGATCAAGGATGTACGCAGGCGATGAGCCAATGAAATCAGCTCGTGTGCAGGTGTCCCATGGGATTGTTCACAACGCAGCAGCAGCAGCATGTGAGCATTGCGACAGTCGGGTGGGAGCCTGCATCCGACCGTGGCTTGGTCGTGGCTAATGCTGACGACGATGCCGATTGTTCGGAGCGAGCGGGACAAACGCATGGAGCTGGGAAACGCTGCGAAGCCTTTCGGGAGCCTTTCGGGAGCCGTCGGGAGCCTATCGGGAGCCTTTCGGGAGACGTCGGGAGCCCTGCGTTGTTCATCAACCAGGCTGCACGTGATGGCGCGCTATGAAGACATTAACCCCTGCGAGCCGGGATGACACCGGATCGCACCCGGGAGGAATTCTGAGCGTGGCTGGCTGGAGGGATTCGGGGGGGGGGGGGGGGCACGCGCGCAGACGGCTCCGTGGCTCCGCGAGCCCCAAATGTTTTTCTCATTAGAGGTCGAGGCTGCACTGAGATGGAGACGGCGATGCGGGGGTGGTGGACTGGAGTCGGCACGTGATCGAGTCGCCACAGCCGTAGCAGGAGGGGGTATACTGGATGTGGTGCACCGGGTGCTGTAAATGTAGCGGATCTGCTGGTTGAGACTGGACTCGGTAGGTGACTTGTAGCCGCAGCAGGAGGGGGGTTACTGAATGTGGTGTGCCGGGTGGTAGAGACTGGACTCGGTAGGTGACTTGTAGCCGCAGCAGGAGGGGGGTTACTGGATGTGATGTGCCGGGTGGTAGCGACTGGACGAGGTAGGTGACTTGTAGCCGCAGCAGGAGGGGGGTTACTGGATGTGGTGTGCCGTGTGGTAGAGACTTTACTAGGTAGGTGACTTGTAGCCACAGAAGGAGGGGGTATACTGGATGTGGTGCGTCCCAGCCATAGCGAGATGCGCAGTTTCCCACCCACCGTGCTGCAGAGTGATATGTTACATGACTGCCAACCCGATTTTTTTGAAAGCCATTCTCCGAGCTGGAATTCAGCTAAATCAAGCGCAAGAGCAAATTGTAATCGGATTCGATTTCTCGTGCAGTCACTGGTGACGAGGCTGAGACCGCAAACTCGCTCCACTCGAGAGCCCCGTTTAACCACTTGCGGCTGCTACCTGGATTCAAACCCAGGATCTTGGTGGTTGACGGCTCTGGTGATCTGAACTCTGACCTCAACCAGGGGGAGGAGGAGGGGCCTGGGAGAGGCTCCCTTGTGGATCGAAGCGTTGAAATCTAAATTTAAAGATGTAAATGTTGCCCTGTTCGCTTGATTGCTTTGGAATCCACGCGTGAGCAGTGCTCCTGATGAATGCACGTTTCCTGTTCAACCAAGCTAAGCCTCAACCATTTTAAAGAACATTATGAATTTCTATGTTTAAAAAAATCTAAATGTTAAATTGGACGCGCTAATTACGTTGTAGAATATTACGTTTCTGCGTGAGGAAACGTTAAAAAATACCAAAATAACTTTTCAGGAATGCAGTAAGGTTTTTTTTTACTGCAGTTACAAATAAATATTCAAATAGAGGAAATGAGCAAACGTTGTTAGCCCTGGCACAGCACGGGAGGGGGAGTAGAGTTGGGGGTACGTGTGGGGGGGAAATAGAAAAAGACGGGGCAGGGAAGAGAGGAGAGAACGGATGGGGAATGAGAGGCCTTAGGATGGGAGAGGAATGGAAACACGGGAGCAGAGGGGTCAGGAGAGTGATGGAAATACGACAGTCAGGGCCTCGACGCTTCTGCACGTAGTGGAGTCTGTTTTCACAGTGGGCGGCACGGAAAGGGGAGGGATTCAGAGTGGGAGGGGCCACACAAGTCACGTGTTTCACGGAAGGCTTGAACAGATTTCAATATAGAAGTGAGATGTGTGCTTGGTAATGTTTTTTTTTCCTTTTACGGGTTATTTTTTCTTTATTCACTTGAAAGTTGAACGTGACGATCTGAATTCAAGTGAGCAGGCGTGGGCAGGACACGTGATGATGCCCGGTGGTCGAGACTGGCGATAAACGATCAAATATATTTCGATTTAAAGCTTTCGTGACTGCAGGGATTCATCTTCTTCGTTCTTTCGGTAAAGTCACGTAGAAGGGAAATAATAAAATAATAAAAATACAAATAATAAAATAATAATACATTCTTATGTTTTATTTTTATTATTTTATTATTTCCCTTCTACGTGACTTTACCGAAAGAACCAAGAAGATAAAATATTTTTTTTATTTTACCAGGTAAGGCCCACTGAGTTGTGTAGCTCTTTTTCAGAAGCGACCTGGCTATCACAAATGATCGCTCAATGAAGAGTGGCTTATCATCGTGTGCTAATATTTAGCAGTCAAATATTCGAAACGCGCGTTTCTAAATGCGGAGGGAAAACCCAGAGGCCCCGGAGAAAAATCCACAAGACCACGGGGAGAGCGACATGCAAACTCCAAATATACAGGCGTCGGGATCGAACCCACGACCTCCTGTATACCAGGCGAGGTAGTTAACATCTCACCACAGATCAGGAGCCAAAGGAGGGAACGCACCATCAAGGATTCCCACTCCCCGGAGGAGATGCTGCAATGAAATCCGCTCGGGTGCAGGAGCCACGCGTTTCGAGTTTTTCTCAAGTTGATTCTCTGTAACCGAGGGGAGAAATAAACATATTCCCGCGGAGGGAGCTGGTAGAAACGTTGAGTTGCTCGGTCAATGGCCAGGGTCAACGGCGGCGTGGTGTATTCCGCAAATATGCCCGACTGTGAGGGCGGACACAAGCCAGCGTGAGTAGGTTAAACGTTGAGTTTTATAAGGGCACCACGGGGTGACCAGCCCCTCCCCACCCAGCCCCACCCCTCCCACCCTGCCCCTCCCCACCCACCCTCCCCACCTAGCCCCTCCCCACCCAGCCCCTTCCCACCCAGCCCCACCCTCCCCACCCAGGCCCTCCCCACCCAGCCCCTCCCTGCACGACGGACGGACACACTAACCCCCTGTGGCCTGGTGTAACCAGGAGGCTGCAACAGCGGGCCAGCGTCACTCAATGGCAAGAAATTAAAACAAATTAAGTTCGGTACGACAAGGAAGCAAACCTAAATCGGCGTAAACAAGCAACCGCGTCACGTAAGGAATTGTACTTTGCTGCTGCATGAACACAAATCGACGCCAATTAATAAAGGCGGTTGCTGCTGCAGCTCATCCGCGGTGCTGATCGTTGTACAATTACGAAGGAAAGTTACAGAAACGTCAAACAGATCTGAGGCGTCATCGTGCCGAGATGTAAACGGACGAGGATGTACGAGTCGAAGGCAGTTGCAGATTAAGTTGTGATAGAGAATCGACAGCTCTAGCGACAAATTGTGATTTAGATCGAATGAACAGATGTATTTATTGCAAGACCGTGGGTGTGAGAGTTGGTTACAAGTTGGGAGGGGGGGGGAGGCCTTAATCCAGCAGTGGATAAATCATGGCTAGCGACGATGGGGACGTGGAACCACTTCTGCTTCTACCTGGAACGCCGACTTACTTGCAACTGTCGCTTCAAGAGAGCCTCAAGTAAGATTCGAAGCTTTCGTGACTGCAGGAATTACTCTTTGGTTGTTTCGGTAAAGTCACGTATAAAATCAAACAATAATAGAATACGGCGTCTCGGTTGCAACACAAGCAGCCATCGTCGGGTGAGAATGAATGATAAAACACGGACACGGAAACAATATAGGCAGACATGCAGAGACGCATCGAGTGTATTGGTGTGTCTTGCTGGATGTGTCTCTGCATGTGTGTCTGCCTGTGTTGTTTCCGTGTCCGTGTTTTATCATTCATTCTTACCTGATGATGGCTGCTTGTGTTGCAACCGAAACGTCGTATTCTTTTTTTTATTTGATTTCATTTTCTACGTGACTTTACCGAAAGAACCAAAGAGTAGCCACAAGTAAGTTAAGTGATTGCAGTGTGCGGTGGAGTTCGAACACGCTATGTTAAAAAAAAACGTACAACGTAAAATAACCTCACACCTCCGAGTTAAGGCAACTTAACCACCATAATTTGTCATCATCATGTCAATCTTAAAAAAAAACGCGCTTTGGAACCATTCATTACCTGGCGGCGCTCACTGCAGCCGATACAATTAAGTCACTCCGTCTTGTCCCGAGAACGCTGGGCGCCACGGGAAGGGACCGGATTTCCCCAAATGCCTAGGAACGAGACACTTTCAGAGATTCGCGTATCTCACGAAATGGCCTAAACGCATTTCCTTGCCGATTTGCCAGTCGGCGACGGAAGACGAAGGTACATCGTCACCCAGACATTGGATGAAATGGAAGACCTGCCAAACCGGGTGGCAGGGGGTGGTGGTGTGTGTGTAATGGGCGCCGCCGTCGACAGTGTATAATTTGTTGTTGCAAACGAGACTCTATCGTGGTTTCTTTAGTCCTCACCTGGTTACAGAGAATCAAACTGAAAACAAAAACTCGGACGCGTGGCTCCTGCACCCGAGCGGATTTCATTGCAGCATCTCTCTAACTTGTGGGCATCCTTGATGGTGCCTTGCCTCCTTTGACTCCTGATCTGTGGCTAGGAGATGTTAACTTCCTCGCCTGGTATACAGGAGGGTGGTGGGTTCGATTCCGACCTTAACGCCTGCTGTGTATTTGGAGTTTTCGATGTCTCTCACCCCGTGGGTCACGTGGATTGTTCCCCGGGTCCGTCGGTCACTCCCTACACATTTATAAGCAACACGTGTTTTCGAGTATTTGGTTGCTATACATTTCCACGTGATAAACCACTTGGTTAGGCTATCATTTGTGACCAGGTTGCTTCTTAAAAAGAGCTATGGAGCTCACTGATCCTTACCGGGTGAAATTCAAAAAAAAGTTGAAATAGTTTTCATACCGACTTGCATGGCACAGCTGACTCGAGTCGACTCTAATTGGCCCGGGTTTGCTCAATTTCTCGCAGAACTCGACTTTCAAGGAAACCCGCGTTCGGTTTTAAACTAAAAGTTCGCGATCTGCCGAGTCTACTGGGCATGCGAGACAACGGTGCAGACCGGCAAAAATAAGTAGTTAAGACGTAAGTAAGAACATTTGTTATTGCGCACTCTTCTGAGTACAGTCCATCACGAATGCCGCAGTGATCACACGTGGAAGTCGGCTCGCTGAAACAACAACAACAACAACAACGCCGTTTTGAGTCTGTTTGTTTTGCGAAACTGGCTCAGACTCGGGGATGGATCCCGACCACGAGCTGGTCGCGTGTTTCCAGGTCTTTGGGCCGGAGATCCCGAAACTGCTCTGACCGTATCACACGCGGGGGTATCACACGCGGGGGCATCACACGCGAGGTTCACACACGCGGCGGGTACAGCAGCAGGTCGCCGCGAGCCACGGATCGTAGTCGGAGGAAGTCGATTTGGTTCTGTTGAAGCTGGTACGCACCCATCGGCGAGATAGCACCGAGCAAACTGATGGAGGCTCTTGAAAACGAGGTAGGCATAATCTGTACGCAATTCTGCATTCAATAGGTAGCCAGTGCAGCTCATCAAATGGTACTTTATCCCCCCCCCCTCCACCACTGCCTGCAATATTTTCGACCGTGAACGTGCGCCTTCCGCTCGACCTCTCCCGAGTCTAACGCGCGTCAACTCCGCGCCGATCCGTGAAACGAATGCCCACTCAGAAAAATACGGGACGCACCCCCCCCCCCCCTCCCCCGGCAGCCCGAGTTGAGATTGAATACCGAATCGCACCGCTGGGATGGCGACCCGGGTTCAAACTCGGGTCGCACGGCCAATGGAAACTGGGGTCTATGAAATCATATTTCCCGAATCGCGGTCTTGCTTTCGCATCTTCTGTTGGTGGAAAAGCCAAAACGAGTCTTTGGGACCCTTTTAGACCCCCGAAGGCAGTGAAGACAAAAACACATGCGCGCACAGAGATGGTGAGTTCGTTGTTAATGAAGCCATGGGGTCGGCTTGCCCTCGTTTCGTTTCTCCACGAGCTTCTAATTCTATGGCTCCAGCCACATCCACTATCCCTTACACTCGGATCCATAGACTGGCATACACTCACCGGACCCACAGACTTGCACAGAGACCCATGCAATTCACTTAGAGTTGCATAGAGACGCGTGTAATGGGTGACATTTAGGGCAATGTCGCCTATCATCTACTTTCTTTTAATGCGACAGTGCTATTCATGAATGTATGGGGGTTGTTTTAAATTCATTGTTGCTTGTGCACCACTGCCATCACAGCGGCACCGAATAACGTATTTTCATTTTAGAGACACACCAACTTGCATCGAGATCCTAACTGACGTACGCACACATTACCCCACAGACTTAGACACTTTCACGATCCATAGATTTACACAGACACCCACACACATGCCTAGACTTGCTCAGAGACGCACAAATACCTAAATATTATTCCAAGGCAAATATTCCCACGAACATTGGCTGGGGTCGGCTGCTCAGGCTTTCTCCACGAACTTCTCAATTCCTGTGCCTCTTTTGCGAGTGGCGTTCACAGTCCCATCATCTCGTTCCACCGCACCCCTCCCACATCGCCCCTCCGTCTTCGGAGGGGGTGGGCATCTGAAATTCTAATTATTCCCACATCCACGTCTGGACGGCCAAAGTGGCGGAACCCCGCTAGGCTGAGATCTCTAAGCCCTGTGCCGTGATCGAGGCAGCAGCTACAAACCTAGGGGCCCTGCCGAGACCCCCTCTCACATGACCACCTCCCGCCCCCACCCCCTTCTCCCCAGGAGCCGCGTGTTTGATTGATTCGCCTCTCCAATGCGGCGTGTGATGTACACAGCGTGCGGCGGGGTATTGTTGGACTCCGAGCCACTGAAAATTGAACCCGAATTAAATTGTTCGTGATGGCTGTTTCTAATTATTGTCAGATGCATGCGTGTGAGGGCCAGGGTTTCTAGAGAGAAGCCGCAAAGTGACGATAATTAATACTTATGATGTTAGTTTGATGATGATGATGATAATAAGCAGTGCTTTATTTCTCACTGAATATATTCCAGGTCGCTGAATAGACCGGAAGAGGCACGTGGCGAGTAGCCATAGCTTGATGGATACTGGATGTTGTGCGCCGGGTGCAGAAACATTGTCCGTGTCGCTGATCTGGACAGAACCCGATGAAACCAAGCCCTCGTTCTCACAGCATCATGCCATAAGTTTGAAGAACATTCCACGTGGAAGATGACATCACGCAAGTACCTCTGAAGCCGCTGCAGTGGGCGATGCTGCCCTGGGCGAATGGATATCACTCCGTGCTTGCCATCTCACCCGTTCGATCCCCACATGCGGACGTTGAATCGGAGGTGCACGTTTCGAAAAGCCGCCTCCACCGCCTCGGTTCGTCCAGCCGTGCAAATGGCTTCACCGCAGTGAGTCGACTAGCAGGCCGTGTGCGTGTGGGTTACTTGCACCCACTCCCAGGACGTTCGGCGAACGTGAAAGAGTCGGTCAAAATACCCTCTCGTGTGGAAGCCCTTCCAGCAAGCAGCAGTGTGTGCAGGACATTGCTGTGGCTGCGCCTTTACCTGGGTACGATCCCGGCATCTGGGTTTGATTCCGTGGGGAAGAGTGGCACGTGGTGTGTGAACCTGTCCTGGGCCTCCCGTAGGTCAACGCTTTCTTAGAAGAAAAAAAAGAGACTTACATTCCCAAAGGACTCCCCTCCCCCGCCTCTACCTGTTCACGGATAAAGGTCGGCCGCATAACGTAGCGCCTGCGTTGGAGTTCGCGTCGACAGAAGCAGTGGGAAGACCCGTCATGGTGTTGCCACCTCCGAGCTACAATCAAACAAAAACCGGGACACATCGTGAGAAAGAGAAGGGAGAAAACAATCTTACACGCGTTGTGTTCAGTGGTGGCTCCGTGTTCCAATGGTTATGCAACCGACTAATTACTAATACCCGCACTTTGAATATCTCAGGAAGGCATTTACCAGGACCGCCAACCTCCTCAACGAGAGGACGGATCCTGGGAAAAACCAGGACAGGTGGCAACCACAGGGATTGTGCGTGGTGGTGCTGGCCACACTCCTAAGCCTGCCCGGCCTTAACAGGTGCTCGCTAACTGAACTTTGCCTCAACAGCCTATGGGGCTATACGGTGGCTTATTTTTTTGTTAAACCTTTAGTGCGTGTTGGCACGCACGGCCTCGAAGTTGCGCAAAAGCGTTGCGTGCCCTCTCTGTGCGTGGAGTTGTTTGGTCCGATCCTCGCGAATGATGAAGCGATTCCGGTGACCTTCACCTTCCCGTGTTGCGAAGAGCGGCGAACGACGCCGGTGTGAACTTGTCGGGACAGATCATGGGACCTCCTTTGCCAGTTTTGTTGCCAGAAAAAAGGGGAAAACCCCTATTGGTATATTGTCGGGACAGATTTAAGTCGACACATTCATTCATTGTAATCGTCGTCATCGCCAACCGTGATCACTCCACTGCTGGACGGCTTGCGACGGCCTATACCCCCCCCCCCTCCCAAAGCCGCTTCCATTTCTCACGATCGCCCAACACCTGAACACAAGCCGATTCCATCGCTCCATCTCCCCGGTTGGACGTACTTGGGCCACTTTCTAGGCCCTGACTGCCACAGTACCTCCTCGCCGTGACGCGTCGCGTCCGAGCCCACCGACTCTTGCTCCCGGTGAAGCCGAAGCAATTCGCCTGCGCCCGTCCCCGATCTGATCCACGTCGCCACGAAGGACGATGTTCTGTGGTTGAGACTCGTGATGGAGTGGCGGGCGGGCAGGACGCGTTCCACCAAGGAGACCGAGCGATGAAATCCGCCCGTCCGCAGGAGCGAGATCAATTTCGACACCCGGTGATCCTGAGATGTGGTGACAGCATTGTGGGCGGCGGGGTGGCGGGGCGGAGGGGATTTTAACCGAGCACTGGAGACATCAAGGCTAACTGCGTCAGCTCCTTGCTAAACTTCGCGTGCTAGAGCTGCTGCGGGTCAAACCCATCGACTGCGGCGCTGAGAGCCGCCGAGAGGCCGAGCCATCGCAACCGCAACAAATCCCTCGGCGTGGACTTACTCCGCGCCTAGCCAATCGTCAGCCGCTGTCACGCAGGCTTAAGCTAAATAATAAATACCTGGGCAGCGCCGAGACGTTTCCATCGAGTCGAGTCATGCCCAGAGGTCACAGCCCCCCCCCACCCATCTCTTGACGAGCGTCAGGGAACGTGGCTTAACCGCGTGCGACGGTACCGAATGTGGCCGCACGACACGAGGCAGTTTCGGCTGGTCAGCAACGGGGGCCAGAGGTTTGCTGCCCTGCCATTGCCCGCTCACGCCACTGCTGGGGGTTGGGGGGGGGGGCTTCCACAGGGAGGTAGCTTTGTCTAGCGCCCCACCACGTAGGGGTTGTCGGCCTGCTCTTTCACTCTGGACAGACACCCTTGAAAGAGGTACGAGTACCTCTAACCCCACCGTCGTAGACGACCTACCCGTCTACCGAGCGCACGGTGTGACCTCTTGTACTGCTAGGCTAGACAGAGGCGGAGGATTTACCGAAATCTGTGAATGCCGCAGTAGTCGCCTACTGCCCCATTGAATGCCTTAGCCAATGGAATTGGGCCGTTTGGAGGTTGTTTTTGGGAGCGAGATTGGCACGCCGCGTCCGTCTCTCCTTGTGTTGGGCCTCGTGGTCCATCGGATTGTAAAACCACAAACTCAACACAACCGTCGGGAACACCGTGTGGCCTTAAAATAAAAAAAGTATATAGGCGACGTTTCGGGCAACGGCCCTACTTCGTCATAGCAAATGTTGACGTGTGTTGTTGTTGTTTGTGCTTGTGCGCCACTGCCAACGCAACCGTCTCGCCAAATACTTCGTCGGATTATAGGGTTGATGTAGGGTCTAACTCTGTATTATCAGTTGACGTACCCGTGCGCTGGTCGCGAGTTGTCTTACGCCGGCAATCCCTTCGAAGCGCCGGCCTGGGAGACTCCGGCGGGGATGTCTTCTCGAGCGAGGCATTGCCCTGGCTACACGTGGCCGCCCGCGTGCCCTCGGAGGGCCCCGGCAGGCCACGTGGGCGCGCGCCGTGAAAAGCCAAGCGCTGCCGGGTTGCCTCAAATGTGGAAATAAACTTTTTTTTAGAAAAAAATGTTGTTGGCAAAGAACGCACAAGCTGGCATAATTCATTTTGAAAAATGTAAATGAAATCATTCAAATCAAAGGAAGCTTTTGTGCTGTTAAAAAAAACCCCACTAAACTACTTTACAGTTGCGGAGAATATAAATTCTATTCATAGAGAAATTCGCATATACAAACGGCGGTCAGAAGGCTGCGAGAATGAGATGTTTAGAGCATGCTTAGGCTCACACTAACAGCAGCAATTTTTCAACATTAAACGCTCCCTTGCAAAAGCGTCCCTACTTCGGTTGGTAAATTGTTGAGCTCAAAGAATGCTTTGTACTATATTAGGTCAGTCAAACGTTGGCCAGAGACTTCTCAAAACCTTTTCACCTTCCCAGAATCGACCATCGTCATCGGGTGGAGTGGTAGCGCAGCGGTTAGCGCCCCGCGCTGCGGCCCTGGCCACACCTGGGTTCGATTCCTGAACCGGTCTTGCGCCGAACCTTAATCGACCCGCACTGACCAGCGCGGTGAAGTATGGTCAAACAATCCCCATGACCGACGACGACATTCGGGAGGTCTTCATGCAGCAGTGGATTGCTAAACTGATGATGATTATCAGTGGTCTGGAAATGTTCAAGGCTGATGACCCGAAAATATATATTCTACGTGAAGAGACGAAATGGATGTCAGTATATCTATCCTCTTTGATTCTTTCGGTAAAGTCACGTAGGTAGATAGTGTGACTTTACCGAAAGAACCAAAGAGTATGGATTCCTGCAGTCACGAAAGCTTCAAATCAGTATATCTATTTATGTATTTACCCATCATGCCTCACGGCATTGCATAGCGAGTCCATGGGTTCGTTTTTATGTCCAATCCTCTCTTTCTCTTGGTGCGTCCATTACGTGTCACTTTGTTAAACCGTGTAAACTTTATCTTTTAAACAACAACAACACGAATAAGAAGCAAGCTGTGGAGCCCGTTGAGTGGTCGGTTTCAACTCAGCACAAACCCCCCGCCCGCCTCCCTCGAGCGGAGGGTGGAGGCGGAAGGGGTGCGGGGATAGAAGGGCTGGGATGGGCAGAGGAGCTCTTCATAAAATTTCACCCCAGAAATGTTTTTTTGACAAGGGTCAGAGTTCAACCCCTGACTCCCACCCACAAACCCACCCGGCACGACCCCCATCACCACCGCCGCCTTCTAATGCTGAAAACATCATGTCATCCGAGGCGGCGGGAGGGGGGGGAGAAGAAGAGCAATCAGACGTGGCCACAGGTGTTTGTCATTAGATTCAGATTTCTCTCTCCTCCCTCTAACTCGCGCTCATCCCTCTCTCTTTCGTTGTTTTCGTCGGTGCGTGCTTTTCGAGCGCAGAGAGAGAGACGGTGTTTTGAGAAAGATAACAATGTACGGTGCGCGGTGTTTTGTCCGCCCTTCGGATTCTCTCGCAGAGAGAACGGCCCGCGGAATGGGATATCACAGAGCCACCTCTTGAGGCCCCATCAAGTGACACTGGCCCACGCACAGTCGAGGGGCAGAGCACTTTCCCCGCTCGCTTTGCCCTATGAGAGTGAGCGAGGTTCGTCGAATGACGGTCAAGCCGAGGTTTTATCGCCCAGAGTTGGGATTTAGTCGATTGAAGTCGACTGGTGTTGTTTGCTCGAAGGGGAGGTGACGCGTCATCGCGGCCCGAAGCAGCTTTTTGTTGCTCGCAAGCGACGACCCTTGGCGATTTCAGGAACGTTCTGCCGGTCTGTCGAGGAATCCAAACATCTCTGTGACGGCCGGTAGGATTTCATTGCTGTTCAAATATAATTTACGGTATTTACATTTTTTTTACCGTGATGCTGCGGGGAAGGAATTGTTTGGAGTTTATCCAAAGGGGGTATTTTTAGATGGGCGGAGCGATGCGCGCACCGCCATGAAACCGGCAAACCCTGAGTTAGATTCCCGTCCACGGCTCACATCAGTGGCGAGCGGTGTCTGAACCGATCCTGGGCCCTCCTCCTTCACCTACCGCACTGACCAACGTGGGTGGTGAAGTATGGTCAAACAACCTCCACGTCTATCATGGCATGGGGAGTCCTTCGTTCAGCAGTGGGTTGACAAAGGGGCTGCCAAGTGTTTATCATTACATTATTTTCAATGCACTTCAGCATTTTGTTGCAATTATAAAAAACAACAAAAATTGGTAATTGATTTCTAAATAATTGCAGCTTATGGTCGTTGTCAATGCACGACTGGATGAAGGCCTCCCCGCGCCGTGTCGGCCGGCGGGAGTTGGTTGACCATACTTCACCACGCCGGTCAGAATGGGGTTGGTGAAAGTGAACCACCCAAGGATCGGTTCGGATATCACTCGCCGCCGCTCCCGTCGCCCGCGGCCAAGGAATCGAACTCGTGTCGCCGCGGGCTTCGTACCGCGGTGCGAGCAACCAAATCCCCCGCCCGGCTTCGCGAATCGGGGTGCTAGCAGCGGGTACATTGAGACGTTTCATTCCCCTAATGCAGTCCAACAGATCCACATTCTTCGCGCAAACCGCAGCAGCGGGTGGATTTTAGAAATCTATTTTTTTTTGTTAATTCGTTTCGTTTGCGCCACACCGCCGGTCTTATGTCGTTCGCTCCGTCCCCTGACCGCAAATTTCGCGAGATCGGCAAACATTTAGAGGTCGCCGACGAGCGCCGCTGTCTCCGTGCTTCTTACTCCGTTGCCGCCGCGGCCTCGTCCCATGCGACGCCACTTAGGAGGCTGAGCCGCGTTCTGTCGGGCGAGAAGGTGATCATGGTGTGGGGGGGG
>CM025644.2:3154732-3192990 GCA_014621495.2 Entosphenus tridentatus | reverse complement strand
TGTAGTGAGGTCATGGTCTGTGTAGTGAGGTCATGGTCTGTGTAGTGAGGTCATGGTCTGTGTAGTGAGGTCATGGTCTGTGTAGTGAGGTCATGGTCTGTGTAGTGAGGTCATGGAGCTCAGCCCCAATCACCAATGACAGCACGCACACTACATTTGGCTAAATGTCAGTTCTGTTTAATTTGACTATTATGCGACGAACATTACTCTGACCCCCCCCCTACCGTGTGTGGGACCAGGGGTCAGCTGAAGGGATCTCAGAGGCAGCTCTGCAATACCCACTTCCGCGGACCGTTCTCTCTCTCTGCATAATATTTGCGAGGGCGGCGGGGGTGGAATTACAACAAAAACCCCACGCAGTGTTTACACTGCAGACCAATTCTCACAGCCGCCAAAGCAATCCGATGGTGTAAAAACAAAGTCACAGAGTGGCCGCGGCTTTGTCCGGCGTTGTCTGACAAAGCTGAAATGAAACACCATCCAGGTCCGTCGTGAAAATGCGGGCGCCGAGGGTTTTTAAACGCCAGCTTGTAATTCGAACTTGTGCTGGCTTTTAGGACCACGCGGTTATGGTTATAATAGCCGCACGCTCGCACGCGAAAAAGACGAAGATCCCCCGTATAGCCTTAACAGACCGTCGGGGCAAGTGCTGTTAGCGAGCAACTATGAAGGCCGGCACGGCACACGAGGGGGTGGGGTGGCCAGCCTCACGCCCGACCGCCTTTGTCTCCCCAGTGGCGATGTTTACATACCGTACTCATTTGAGGCTGAGGGCCGATTCAGATAATTGTCACTGGTGTTGGCCGTGAGCGGAAATCTAACCCGGGTCGCCGGGTTCGTAGCGCAGCGCGCTAACCGCTACACTACTGCTCCCCACGCTCGCACACAACAACAAGCGCCATTCGCCACTAAGTGGAGGTGACGTCACCACGACGCTTGTGCCAGGCTAGGTGCACCTTGAGGCCACGTGAAGTGTCGAACTCCCGCTGGCAGGAGGTCACGGGGCAGACCCAGGTGCCACGGGTCGACCGACCGAGATGAGTGGCCGATGCACCACCTGTGCCCCCTACTGTGCCAACTTGCTGTGCTTTAGCCACCCGGCGCTCCGCTCGTTGTTGTGAGCGTCGCTCCTCCGCCCTCCGTTGTTGTTGGAGGGCGAATGCCTCCAACTGCCCAGTAGCACACACACACACACTCGCGCACACATACACACAAAGACAAATATCCCCCGTATAGCCTTGACAAACTGTAGGGGCAAGTGCTGTTAGCGAGAACCTATGAAAGCCGGAACGGTACACGAAGGGGTGGGTGACCAACACCACGCCCGGCCGCCTTTGTCTCCCCAGTGGCGATGTTTACACACCGCACCAAGTACTCATTTGAGGCTGAGTCTACCTAGGGGAGGCCCAGGACCGCTTCAGATAATCGTCGCTGGGTGTTGGCCGTGAGCGGGAATCGAAACCAGATCGCCGGGTTCATAGCGCAGCGCGCTAACCGCTGCACCACCGCTCCCCACACACGCACTCACGCACACACATGCGATCGTCGTGGGATGGAGCACTGCGGTGGGGATGGACATGATTCGCGGCCGGGGTTGGGGGATGTTGGTCGCTGTGGGACTCCAGGCAAGGGTTAGGCGACGAGGATGAAGTTTCAGACCGCGTTAGCCTCGCGTCCGGGGAAGTTTGACGGCCGCAATGTAGCCGTGGGTTATGTCGCAATGGAAGTTTAGAGGGCAGCCCGACCTATGAAAGGGGGGTGAATCTTCTGTATGTACATACAGTATGTTGAACTTTTTCGCACCGTACGTAGCCAACCGTATTAATCGGAGGTGCGGGGGGGGGGGGAAGGACAATAAACTAGACACAAAACGCAGTCCTAAAGAAATTCGTTTTCAGTCTAGATTATTTAAAAGTGCATAGCCTCAGTGACTTCCTAATATCGGGAGGGAGGAGCGTTCCAGACGGCCGCAGAAGCGCATCTGAAAGTGCAGTTGAGCGTCTTCGTTCGATGGCCAACCAAAAGCGAGGATTGACCGGAGGTTCGCGTGATGATGGTCCATGCTCCCGGACGAGATCAGCAAGGCACTGGTGTGGTTCATCCGCGGCAAGATCACGTTGTGTGTAACCTCATTACCGTACTCGTTATGCAACCGGCATCCAATGCGGTCTGGCCGAGCACCGGACGCGCAACGGAGTTTGCAGGAGCAGCAACAGCAGCTGTTGCTGCACCACCACCCCTCCACGTGACACCGCTGGGCCACCACCACCACCATCCCTCCACGTGACACCGCTGGGCCACCACCACCACCCCTCCACGTGACACCACTGGGCCACCACCACCACTACCACCACCCCTCCACGTGACACCGCTGGGCCACCACCACCACCACCCCTCCACGTGACACCGCTGGGCCACCACCACCACCACCCCTCCACGTGACACCGCTGGGCCACCACCACCACCACCCCTCCACGTGACACCACTGGGCCACCACCACCACTACCACCACCCCTCCACGTGACACCGCTTGGCCACCCCTCCACGTGACACCGCTGGGCCCAGTAGCAGGCGGCCCCGCGGTGTTTGTGAGATACGGGGGGGCAGAGAGGCCTCGGGGGGGGGGAGGAGGCGGTTGCCCAACATTCCCCCCCCCTCCACCACCGAAAGTTTATTTTTGTGGAGGTAGGCCACGTGGTGATGATTTTGACCAAATCTGTGTCGAAAACGGTGGAGGCGTCTTAGCGACAGATTTGGTCAGATCGTGACGTGGCCTCGCTCAAAATCAATTCGGTTGAACTCTACCACTCGAGAGCCGGGAGTTCTAGACCCGAATGGGTTCTAGACGGCCAGGGAGAGGGAGTTCTAGACCCGTTTGAGTTCTAGAAGGTTAGAGGGAAAATAACATTATAGACATCAGGGAGTTCTAGACTAGGGCTGTACGATTTGGGGGAAATATCTAATTGCGATTTTTCTGACAGATATTGAGATTTGATTTGCGATTAAAATGTTTTAAAGTCAAGCCTCTGTTCATTATTCACTGTGTAATAGATTTAAAACATGTGATGGAGCATTACCACATGATACCATCACAATATGAACTGCTCTATATATTATAATGCTAGGATGAGAACCTAAAATATATGAATTGCTTCAAACATGTATTTATTACAATGTTTTAATTGAAATTGAACAATTGTTAAGTTGAATAAATAAAGTTATAATAATAGAAAATAAAACAATTCCATTAAGAAAGTAATAGGACTTTTAAAATCGCAAAAAGCCGCACCCTTTGCGATTTCCTATTCGCATTGTTTCAAATTGCGATTCCGATTTGAAATCGATTAATCGTTCAGTCCTATTCTAGACCTGATGGGCTTCTCAACCAGAGGGGGGTTTCTATCTGTGCGTGAGGAGCAGTGGTCGCAAACGGGTTTTGATTCCTTACCCGTACCCGGCCGCACCAGGGTCGCAAACGGGTACCCGTACCCGGCCGGGTACGGGTAGGGTATGGGTATCGGGTACCTGATTGCGACCTCTGGGATGAAGCCATGTTGCAGGCGCGGGTGGGTTGATTCTAGGAACTTGAATTGTGAGAAGAGACAAGACGTTGGGAAATGAGTGACAGTTACTCACCGGTGACTCACGGTCTACCCATACCCATACCCGGCCGCACCAGGGTCGCAAACGGGTACTCGTACCCGTACCCGGCTGGGTACGGGTAGCCGGGTATCGGGTAGGGTACGGGTATCGGGTACCCGGTTGCGACCTCTGGTGAGGAGTGGAGAGAGACGCGACCGGGAGGAGAGGTCTCTCGACTCACAGCTGGCGGTAGTTGGGGCTGGCCGCTAGGGGGAGACACGTTGGTGTCAGATGAGGGTCGTGCTTGTTGTTGTTGAGAAAACCCCGTGGGGTCTTTTCTCGAGTGTGGTTGTTTCTTACGCTTTGGTTCTTTCTGTAAAGGCACGTCGGTATAAAATAAAAGCTTTCTTTAGAGCCTAGTCTCACATGGTGTTGGACCAGATGACGCCAAAAGGCTCACTAGTGTGGTCCAACACCATGTGAGACTAGGCTCTAAAGAAAGCTGTCTCGGGTGTGGACCAATCAATTTCAAGGACAGTGCATACATTATCAGAGTTATGTTTTTTGTTTGCATTTCGACTGCAGGTATTGTGGTCAATGCAAACATGACTCCTGGTAAAAAAGGTGTCAGTTTTATTGCCAGATAAAAGGGTAAAAAAACAATTATCAAAGTCTCCGAGATTATATCGGTCTGGAAAGACAATAATAGTCTGACGGACTAGAACACGTCCTTTAACTGTGCGTGGAGACGGAACGGAACTGTAATTGCATTTGCTTCTGCCCCGTGCTGCCCCCCAAAGCAACGCGACACGAGTTGACGCGCGGTGCTGGCGATGAACAGATCAGCGTTGCGGTGTCTCTGCAAGCGCGTCTCTCTATTGTAACGATACCGCGTCCTGCTGTGGTTGCGGGTCAACCGTTAAGATATGTTCAAGAAGCACCAGTTTTATTGCCACAAAGGGAAAAACCTATTCTTATAAGCTCCTTTTTAAAAAAACGTCCTAAACGATTAAATACATATTTAAAAAATGTACACTGAAGAATGCCCATTGCCCCGAAACGTCGCCTATAATAACAAGTATCATTACGTATTGTATTGTATTATTAAGTATTACTGTTAGCGCAGGCAGCAGACAGCGGCCAAGGCCACCGGCGACGCCAAATTGTTCCTCCCAATCGAGAATGGTCAACAGAGGGCGACAAGTGGCCGCGTTCACGGCGTCGGTGACGTCGTCGTCTTCACCGACGAAGTGGCACGCGGCTGCGGGCGTGCAATCGTCGATGCTCCCTCCTTCCGTTGTGCCCAGAGACCATCGAGACCACACGTCCACCGTGACCTGTTGGCAGAACCGGCCCTAGACCTTTGGGGGCCCTAAGCTAAATTTGGTTGGAGGCCCCTTTGATGTATGATTTTTTTCACCCACTCGCTAGCAGTGACTCTAGGGGGCCCTCTGCTGGCCACGGGGCCCTTTGCAATTGCAAGGGTCGCTTAGTGGCTGGGCCGGCTCTGCCTGTTGGGAACCTGCCAGTCAAACGAAAGGTCTCCCTTGGCGAATGCAGGCAGCGCCGTCCGTTGCTAACTCGCGCGGTCTTACGCGGAGATAATACTGGGAGGAACCTCCTGGTTACACCAGCACACAGGGGATTATTGTGTCCATCCGTCGTGGCTTGGTGGGGAGGGAGGGGCTGGGTGGAGAGGGGCTGGGTGGGGAGGGGCTGGTCACCCAGTGGTGCCCTTATAAAACTCAACGTTTAACCTACTCACGCCGGCTTGTGCCCGCCCTCACAGTCGGGCATATTTGCGGAATACACCACGCCGCCGTTGACCCTGGCCATTGACCGAGCAACCCAACGTTCCTACCAGCTCCCTCCGCAGGAATGTGTTGTCTGGTGTCGACTTCGGTAAATACACGAAATAATATAACGCGGTTTACGCGAGTGAGGGTGTTGAATCCATCTGTGCGGAACTTTCAGTGTCATCCTCTATGATGCGTGTGAGTTGGGTTTTTTTTATCCCCCGGGTTCTCAGGTTTCCTTCCACATACCAAGGGCTTATTTTGTCGTCATCATGACAAAGGGAATGTTTTATGGACATGATAATGAGTGGCATCCAGTACATTATCGATGCCCCATGCTCTCGTCCGCTGTACAAATGAAGGAGTTTCGAGGGCGCTGCAGGGATGGATGCGAACAACTCCAAACCACTGGGACCGTCCAGTTCGAAAAAAATACAGGAATGTCCACTATGACTCATTCCTCGGAAACGTCTCTAAAATTCACACAGTCCCCTCCGAAAGCTCTTAACTTCATATCAGAATATTTATTCTTACAGGAGGAATCTGATGAGCGATAAAGCTCTTTTTCACAGATGTCCAGTAGGAGCAGGTCAGAACTTCCCAACAATATAAACACGATATGAGTGCAAAGTAGAAGAAAGGTTAGAAAATCACTTGAAAAAAATACACAATTAAAACTAAATTATTTGGTTATTTCACCAGGTACAGCCCACTGAGCTATTGGCTTCTTTTTCAGAAGCGACCTGGCCACAAATGATAGCTCAATGAAGTGGCTTATCACGTGGACATTTCTAGCAGCTGAATAATCTAAACGCATGTTTACAAATACAGTATTGCTGTTCCTGCCTGCTATTCACACCATCAGACGCGTCTCTGTGCACGTGACAATGGGTAAGTACTGACAACAATGGAAGTTCCGGGGCTAGCCGTGATAGGTAACGCTATCTGCCATCGATAGGCAGCATTCTTCTGCCACGTGCACTATTCACTGAACACGCAGTTACAGAGTCACGTGCTGGGCAGATGCTCAACACCACCGCCACCCATCCCGTGCTGCCTGCATATTTTTGGCGTGACAGATTCAGAATATTTCTACTGGAGGAATCCGATGAGCTATGAAGCTCATTAATCGATGGTAATAATCGATGAATGGACGCGTCGTCATTCATGCGTCACTTGTCGGGACAATGCAGGAGGAAATACATACATTAATCGATGACGATTAATATTCTAATTATCGATTATAAAGCTAAACTATGGGCGCATTAAATCGCGCGTCAGAATGTATGGCTTAACGATGTGTATTCGTACTCTTAGGTTTTTTCGGTAAAGTCACGAAAGCTTCAACTCTAGAATTGATGTGTATTCGAATACTTTGCGGGCAGCAGTGGGCAGTGCATTGCAGCTGCACTCGACTTGTGCTTCTGTGCTACCCACATCTGTGTTTCCCACCTTCACTAACCCGCGCTGACCGGCGTGGTGAAGTATGGCCAAACAACTCCCCACGACCGACGCGGCGATGGGAGGCCTCGTGCCCAGCAGACGACGAACAAACGTCGTGAGAATTATTTTATTGTTTTATTTTTTTTATTTTATTATTTCCCTTCTACGTGACTTTACCGAAAGAACCAAGAAGATGAAAAATTTACCCGTAAAAACAAAGTTTTTCACTATAAATCCTTTATATGCGTGGCGGCTAGTCCTCTCATCCTCTGGCTTGAGATGGCTGCCACCTATGGGTCAGATGATTGCCTGCCACCATTAAGCAATTGGTAATTACATATAAAAAAATTGCCTAAAAAGTGTAAAATGTAGGAAATTTTTTTCCCGAAAATAAATTGTCACGCACAACGAGTCTGTGTGCAAAATGTCAGCTCGATTGGATCACGGGAAGTGGGTTAAAAAAACTACCGAAAGATTTGCACGATCGTAAGCGCGCAAGCAAGCAAGCAAGTGAACTTAATATAAAGGATTTAACAAAGGGCTGTGATCATTTCCATTATTTTGACACATTAGTCGTAACGGATGCTGTAGAGGTGTTAATGGTCAGCACCACCCTTAAAATTTGCAATCGTGGAGCGCGCCTGTTCCATTCCACATTCTGGCGCGGCAGTTGAAACAGTGGTGGAGGTTTTTTAAATCTCCTCCGATCGCCTCTGTTACACGCAGCACTGTGTCAACTACGATGGGAATGCTACGTCTGGTGGGGTAAAACGTGGGTAATCCCACCCCTTCCCCCTTCCAAGACGTCGTGGCCAGCGTTGAGACGTAGGCCAAAATACCCTGGTAAGATGGTCTCTCTATACATGTAATGTTTATCGTTTATTGTTAAGTTTGAATCACAGTTCCTATGATCACATTGTTTTCATAGCTTTATTTTGGTGATTTCGAAAACGTATGGTTATGCCATGTTTGTTTGTTTGTTGTAGTACGGAGTTAGCCCTGATAACTTTAATCTAAATTGTCTTCTGGTTGTTATTGTTTGACTTGCATCCCACTGGGATGTTTGCACACAGCGTTGATGTACGGTGCGTTTTTCTGGAAGATCTTGCTGGTTTTTCCTGGATGTTTCTGTTGCGCGTAGTCACTTTAAGACGTTCTTTGTTCATGTTTTTGTTGCGGTTGCACCCGAGTCAAGAGCCGCATGGCTCACAGGGCTATACCTAATAGATGAAAAGAAGCTGAAACTCTAGAGGTGGCTCGCATTAAACGGGAATCGCATTGTGCCCAGGCTACAAATGAATAATCGTTTCGCGCACACACCACGAGTTGATGGCGGTGGTGGTGGCGGCGATAAGAGCTGGCAGTGTTCATGATCGGTGACATCTATTCCGACTCGCCACTAACGCTACTCTGCATCAGCACCCCCCCCTCCCCGCCCCATCCACCTCGCTCATCTGAATGAGTCAAGACGCGCGGCTGCACGTGGTGTGAATATGATCTCGTAGACAGCGAGGGCTTTCACAATGCCATTTGTTTCATTGGCAAATGATGGCACTCCTCGAGGTGAGCAATTCCAGTGACAATCTCATGCGTGATGGTGTGCGCACACGTGCATGCGTTGGTTATGATGATGATGATGATGATGCGGTGATGGTAAGATGATGAGGATGATCATTGTGATGATATGAAGGTGGTGATGATGATGACAGTGGTGATAATGAGTATTGATGGTAATGATGTTGGTGGTAGTGGTGGTGATGATGGTGGTGATAAAATTATTTTTTATAGATTATAAGTATGTTGGTAATGAATTTATTATTGATTGTAATTATGTTGCTGGCGATGATGATAATGGTGGTGATGATGAGATTGTGATTATTATAATTATCATATGATGTTGATTGTGGTAGTAATAGTGGTGTATTAATGAGGATGAATGGTGGTGAGGATGAAGTTACGATGATGATGGTGGTGGTGGGGTGATGGCGGTGATGTGCTCTGCTCGTCGTGTGATTCGCTAGGCACGTCCCCATGGCTTCATTCAAACTCTTTGAAAACTTCAAAGCGTGGAGCGTACCATCTCTCGCAGGGGTTTTTAGCTCGTCTCCGCATCCATTAAAGCGTACAAAACGACACCTTCTCAGATCAATGATCGGCTTGTCGCCAAGCCGCTTTAATGCCAGGCGGAGGGAGTTCAAAACAAAACGGTAAAGAGAGACAAAGGCCGCCGTGAACACGGCGCGCGGTCGAATGTGTGACATGCACCGCGAATCTCGGGCAAAACACGCGACCAATTCCCCCCTGCGATAACGCGGCGATGGACGAGTCCAAAGACCCGGTCGAATCGGAGAGTTGTAGGATTCCGGAGTGCACTGCTGTGTGCGTTTTCGAGATTCAGCTGAACTAAGCCGAGCCGCCAACACGAGAAGATCGATCTATTTGGAGACTGGGGATCGAGTTGGGGGGTACAATCACGTTATGCGGGACAGATTCCCTCCCTCACTAACGATTCTGGGTTTTTTTTTACACTCCGGAATCCACATCGCTAGTAATCCATTGAGGTTTTCGCGGCCTCCCGGATGAGCCCCGCGTCCAGGGCGAATACGCAAGGGCCAGGAGTTACTTTCATCTTTTTTTTGCTCGCTCGAGAAACTTGGCTGAGGGCGCACGAACGCACGGACGGAACGAGCCGAACGACGCGGCTCCAGGGCCTCGGAGTCGAACTCGGCCAGGGGGTGGTGTGGGGGGGGAGGGAGTTTTCTCCTCTCCTTCGAGCGCATTTGCCGAGCGAGACGAAGACGGCGGCATCCATCATCTCCATCGTCTTCCTTCCCCCCTATCCTCCATCCCTCCTCATCCTCCATCCCGCATCGCTTAATTATTTATTTACGTTCTCCCTCTACCCCCACCCCCACCACGCACGAAACAGCCACAGACACCTCGAGCTTTGCAGAGGTAAACAGCGAAGAGATCGAGAGAGAGAGAGACGAGGGGAGTGAAAAGAAAGACTTGAGAGAGCGAGAGAAGAGAGGGGGTGGGTGGGTGGGTGAGTGAGTGAGTGGAGAGGCGAGAGAGACTGAGAGAGCAAGCGGAGAGCTTTGGGTGTAGGGGGGGGGTAACAGGCGAGAGAAGAGCCTGGAGAGAGGGAGGTGATGCCGGAGGTAGGAGGAGGAGTAGGAAGAAGAAGCGGCGGCATGATGGCGCGGATGAAGATGAACGCTCTCCGACCCGTCCTGACCACCGCGCTCGCCGTTTTCGTCAGCTGCCTCTCCTCGCTGCCCGGCGAATGTCGTGGGGGGGACGCCGAGGTGACCTCCATGGTGTCTCGTGCGAGACTCCTGGCCGAGCACATGAGAAAACTTTCCACGGAGGAGTTGGGGGTGGACACCTTGCAGGTGAGGGTCGCCATGCCTTGCCGTCTAACTAAAGCGATCTTTGATACCCGTGTGTGCCCCTCAGGGTTATAAGACGCGGCGTCAATTGTTAAAGAGGCTCTTTTTTGGGGAGGGTGCTTCTTATAATCCGGTAGTTGTGTGGCTGTGTGTGTGGCCAGATTTGTGTAATTGTCACTGAGAGCGCAGGGTTTCGCAAGCCAATGTTGGTTCATAATTGACAGGTGGGTTTTTTTGGGTTGTTTTGGGATAAGCCAAGTAAATCATCTGGTCAAATGTGCGTCGTTAAGACATGTGTTTGGCCGTGTCGGGTGGTGGAGGGTCTTGAAGACACGTTTGGCCAAGATCATTCGCGCGGCCTTAAACACCAGTGTGTTGTGGCGTGCAATGTGAAACTCCACAGTACGTGCCGGGCACATCGGCTTTGGTTTCGACTTATAATCCGGATAAAACGACGAACACTTTGTGTGCTGCTGGCTGAGGTTCTCGAGAGCTTTTTCGGAAACGCGCAGCCGATGTTGTTGTTGAGCCATTAGCGATTTGCAACCAATGTGGATTGGTTCTAGATTTGAAGCTTTCGTGACTGCAAGGATTCATATTCTTAGGTTTTTTCGGTAAAGTCACGTAGGTAAAAAATTAATAAAAGTAAAATAAAATAAAAATCACGACGTTTCTCTTACTTGATACAGCTATCGTGCTGTGACTGTTCCACCTGAAGACGGAAGCTTGTGTTGCCTCCGAAACGTCGTGATTTTTTTTATTTTAATTTTACTTTTATTTAAAAAATTTACCTACGTGACTTTACCGAAAAAACCTTAGAAAATGTGGATTGGGTTCGTGATTCAAGTCGCTCCGTCTAATCCATTCCAGGGAAGCATGGTAACTCGTAAAGTTGAAAAACCGGTTAGTTACACCTTACCGCATGCTCACGTCGCTACAGTTTTAGGGAATTGCTCAATAGGTTATTGGCAGACCGGCTAAACAGAATGTTCCAGAAACTTGGAGATACAAAACCAGAGCAAAATTTACGAATGTCTTTACAAATATGTAAACCGGTTTCTCGGCTCACATGACCGCTCATTAAATACTTCAGAGTACACACACACACATACACGTGTGCTGGAAAAGCATTACGCAATCCATGCGTGTGCATGATTTTACCAACGTGTTTATTATATTCCTGGTTCTTTCGGTAAAGTCACGTAGAAGGGAATTAATAAAATAATTTTAAAATCTTGTTTTATTATTTCAATACATGACTTTACCGAAAGAACCAAGAATATGAATCCCTGCAGTCACAAAAGCTTTAAATCAAAACGTGTTTATTGTTATTGTGGTGGTGGTGGCAGTGGTGGCGGTGGTTGTTGTTTTTTGACCGGGGGGGGGGGGGGGGGACCGGTTGGGGTGGTGGATGAATAAGACACGTGGGAAGGGGCGGTGGTGGCCGAGATGAGTTCAGTAATTCAACAACAAAAATCAGTCTTCCTTGATGATGGTGCTTCCCGAGTGGACATTATAAGCAACGTTTTTGTAGGAGTGTGATGCGACGTCCCCCCCCCCCGGCCGCATGGATTGTTGACTCCATCTGTGCGGAGATGTGAGCGTTCTCGCCTCGTGCGTGTGCGCGTGGTGGATTTTCTCGGCGACTGCCTCCGATTTCCCGACGCCCACGTGTGACGCTTCCAACACTCGGGGATTGCCATTAGCCGAACATCACCAATCGGCGTTGCAAGGGGGGAGGGGGGGGCCTTCTTATTCTTCTTATTCTTCTTATTCTTCTGAGTCTCAAGATGTTCGTAACGTAGGAGGTACCTCACACCACATTGCTCCAAGTGAGACTCGGATTTGAATGATTACTCGGTAGAGCAAGCGGCGAAACATCGCCCGCGTCCAGACGAAATGCTACCAGTGGGAGCAGCCAGGCCATCACCACGCTCGCTCGCTCGCTCTCGTAGGAACACGCAAGGACACACGTGTGTAGGCACACGCAAGCACACGCAAGCCTGCACACAAGTGTGTGCAGACGCAAGCACACGCGTGTAGGCACACGCAAGCGTGCACACAAGTGTGTACGTATGAGCACGCACATAACAGGTTATCGTACACACACGCGCGCGCGCGCGCGGTTACATAAAGACACAATTACCTATGGAGGAATGCACGCACACAAAAACACACGCGAATACATAAGCAGGAACGCAGGGGTACAAGACAAGGGTCCTCGGCTTTTACCCCCTTGGCTCTCAAGCGTTTAAAAAAATGTACGATGTTAATAAATACACAGGGTTTGATGAAGCAAATTAAGCTACACTTAACGTGCCGGTGCTTATTGAGTATTTTCGATGATTTACCGTCTAAAAATTATCTGCCCATGCCTCGCACCCCCAGAAAGGGCATATCACGCCCCCCAGGGTGTGCATGCACACCAGATTTAGGAAAACCACTGCCCTATAAAACCTTAACAGACTGTTGGGGTAAGTGCTGTTAGCGAGCACCTATTAAAGCCAGTTCGGTACACGAAGGGGTGGTGTGGCCAGCACCACGTTTCGAACGGCAGCATTTGTCTGACCGGCACTCGTTTATGGTTGAGTCGACCTAGGGGAGGCCCAGAACCGGTTCCGATATTCGTAATTGGTCACCGATATTGGCCACGGACGGGGAATCAAACTCTGCCGCTAACCTCTCTGCGCCCCCCCTACGCTCTCACACGTGATGACCGTAACACAATCGCACGAGCACACGCGTACAGACGCGTGTGTACACGCAAGTCTCTGGAGAGCCCCGTGAGCATTGAATTAATTCAAAGCTCAACACACTCGTCAACAACAATGCCCTTAAAATATGTAATAAGCGGCGATTTGGCCAAGGGCCCTCTTGATACATATGTTGCACTCATTTCGCACCGCACGTGGCCAACTTATGTGTGCCATAATTTTCGAGAGAGATGAGAAGTGTTTCAATGGGCGTTCCGTCTGAAATCGTTTTGCGCTCAACTATGGGAACATCTGGCAGCATTGTTTGAAGCCTGGCCAGACTGCTGGTGAGGGGACGTTGAATATCGCAACCGCTCTAGAGAGCTTGCTTGCATAGAACCAATGTTGTCAATAACAACAACAACAAACGTAAGGTCTGTGTGGTCGATGGGTTGTTGCCCAACGATGTCGTTACGTGGAGAAATAACTACGGGCAGTCGTGGGGTGGGGGGGTGTGAGGAGACGAGTCCTTTAGTCCTTGGAGATGGTTGGTCTCGGGACTAGTCGTGGGACTGGGGAGTGTAGCCCCCATCACAACCGGGTCCAGGCAGTCGACTGGGCGTCAGCGGCGACTCCTCCACCGCTACCGGGTGGCGGGCGAGACCCGGTACATCGTCAGTCACGTCATCTTCACCTGGGGGAGGGAGTGCGGCGGAGGAGGAGGAGGACGGACGGGACGGACTTTGTAGCGGGCAAAGGTGAAGAGCGGTGGCGCGGTGGTTAACGCGCCTGCGCTCTGAGCCTGCACCCCCCGAGTGAGAATGACTCTGCGTTTGCGTGGCTCCGGGGAGGCATGCATTGCATATAGAACATTCGGTGCATGTGAAGCAAGCTTCGAGCGAACGGCAAACGGGCGGCTGAGTGGCTAACGCGCATGTGACCTGCGTCCCGCACTCGGCCTCTGCGTCGCACCCCCCTCCCTGCGTATGTGCCGCCTGTCTGACTTGACTCGGAATCGAGAAGGGGCTTGCTGTGAGCCCCTCCAAAAACATTTGACGCCAACCTGGTTGCACGGCTAACATCAGTGGCGAGTGGTATCCCAATCAGTCGTGACCTCTCCACCCCCGCTGCCTCCCTCCTCCCCCCCGCCTTCAAGGTGGCGAGATGTTAAATACCTCGCCTGGTATGCAGGAGGTGGTTGATTCGATCCCGACCCTGACGCCTGCTGTGTATTTGCGGATTGCATGTCTCTCTCCCCGTGGTCGCGTGGATTTTTCTCCGGGTCCTCTGCCTTTTTTGTTTCCCCCCTCCACATTTAGAATCAACGTGCGTTTTAGAGTATTTAGCTACTGCTATACATTTATACGTGCTCAGCCACTTGGTTGAGCTATCATTTGTGGCCAGGTCGCTTCTAAAAAGGAGCTATATAGCCGAGTGGGCCCTTAACTTGTAAAATAGAAAGTTAGTTTCAAACCCGCACCGCCCAGCGTTGAAGTATCCTTGAACAACCCCTAATTAGGATCGACACGACGCGAGGGGAGGCATTCATCCAGCAGTGGATTGAGAAAGGTCCGCTAAATTATTACCGCACTTGCCCTTGTAATTTTAAAGCAAACGTTGGTGGTGCGTCTTACAATCCGGTAGGAGCGTTTGTGTGTGTGTGGTGACGTCACCGCCACTTAGTGGTGAATGAGCGGTTGTTGTTGTTATTGTTGTTGTTGTCCAGATCTGGACTCTATAACTTAATTGACCCTGGGCACAGGTTTTGGGGGGAAAGGGGGGGAGGAGGGTGGTGCTTCTTGCTCTCCGGAGCATCTTATAATCGGGTACTATTTGGAGGTTGGCGAGAGTTGAGACCATGGGCCGAGACAGAGAAATGTTGACATCCATGCAGTGGTTTCTCTTTTGCAATCGAGCGAGCGAGCGAGACCCGTAGTTTTGTTCCGAATTGGCAGCGGCCTGCTGCCCGATTCACTGCGTTGAATGGTTTGTTTCAGCGCAGATTAAGAAAATGCATTGGCAGTGTTTCAAAAAGTCCGAAACAATGGTGCAGAAGCGTTTAATCGCCCTACATCCCGAGAGCTGCACTTTATAAAGAAATAAATAACCAAACAAACTGTTTAGGCACTGTCCCTTGACGGTAATAAACTATCAACGTAGTTTATGTAGCCCTGGTGTCAGTCCACTGCCGGATGAGGGCCTCCGTCATACCGTGCCGGTCGTGGCGATTGCTTAGCCATACTTCACCGCCCTGGTCAGCGCGTGGAGGTGGGGGGAGCGTAATAATGATGCCCTGTGTATTCCTCGGAAAGCCTCGCCGAGTCTCGAGGGGTTTGCAGAGGGGTTCCTGAATTGAGATCTTTGGCCCAAGACCCATTTCATTGAGCGTTTGGCAAAGAAACCTTTTTGCCTACAATGTTGTTGTACGTCTCTTGTGGTAATTCGTTCATTCCACCAAGTTAATGCTCATAACCCAAAGTGCCAAAGTATTCGTAAAGCTGTTTATTTACTCGCACAATCACCGAGCGTTATGTAAATGATTGCGAAGTAAACGATTTTCCGTAACGTGTAACATAAACACCGCAGATGGATTAGCCCCAAACTCCCACATAAGGAAATAACGGGACAGCGGTTGCCATTGATGCGCGTGCACGCACCCCACTAAAAGAAGCCCCAACGTTTGTAATGAACACGGCCTTCAGGACATCGTCTACACAACCTCATTATGGGTAAAAGCATATACAAGCATAAGCCACAAATATAAATACAATTATAAAGTTAGTCCATCACCCGGGGTGACTTTCCAGAGCATTATTAACCAGCAGCAGCATTTGTAAACAGACCCTGACTGCTGATGAGATATAGAAAAGCAAAATCAGTCCAGAGTTTCCTCACTTCAACAAATGCTGTTGTTGCTGCTGCTGCTGCTGAATAATATTGCTCTAGAAAGCCAAGAGGCCAGCGGACTATAAATAATGTGTGTTTGGTTTAGACGCGGAGATGGTGGAGTTGCGCCAATTATGTCATCTGCGGTAGGGGTAGCGTCGGAGTCTGGGTAATGGGCCATTCTTCAGGATAGACTGATTTTAGCTGACAACGGGTTTCCAATTAAGGTTTTTACTCGAACGAGTGCCGTTCACGCGAACCATCAAACACGCCGCCGATGTCCAAGCCGTCCGTGCGACGCTCCCGGTGGTGTCGATGTGATCCACGCGGCGTCTGCTGCCGCTGCCGCCAAGCTTGTTACGTCAACGAATCCCCGGGTAGGTTGAAGAAATAAGCTTTGGCGTTCAACTCGCAGCGCGTTTCAACGCGGTTTATCGTTTCCCCCCCCCCCCATTCCGCCGTACGAAAGAAGAAGAGGAATGAAAATAACAAAACAAGAAAATTTCAAGAAAATATACTGGAAGGATGACGACGTGGTCCTTAGGAACGGCATGTCTACGCTCGGGCAGGTCACAAGACCGTTCGTCATTTATATTTGTTAAATAAATACGTTTAGGACGCGGTGTACAATGAATACGTTTCAAGTCTAAATAAGCTCACTTTGATGGCTCCCATGCATATACAGGCAGTTACATTCGGGGCGCTGCTGTAAATACGGTGAAGTAAATCACAGCGCGCGATCGCAGCCGTGGCCCGGAAAAGGGAAGCGTGGTGCCGTGGAAATGAGCACGAGTTGCTCGTTGGGGGTAAACACACGGGGGCATCTCCCATCCACAGCGTTCCGCTCCACGCGCCCGCAGCTTCTGCGGCGACGTAAATTGGGATTCCGAGAGGCAAAACGTCGGACGCCGTGCGCACAAGCGGCACAATGTGCCGGAGAGCCGTACGGCAGCTCAAACAGCGGATGCCCACGCGGTTAGCCGTGCTGCTTCTCCCGAACGGAGGCCAACCAGGGATGGGATTTGCAATGGCAGCGTTGTAAAAGCGCAGCACAAATATCTCCCTACCCTCTTCATTAACGAATCTCTCTACTCTCTTCATTAGCTAACCTCTCTCTACCCTCTTGATTAACAAATATATCTCTACCCTGGTCATTCACAAATATCTCGCTACTCTCGTCATTCACAAATATCTCACTACCCTAGTCATCAATGCCGGCTTAAAGCAGAAGCACGCCGATGACCAAGTCACCCGGAATTCGCCCCCCCCCTCCCGCTTCGTCGCATCTCGGGACGCCAAGCAGGCTCGGGCCCTGGCCGGCGCTCGGATGTGGGTCGACCACCGCTCAACGACAACAACCTGCTTGCCGCTACAGGGGGCCGCGGGGCCACTGGGCGGTGGTGGGGTGGTGAGGTGTAGGGGCCCCTGCCCCCCGGTGCGTAGCAGCGAGCGGGGCCTGTGAACGTTTTCGGCGCCACCCATTAGCGCGCCGGCCCGCAGAGGGACGATCGCGATGCGGTGCGACATTCCGGGGCGCCGTGGGCCCTCCCGCTGGCCCGCCAGGGTCGCCGGCCCGTCCGGTTTGTGACCGGACTGCCCGGTTTTCGACCTTGACGTGTACAGTACACGGTGTGCGTGCCGTAACTTCTGACTGGACGTCACGGGGTGGCCCCCCCCCCCCCCCCCCCCCCCCCCCCCGTTGTTGTTTTGGGCAGGTTTGCACCACGCAGGGGTGCCAAAGCCATACCAGGCCACGGCGTGGAGCGTGTTCGATGGATACGGTTTTGGCTTCTTAAATAAAAAATGCTGATAAAACGTTGGTCCGGAGGGCCTACAACAGGTCAACTGGGAGCTAAACACACGTGCGTTGCTTTTGTGCGCCTACATATGCTGCCATCTTATTTGTTTATTTCCGTTGCCCACATGCCCATCTGCGATGGCACAACGTACGTCAGAAGCCCCCTTGTCAACGCTCGGATAGATATGGGCCTCCCTGCTTAACGTGGTGCCCATGGGGATTATTTGACCGTACTTCAACCATGCTAGTCACTGTGGGTGGGTGGGTGGGTTGGGGCGTGGAGGGGATACAAAACTTGTGGTATCCGATGCCGGGAATCGAACGCGGGTCGCCGGTTCTGCACTGGGCCCACGGCGGCCGCATGCGGTTTGGAGAGCGGAGCTCCTGCGCCCGCGCGCGTGGGTTGGGTGGCCTCGTTAGCCTTGGAGCACATCGCCGATCGGAGGCACGCGGAGCGAGATGGAGGCGCGAGATCAGAGCGATGAGATGGGGAGTGTGGGTGCGGAATGAAATGACCTGGCACGACTGGTGTCACCTGCTCCTTCCCTAACAGCCACCACCAACCCCCCCCCTCCTCATTTCCGATCCTCGCATCTCAAAGAGAATCCTGGATGCTCCGCCAGCCGGTGACCGTGTGCGTGCGTGTACGCGGGCGTCTGTGCGTGTGCACATGCCGGCATGACCGTGTGAAAGAAGGCATGGAGCCGCTAACAGGTGTCGGCGAGGATTCCATTTTGTGTGCAAAGCCATTCGGGGCAAGGTTTTTCTTCTTGTTACTTATTCACCGATTATATTATTGGTTTTTTTTTGTTACTTACGCAAATCATATTCCGTTTGTGCGCCCGGCATCGTGTCATGAGACGCAGGTGTTGTCGTTCGTAAAATATGCGGCGAAGCGGTGCATCGTCTTGTGTCGGTGAGAGCGGAGCCGGAAGTTGAACGTCTTCTGAAATTCACTGCAGCAGGCATCCGGGGCGCAGTTTTTTAATGCCCTGCGAATACTGCCTGTTTAAAGTCCATTGATCGAGCATCTCCCATTCTCGGAGCTGGAAGTTAGACACATCGGGTGGAAAACCAAACTGAATGTGACGGTCATTCTACTGTCAATTAGTAACCGGGCTTAGACCATAAACCCGCTCCAATTGGGGGCTCCTGGGGGGGTAGCTGTGGTTAAGTGTATCCCACAAATCATGTCCTGTAGCGCACAAGAGATGACGATGCGGGGGAGGGGATTGGGGAGGGGGTGACGAGGAGTTGGGGGGGGGTGTGCACGATCATCCGAAACCCACTTGGTGCGCTGCGTACATTCATCTTAATTAAAATGTGATCGCGTGCCGGTGTTGGGCACGTTAATTACACGTGCAGATCAACGTTGCTGCCTGGTGTAACGGGGACCCCCGCGTACAGCGGTGGTGCAGTCACGAACGCGTCTGCGGCGTTCATTTGCTCGGGAGAGATAACCGCGCCGGGCGGAGTGGTGGCGCTGCGGTTAGCGCGTGCCACGCTGTGAACACGCCCGACGGAGTTTGGTTCCAAGGGCCACGGCCGCCATCGGTGGCGAGTGGCATCATTAGCGCGATTGGCTACGTACGGCGCGAAAGAAGTTCAACGTACAAAGCAGCACGTTGGGAACCGGTCGTGCGCCCCAGCATGGTGAAGTGCCGGTCAAATGGGCCCCGTCCGTCATGGGATTGACGCGAGGCCGCAAGTTGTGCAACTTGTGAAACTTGTGCAACGGATTGCATTGTGGGTTCACGACACCTTGCCTGAATGCGGTACCGTGAGGGGACAGACTCGGCGAGACACGGATGTGGTGTTCCTCACTGTTCTCGACTGTCCTGGCCGAAATAAAATAAAAATTTACCAGCTCACACGAGACGGGTGCGCATTGTTAGCGGCCTGTTCGTGTTGAGCGCACAAACGGCTGAGTGACGCCATCACCCCTCCGCACCCATCAAAAACAATGGTGGCGAGTGGACACCACCGTAGCGAGATGTTACCTACCTCGCCTGATGTGCAGGAGGTCGTGGATTTGCTCACGACCCTGACGCCTGCTATATATTTGGGGTTTGCACGTTCTCTCTCTCTGCCCGTGGTCACGTGTTTTTTTTACTCCACATTTGGAATCAACATCACGCGTTCATGGAGAATTTGGTTGATATAAATTTCCACACGATGATAAGCCACTTCGTTGAGCTTGGCATTGTGGCCAGGTCGCTTCTGAAAAAAGAGCTCCATCGCTCAGCGGGCCTTACCTGGTAAAATAAAAATCGTTTGGTTCAGTTCTAGTTTAAGCATTGCTAAAGTAACATCTTGGCATCGTTTGTAAATATTTCAGTTTTTATCTCCCCTCTCCCAGTTGTGGTTGAGAAAGACGCTCTCCAGTCTTGCCTCCTTGCCCGAGATGGCTCTTTACAGTTTAGCGATATTGAAACTTTTTTTTACACTTTTCTTTTTTACATGAAGCGGCAACGATCAGGGGGCCCAAACTTTTGTTCCCTCAGACTTGGCTTAGTTGTGGTATGTGCTCGCATCCTCTGTGAAAACCGATTTCTGTTTGAAGTGCGGGTTTGGGGGGAGGGGACGTTGTGGAGTAGGGATTAGAAAAAATAGCCGGTCGCCAGGGTGTCCCCCATGCAACACTGCAGAACTGCACTGTACAACAATCACAGGCAGGGTTTTGTGGTTTGCGAATGGACACGCAAGTTGAAGCGCAAAACCCACACCATTTATAATTCGAGTACGACGTTTCGCCAGTAATTTACAAAAAGCATCATCAGATCGCTCTGATTTTTGCCTAACCCAAAAAACATCTTGCGCATAATATTGGTCGCCAAGGCTGACGTCTTGCGCTGTTGCCATCGTTGACGTCGCTGACTAATTATGAACGAAGCTCGATCGTTTGAAAGACATCTTCCTTGGCTACCTCCATTGGCCGTATCAATGGCCGCGGCCACCTGGCTCCGACTGTGCGCCCGATTTCGTCCGAGCTCGGAAGCTAAAGCCGTCTTGAGCCCGGCCAGTTCTTGGATGGGCGACCATGGCGCAAGAGGCGTGGGCCTAAAGCGACGCAGCAGAGGGGCGCTACGGGCGAACGCCATTGCTGTACCGTGCTTCCATTGTTCTGTCGTGCCGTGCTGCTGGACATCTGTGGGAAAAGAGCTTGGTAAGCTCATCGGATTCGTCGAGTCAAAATCAAGATTCCGATTCTATGCCCCCCGCCCCACTCTGCCCTTCGCCAGCCCGAACTGATCAACGTCGGGATGTCATCGTCAAATAACAACCACCCGTCGCTGAAGGGCGTATGAATCGGACCTCGTGCAGCGGTGCATTTGACGATGTTTCGTGCATGCCAATAGTGTTACTCGTAGGCTAACGGAACAAAGAAAATCTGTGCAAGTGAGACCGAGAAGAGAGAAATGGACACAAACGACGTTGGGTGCAGCCCTGAACCACAGCTCTCCATCACGTTGGCTTAGGTTTGGTTGGGGGCACAATGTGCTGAGCTCCCGTATTGTTGCGAGGCTTTATAAGCATCTGGCCTTACAATACAAACACTGTCGTGAAAAAATACTCCCTTGGGTGGGGGGGGCAGTCATTGGAGATGGATCATGGACTTAATCCCCGTCAGGTGAAAGAGAGATGGAGAGAGAGAAAGAGAGACACCCCATCTCAATTGGCTTCTCCTCATCTTGTCCACACGCGGCCTTTGTGTCAGTGCACTGTTGGATGAGAGCCTCCCCACGCAGTGGCTCTTCATTTGGTTCAAAACAAAGGTCGTCCTATTCTTAGGTTCTTTCGGTAAAGTCACGTAGATATAAAATAATAATAAAAAATTATCAAAATTATTTTTAAAATGTATCCACGTGACTTTACCAAAAGAACCAAAGAATGTGAATTCTTGCAGTCACGAAAATTTAAAGGTCGTCCTTCCACATCATCCCCACGTGTCCGGCAAATCTGAGCTCGATTCCCCGACCGTGACTAACATCGGCCAGAGGAATGAGCTGGGGGGGGCGGGGAGCGATTGATTCGAACCCACCGCACATTCTGTTCCTGCCGTCTCAAGGTTTTAAATCTTCGCTCGTACTTTGCAATTTCACATTTGGCTCGCCCGTCTCGTTTGTGATGCGTTGCTTGTGCTGCTTTAAACCTGTGAAAAATCAAACTCCACTACACGCGCCTTTATCTTTGTGCCCTATTAGCCATTAGCCTGACGTTGGAATGTGGGCCATCTGTTGCGTGTTTAGACGGAGGTAATAATCAAAATAATAATGATAGTGCCATTTATCCAAGAAAGCCTTACTTAGACTCAAGACTGTTTTTTTCAGATTTGGTCTTGCTACGTTGCGATGTTTTACCAACTTATTTCGTGAGATTTTGGCCTCATGTGGGCAGAAAATCCAGGGAGACGCACACTCAGCACTTGCGTCTCCTGGCCACACCTCGCAGCCCTCCGTCTACAACACCTGGCAAGCCCTGGTGGCAGAGGTCGCAAACGGGTTTTGATTCCTTACCCGTACCCATACCCGGCCGCACCAGGGTCGCAAATGGGTACCCGTACCCGGCCAGGTACGGGTACCCGTTCCCTACCCGTACCCTACCCGAAATGAGTGACAAACGGTTACTCACCAGTGACTCACGGCCTATCCGTACCCATACCCTACCCGAAATGAGTGACAAACGGTGACTCACCAGTGACTCACGGCCTACCCGTACCCGGCCGCACCAGGGTCCCAAACGGCTACCCGTACCCGGCTGGTTACGGGTAGCCGGGTATCGGGTAGGGTACGGATAACGGGTACCCAGTTGCGACCTCTGCCTGGTGGTGGTCACCCAATCAAATCCTGCGATAAATGAACAGATTAACTACTCCTTGCCCCATATCTGTATTTCCACGTAAAAAAATGGTGTTACTTTACACACCCCATCAACCGCACGGCCTTCTGGCGAGTGAAAATGTTCGGCAGTATTTGGTTCAACGCGAGCAAATGTCTCGACCGGTATCGAGTACTGACCATTCAAGTACAAGCGCGGCTCAAACCCCGCTCGGCCTCCTGAGGTCTGACGAGATCGCGCACACACCTGGTGATTTGCTGCGAGGACAAGAGTGAAACCAGTGCGGACGAAGCCAACTTTGCGCACGTGTGAGCGAAAGCAAACTTTGGACGCTCGGGGGTTAATATTTCTCTCGCTTACTCCCATGTTTTTCCCTGCAGCGCGCGCCTTGTTCAAAAGGTGTTTTTACGGTCCGTATTCTATGTATGCACCGTGCAAACAATGGCGTGGGTTCAAAACCACGGAGGTGGCTGGGACGGTGAAACGTAACGCGTCGCATCGACATCGTACCCGGTGTGGCGTGTCACAGCGTGCGTGGGTCTGCAGGGCCGATCCGCAGCCGAGTTAATGTCGTGAAAGCCGTGGCCCCGTGTTTTACATGGGGGTGAGTTAAGCTATTTAATAGGCTCTCCGGAGATTGGTGTTTTGGGAGATCGTGCAGAGGCTTCGAAAAGAAGACGTTGTTTCCCCTGATATATCTGCTAATTTGATGGGATTATCTATAGATGGATCGCCCTGTGCGAGCAAGCGCTGTCGAGAGTTGGGGGTGTGGGCACGGGACTCATTTCAGCCGGCTCTGCCTGGAACATCTCTCCAGCACACCACATCCATGTGTACCTCTCGCCGTGACTCTTGCTGCTGCTGCTGCTCGCGTGCCTACTCCAATCGACCAGTGACCCCAAATAAGATGCAGCGGGTAGTTGTGAGTCCTTTCTGTCATGTGGAGGCGCCCTTGAGATTGGTCTCGGTCTCATTCATGGTGATACGGTCGTAAACATTCAGATGTGCTGTCCGATTGAGCAAACGCATGAAAACCCACTGTCAGAGAAGTGTCTGGCCAGACCCCGGGTCTGCATGCACCACGTCACCACCACCGCGATTACCGTCGGCCCGACGGCGGTTTACCGCGGTGGCTTTTGCACGACGCTCGCTCGCCAACTTAGCCATGCAAGGGGTGAGGATGACGTTCCAATAAAATGCGATGAAAATAATTGACACCGCGTATCGATTTTCAGGTCCGATGATGCCGCTTTCTCAACATTATGGCGCCGAATCAAATGGACGCTGTGTTTTGCTTCCGCAAGCTCGGCCTTCACGGTGAAGTTGCGGTTACCAAACGCCAGCGGCCTGGCGCTTACATCGGTAGGCCTGGCAAACGGAGCGTTTTCATGGCAGTACGCAGAACGTTTTAATGAACGTTGCTAAAACGGAGAGCGCGTTGAGGGGGCCCCGCGAGTTTGCAGGCATCGAGCTTCTGTTTACCCCACGTGGTGGAAGATGTTTCTCTCATCAGGCGTGGCCATTAGCATGTGAAAGGAGAGCTCTGGACAGAGAAGGGAATAAATATGCCTGCGCTACCAGCGCGCGTTGACAAAACATTGCCGTTGCTCGCGAGTGGCGGCAAGATGTTTGTCGGCGCGCTGTCGGTTGCCTCTGTGCGTCGTCGAGAGTTTGAAACGTCGCGTTTGATTAATTTGCGTGTGTGTTGACGAAAATTTTACCCCCCCGCCGCCCCCCTCCCCCCCCCACTTCATCCCCTCCCATTAACGCAACACTGGGGGGGGCACGATCAGCTAAGCCATGCTGAGTCTCGAAAAGAGATCCAGCCGCTAATCTCCTGACCCCCGCTCCCCCCCCTTCCCCAACCTCCCTAGGGAATGGTCTGCCCCGCCGTGCAATTCAATGAGGCTATTCTCTGACAGGTATCGGTCACGCCGATCGTACTGCTTCATGGGGGGGGGGAGGGGCAGGAGGGATGGGGGGGGGGCATTCCAGGCAGCTCAACAAGAGGAGGTGAACTGCCGCATGTGCGAAAGGTGTGAGGATCCGGACCGACCTCTGCGGTCATCGCTATTGGCCAGTTTGATGGAATATTAACGGCGCTGTCACCGTGCCTCCCCCCCCCGGCCGGGGCCCCCCCCCCAGCGTCCTTCATTGACCTGGGATCTGCCTTGATTAGGGCCCCTCCAGTGGTGTTTTTTAGTTTTTTCCAGCCCACCCCACCCTCCCCGCGGCCACGGTTGCCATGGCAGCTAATCTACGAGCTATTGAACTATTGAGATGGAGAGGCACTTTGGGCCCACAGCAAAGGCACGTTTAGGCATCGGGAGTAATTAAAAAATAGAGCGAGTTGTGTGTTTATTTGGATTTGTGCGAGCGTCGCCCAGTGGCTGTCATCGGACAGATGGGGGGGCCTGCATGTGCGCGTCGGGGTTGTTGCGGAGGCTCCCCGGGTACAGGGGCCCCGCTCGCGATCAACAAGCGGCACATTTGTGTCGTGGGCGTGCGATTCTCCGGTCCAGTTCTGCTCTGGAATCGTGAATTAATTGGGTCACAGTATAAGCTATTGAAACTTATTTTTCTTTTTATCAGGCAAAGGTCCACTGGGCGCTGTGTAGCTCTTTCTTTGAGAAGCGACCTGGCCACAGATTAGATCTCAATGAAGTGGCTAATCACGTGGAAATTTAAAGCAGCCAAATACTCCAACGCATGTTTCTAACTGTGGAGGTAAAAACCGGAGGACCTAGAGAAATATCCACGTGACCACGGGGAGAACATGCAAACTCCAAATATACAACAGGCGTCAGAGTTGGGATGGAACCCACGACTTCCTGTATACCAGGCGAGGAAGTTCACATCCCGCCACCGTGGCGCCCACAATATACCGTCATCATATTTTTTCATCAGTCATGTCCAAGCCACTGCTGGATGCAATGCCTCCCCAAGTAATTTGTTAACTTCTCGCACGGTGCTACGGTACAAAAAATCCACCCCTTACCACCTGCTCACGAGCTGATTTCATCACTCCATCTCTCCCGCCGGACATCCTCTGGAACGCGCGTTGACCCCGCTCCGTCATTAACCTTGACCGTCGGCCGTCGTCGTCCCTCGAGGCAACGTGCCCTGCCCCACCCCAGCCCTCTTCTCTTGGCCGTTATGAATTCTCTTAAACCTCCGTAATGTGCTCTCTGATCTACGGCTTTATTCGGTGTTGCAACGGCTGACCTCCGATGACGACTGCACGATGGCGTTGCGCGGCAAACGTTTGTTTAGAGCGTTGCTGTCCGGTTGTATTCCGGTCGAGTTGCTATCGGTGCTGCGCTATCAGCGGGCCGAGGCGTCCGATGGGAGCCTTACGCCCACGAGTGGTGGCATCTCCCCCCAGAGAGAGAACTTTGCCCTCCGCTCAGGAGGAGGTTGAGGCGCCCTCTAACATTCTCACTTTTCTTCCTCTTCACCGTCATGGTTTATCGTGTTTTTCCCCACATTCCAGTTGTGTTGTTTTCCGTGTCGTGTTACGAGATGGGAGTTGTCCGTTCGCAAACTATCGCAGGTGGAGGTGTATCACCCAAAGTTACAAAACGGCCCCCTGAAGGAGATATCAGAGTACTACTTCTGAGATCCATCCTCAAGTCACCTCGTTTAGCCATACACTAGGAGGTGCTATACTTTTCCCCATGTGACCTATGAGTGAATGCGCATTGCATGACAGTGAAATGTCGACGCGCCGCCGGTTTCCTCTGTGCCCCGGCGGTTGGTAGCCCCGACAGTTGGTCGGCCCTCGCAGTCGGTCGGGGTGGTGGGTTGGCCCTCGCAGTCGGTCGAGGTGGTGGGTTGGCCCTCGCGGTCGGTCGATATGGTTGGTTGGCCCTGACGGTCGGTCGATATAGTTGGTTGGCCATTGCGGTCGGTCGGGGTGGTTGGTTGGCCCTGGCGGTCGGTCGATGTGGTTGGTTGGCCCTGGCGGTCGGTCGATATGGTTGGTTGGCCCTGGCGGTCGGTCGGGGTGGTTGGTTGGCCCTGGCGGTCGGTCGATGTGGTTGGTCTGCCCTGGCGGTCGGTCGATATGGTTGGTTGACCCTGGCGGTCGGTCGGGGTGGTGGGTTGGCCCTGGCGGTCGGTCGATGTAGTTGGTCGGCCCTGGCGGTCGGTTGATGTGGTTGGTTGACCCTGGCGATTGTTTGGGGCGGTTTGTCAGCCCTGGCGGTCGGTCAGGGTGGTTGGTTGGCTCTGGCGGTCGGTCGGGCGGTAGGATGACTGTGAAAGGTAATGCTTAATAAAGGGGACCCGGTGATGGATATTGTATTGGGTTGCGGGGCCACACGTCATTGGTTGTTTTGTGACGGCGCTGTTTAATTAAGGGCTCCATGATTGGAGTCATTGTCCTCTCGGGAATTTGATTGACCGCTCCGAGCTCCCGCTAAAGTCCATTTCCCTCGATTTAAATCCGTAAACGTCATCGGCCTTCCAGGTGCCCTCCAATTAATATCCGCGACTTAACATAAGATTTCAACATCGTGGTTCTGCATGCCCCCCAGAATTTGAACAACTTTATTAAACCAGAAAAGCCTCACTGAGTCTCAGACTGTTTCACCAGGGTCCTGCAGTTGGACTTTTGGCGACCTTACGTCTTTAGGGGTGTGTGGTGCAAAAGAACTCCCGCAAAGAACGGCTTTCCGGGTCGTGACGCGACACGTGGTTAGGCGCGACGTCCGACGTTTCGCTTCACATAGCTGTGGAGGGAGGGCCGAGGGGGGGCGGTGCTCCTTCGGCAACCAGATGCTGAGCACGCCGCAGAGCCACCCGGCACAACCGCGGGGAAAATCTGCACGGCAACCGGGCAACCAAACGTGTGATGCTTCCGTTCGTTCGTTCATTCGTTGGTTGGGTCTCTGATCCCGTGGAATGCGGCCAGAGAGCGGTTCCCCTCGGTAAAGAGGATGGCCGTGCGGGGAATGTTGCAAAATTATTTTAATGAAGAGCGAGAGAGAGAGAGAGAGGTGGAGGAGGAGGAGGAGGAAAATGTGGGAAGAAGGCACGAGTGACTTTGCACGCGCAGGTTTGTGAAGCCCGGTATAATTGTTTGCAGCCGCGGGCTGCTGCTGTTGCTGCTGCTGCTGCTGCCTGGACGTGGGGTGGATTTGCCAGGCGCCCGGGCCTCCCAGCAGCACGGCTTTGGGAGGCAAGGGATTTGGGGGGGGTACGGCGGAGGGGAAAGATGGTGGTGAGCTGGAGGGATTGGGTTGGGGATAAATAAGAATGAGTGCTTTGTTGTTGCCTGCCGTCAGCAGCACCGGCAGCGTATCGGTTCTATCTGTCAGACATTTCTGCGAGTTTTAGTCCTGGCGTTGACACAAGTCTAGAACAAGCCGGGAACAGTGCCGGCTTTTTTCGCGATTAATTTCTGCCCCCCCTCCCCCGCCATATTGTGTTATTATCGTGGTTGGGTGAGTGGGAGCAGTGAGCAGGTTGGTGAGTAGGTGCGTGGGTTGTTGTAACCTGCAATGTGGTGAGCAGTGATTAGGTTGGTGGGTGGGTGGAATGTTGTGACCTGCAGTGTGGTGAGCAGTGAGTAGGTTGGTGGGTGGGTGGGTTGTTTTGACCTGCATTGTGGTGAGTAGTGGGTGAGTGAGCTTCGTGAGTGGACGGCACAGGCGGCCTGAACACGGAACGCAAATCGAGACGGGGCTTCCAGCTTTTGTTGACGTGTCTCTCTTCTCTCCATGTCTCTCTTCTCTCCGTGTCTCTCTTGTCTTTGGCAGAAGGTGTACAGCTCGTTCGCTTACACGGAGCGGATGTCCAACGGAGAGACCGAGGTGCAGCAGGTAACACCGGCCCCACCGCCACCGCGGCCGTGCCGTCTGCGTAGCGATCGCACACAGCCCCCGTCGGCCCCTTGCGCGCAATTATTACGCCCGTCCGCCACAGCTGATTAATGTAACTGAGAGATCAGCTTTCCCCACCCCCCCCCCCCCCCCACATATACCCCCCACCCACGACTTTACTTTCTCCAGAAAGCACATTCTGATCCAAAGTACGCACTTCCTCCCGTCCCGAGCGCCGTTTGCCGCTCGCCCCGTTCCAGTTGACGAGGCCGGTGTCTGCCCAGCGCCGTTTCTGGTGACGCGGCCCCGTTCCAGTTTTCGTTCGTCACGATGTGACTGTTGTTCGCGACGCCACTTTCCCACGCCGCTGGGGCTGTATTTCGAATTCGCGTTGCTTTATTGCCTTTGTGGCTTCGAGTCGAGTAAAGCCCTCGTTCAACGCGGTAGATGAGTCTCTCAAAAGATTCCCGCGTTGAGCGAAGAATTACTGGAGCTGCGCGGACGGATGGAAAAGCAAGCTGTTTTGTCGCATCATCCGTTACGAAAATAAATATTTCCTTAGCAGCGTCGTATCGGGCGACCCTAACGAGCGCCCCCGGGCTGCAACGCGCGGGCGAGTGAGCTCGTCCTCCTCACCGCTGGGTAGGGAGGGGGTAGGGCGGAGGTGTCCCGGGTAAGAGCCACCATCGGCAGCGCAAGAATGCCAACTTGTGGCGACCATCTGTTGGGCGCTGATGGCCTGTGGCGGTGGCTCCCCGGCCCGCCTCCCCTATCCCTGCCGTGCTCGCACACCCGCCCGCGGGTGCGGACACACGGACGGCGCTCTCCGTCCCCTTTGCCCCGACGAGAGCGTTTGCGCCGCTCTCCGCCAACTTCCCCAAGGGACGCTTTACGGCGGCCGAGATTGGCCCTTGCCGTGATGGGTTTCTTTTATTATTTGAACTCGTGACACCCCCTGTGACGTTCCCCCTCTCCTTCTCAATGCAAGCACAAACGGGACCTCGCCCCCCACCCCCTCTGCTGCGTCCCACGACGCTCACGATTAGTTTGCGGTTTGCGTTGCGCGTTATTCAGTTTTGCTTTGCACTCGGAGACTCGGATCTTACGGAGAAGGGACAATGGCTATAAACATTTGGCAATTCATCACCAGCATTGGTTCAAGCGGGCGGGACTCTGGATGAGAGACACTGAATGTCCAGAGAGGGTCCAGAGTTTGCCTGTATTGAAACCATTGCTTCTGAAATGATGCGCTGTCCCCAAAGGAACGGTGTGGCTGGTGGGAGGTGTGAAAAAAAAAATGCAAATGTTTATGCGAAGGGACAGATGTGTGAAGGAGGCACCACAGATCTCCCGTGTAAAATATCCGGCCTACTGCCTAAACGGGACCGTCTGTGTAACAAATAAAAAAGAAACTCAAACTCCTACTTACTTTTTCCATAGCAGCCCGTCTCTTCTCCACGCCCGGGCCGCCCCTGTGACTACTAAAATCTGCTTCTCTCCCGGCTCGCCTCCGTAGCTCGCCAAACGTCTGCGTGAGAAGTTCTCGCGCTACATGGACGTGGTGAGCCGCAACAAGCAGGTGGTGGAGGCGGCCTACACTGCTCACCTGAGCTCACCGCTCACCACGTCGCAAGACTGCTGCAACCTCCCGGCCTCCATGCTCACGTGAGGGCACGCACGCTCACAAGCACGCTCGCTCGCTCGCTCATTCGCTCACTTGCTCACTGTGCACCGTGTTCATCTTCATGGGCCATTATCAATCCACTGCTGGATGCAGGCCTCCCCAAGACACCGCTGCCACGTCTCGCAATCCCACAATGCAGCAGGCCATCCGGCGCGTGGAACACAACGCATCCGTAGAGCGAACCGATTCTCGAATCGCGTCCTGGCCTCCCAAATCGAACAACCTTTAAGGGGAGGAAAAGCATCCCTGGGGTTTAATCACTACCGAGGCCCGCACAGCCGGTAACTTTCAGCAAAAATTCCTTCGTCTGCTCCAGCTACCCCGACCGCCCCCCTCAACCAGCGCCAGCCCCGCCTCCCGAGGATCTTTGCCATCTTCGCCCGAGGGGTCGTCTCGCTGTGCGAGAGCAGCAAGAGCCGCCTCTGTGTCTGCGACATCTCGGTATTCAGCGAGAGATCGTTCTGTTGTAATTGTTCACCACGTCCTCGCGGTGCCTGCGTCTAACAGTGCAATAGCCGCGGGACGAACGCGGCCGCACATCCAGAGTCGTGGAGTGTTCGGCGACGGCGCTGTCACCACCGCTGAGGCCGCCAGAGATCACCCGCTGCTCACCCGCTGCTCACCCTCCACTCACCCACCGCTTACACTCCGCTCACACTCTGCTTACACTCCTCTCACCCGCCGCTCACCCTCCACTCACCCACCGCTTACACTCCGCTCACACTCTGCTTACACTCCGCTCACCCGCCGCTCACCCGCCGCTCAACCGCCGCTCACCCTCCGCTCACCCTCTGCTCACACTCCGCTCACCCTCCACTCACCCACCGCTCACACTCCGCTCACTCGCCGCTCACTCTCCGCTCACCCTCCACTCACCCACCGCTTACACTCCGCTCACCCGCCGCTCACCCTCCACTCACCCACCGCTCACCCTCCGCTTACACTCCGCTCACCCTCCGCTCACCCTCCGCTCACCCTCCGCTCACCCTCCACTCACCCACCGCTTACACTTCGCTCACACTCTGCTTACACTCCGCTCACACTCCACTCACCTTCCACTCACCCGCCGCTCACCCTCCGCTTACACTCCGCTCACTCGCCGCTCACTGTCCACTCACCCTCCGCTCACCCTCCACTCACTCGCCGCTCACCCGCCGCCCACCCTCCACTCGCACCCGGCAAGCTTCGGGAAGGGCAAACTGCGTGGGAGTTAGAAGCGCGTAGGTTTTGATGGTTACGCGGTTGTATGGCTCTCCGGCGTTTTTTTTTTCGGGGAGTACCTAATGTTGTGCGGATGTCGGCGCGGCGTTCGACGTTCCGCCCCCGCTTGCCGGCCCGCTGGGTGCCAGAAACGGAGAAGCAGCTCCCCGGTGTTCGGAGCGACCCGATGAGACCACCGTGGCGGCGGTTGGCGCCGGCTCGGACAGTTGCGGTGGTGGCGGCGGTGGAGGTGCCAATTTGTCTCTCCCCGATTTGGGTTTCGCCCCTGGTCCCACCGAGCCTCCCAATCGCCGCCCCCCTGCACTCGCCGGCTCTCCTCGAGGGCCACGCTCGCTCGCTCGCTGCCACGGAGCAGAGCCCCATCGTGTCCGCCGCCCTCCCCCACCTCCCAGTACGACGACTGGGTCGAGATCGGCGCGCGGCACCGCAGAGCTGGACGGCGGCACAACCGCGAAGGTTTGCAGCCTGCACGCGGTAGGAGGATAAAGCCGCCACCACCACCCCCTCCGTCGCTGATGTTTGGTGGTGACATCACCTCCTGTGGGCTCGGGAATTTGGCCACAGAGCAAACAACCGGAGTACCGGGTGGTGGAGGGGGAAGTGTGGGTGGGCAGGGTGCACGGCGGGGGGGGGCCTCACTCGACAGGCTCTTCGGGTTTTTGTTCCGCCTACTCGAGCGTTCATCATTTATCTTCTAAACAAACAATCCTCCTCCGCACCAGCGAGCGAGCAGTGGATGTGGAAGAAGTAGTAAAACAAGTGAAGGGTATCGCCGGCCGAGAGGAGTCTCGGGAGTCGTCGCTGGTTTTTACGATGAAGGCCCAAAGTGGGGACGCGTGCGGCGTTGCAGCCTTGTCAATCCACTGCTGGATGAAGGCATCTTCCCACGCCTGTAAACCGCCGTGCGGCGAAATAGGGCGCTCGCCCTTGGGCTTGCCACGAAGGACCGACACGTCGCTTGCCAGGTGGTGCACGCGACGCATCGGCCCGTCGGTCACTCCGACTCCCAAGCCGTACCGCGCGCGCGTGGACTCGCTCGACGCGTTCGCGTTTCGGAGTCTCCGCTGTGTAAATTGGCTCCCTTGATCCGTGCCGCCGCTGGAGGGTGCGCTGCCGCTCGCCACGGGGCGAAACAGGAACCGATTCGTGAGTGGAATCAAATTGCAGCCCTGCAAGTGCTTGCTGCCGGGAAGGGTCTCCACGAGAGAGAGAGAGAGAGAGTGAGGGTGTGCTCGGTCTACTCTTCCTCGCTCGCCCAGACGTCTTGCAAAGTGTTCCTTCCCCCCCCCCCCGCCTCTTCCAAGACGTCCGGCCAGCGTCGAAGATTGAGCCAAATGCCCTCTTAGAGGTCCCTGTCTTTATTGGGGAGGCCCCTTTCTCCAATAGTGGCACAAGCCAGCAGTTGCGAGGCTGCAGCTTTACCTTTATCCTGGGGGAGAGGTGATATTACCACGGTGGAGGGGGGGGAGTTTAAGAAACTCGCCTCAACGTTTCAACGGCCGCGCCGGGTTCGCGAGCCGAGCGTGCTGACCCACTACCCCAGCGTCCCCACGGAGCGTGCAGAAGCATCGCTCCTCGCGGGTGCGTCTCGCCGGCAAGACTCCGGGCAAATAACATTTCGTGAGGATTCTCTTACGCTCCTTGACAGTTTGGATTTTCGGGCTTTGGGAAGCACAGGATCGGTGGGGGGGGGTCCCGAGATGGGTGGGGGGGAACGAAGAGCGAAATTTTTTTTATGCTTTCACGACGTTTATTAAGTTTGAGGTTTTGCCAGACGAGGTTACGGTTTTGCCAGACGAGGTTACTTTTTTTTTCCGTGGAGTTCAGCAATGTGTATTCTTGCTTAATGGTGAAAAAGCACAGACTGTTATTTTTTGGTATTTATTTAACGATGCTCCCTGCGTTTACCGCGGGGGGCTTTCGCGGTCGCGCCGCTGTACGGCTCTCCCGGCGCGTTTCTTGTTTTCGGTTTCGAGCCGCGTGCCGTCTGGCACGATGTCCGACGTTTCGCTCGACGCGCCGCGAGCTTCGTCAAGAGCGCTGAACTCGAGCGGCTCTCGTTATCCCTCGGCATTTACACTGCGGCTAGCCGCTGCCGGCTCCGGACGCCGATTGCACTCGAGGGAGAAAGGTGAGCCCCTCTCGGTCCAGTTCCTGGAGCGAAACGTCGGACATCATGACGATGCCCGAACAGCACGCTGCAGCTCGTTGCCACTGACAAGCGACGGGGGGTGGGCGGGGGGGGGGTCAATGTCCATCCCTGATTTGGGCTGCTCCTAGCCTCACTGTGGCTCCATCTCCTACCCCACCACCCCTTCTCCCTCACCGATTCCACTTGGCCACTCGCGTTGCCTCCGGCTGCGTTGGCTCGTGTCCTTCCCTCCTTCCCCGCAAAAATAACAAAAATTAAACGCGCTTTAAAAAGTATATACTTAATCATAAACCCGAGGTCTGGAAATGACGGTGAGACGAACCAGGTCCCGGAGAGAGCCCGCGGGGACGGCGAGATATTAGGGATTCCGTTTCGGGGCCCAGCAGAGTCCCGTTTGTTCATCTGGGAAAGCCTCTCCCCCCTCCCCGAGTCTCCGTTCCACTCGTGGGAGAGTTTGGCTCCACGTGCGACGAATCGGGAGAACCCACAGAAAAAAACCCACAGCGTTGCGTGCGGATAACAACTCCCGAAGATCGTGCGTTTGTCCCACCTTCGTTAAAGTTTAGTTTTTTCACGGCTCACTTTTTTTGTCTCGCCGTTATGAGGAAACCACAGCTTTCACTGGCGCAGTGCCAAGATCCCCAGGTCACCTGGGGTCACGTGAGTGGTTCTGCAGCGGACCGCTCGCAGAACCGGTCGCCGTGGCAACCCGCAGTCGGTGGTGGGAGCGAGGGTGCCGCGGTGTGAGTGTCCAGGAGCGTTGTTGTTGTTGTGCTTCGTGAGAACGAAACGCGCCACCCCGACTCCTCCACGGAAGGCCGTGAGAGATCGCGTCTGACCCATCCCCTTGTCGAGCGCCTGATCCTTGGAGGAGCGAAAAGCAAACTTTTGAATGGGATCGGGGGGAGGGGCACTTTTGAACCGACCTCACTTGCGTCAAAGTGCGCTTCTACCAGTTGAGCAAAAAAAAATAATCCCTTTCAGAAACCCCTGGCAAACACGTGTGACCCCTGGTTCATATCCTGCTGCCTGTGGGGGTCCGAGCATGCCGCCGGAGTCTGTGTACAGCAGGAGGCGGGGGGGGTGGTTGGAGTGGGGGAGGTGGGGAGGTTTCTTGGCTCGCTGCCTGCTCGCATTTTCCGTCAGGTGCTCGAGTTACGCGGCCATCTTCCTTGTCCAGCACGCTGCTCCACTTGAGCGGCTTACGAAAGCTCTCCGCGCTGTTGTTTTGGGGTGTGGGGTGGGAGAAATATTAACGATTCTATCCCCCTCTATCTCTCTCGCTCTCCCCTCGCTGCCGGGGCCCTGTCTCTGCGGCCGCTGCTTGGCGGAGTAGCGTTTGCTGGCGGACATCCTTGATGTTATCCTGAGCTCTATGATGGAAATAAATGCTAAAGGTAAAGGTGCAGCCCCATGCAATTCCCTGCACGCGCCACGCTTGGCCGGCCGGATGCAGTCGCTCACGTGAACGGTGAGCGGCGTGGTGGGCGGCAGAGCAATGCGGGGAAAAATTGTTGTCCTGTACTCCTACACTCCCCCCCCCCACCTTCACTCAACTGCAATAACTGATGTGGTGAGGTGCAGTCATGAAACTCGCAGCATGGGGTGCGAACCAGCCAGCACGTGTGTGTGTGTACACGTGTATGTGTGTGCATGTGTCCCAGTGGAGAGTCAGTTAGCGCGCTGCGCTACGAACCTGGCGACACGGGTTCAATTCCCGCTCGCGGCCAACACCGGTGACGATTATCTGAACCGGTCCTGGGCCTCACCTAGGTCGACTCGGCCTCAAATGAGTACCTGGTGCGGTGCGTAAATATTGCCACTGGGGGAGACAAAGGCGGTTGGGCGTGGTGCTGGCCACCCACTCCCTCGTGTACCGTTACGGCCTTTCATAGGTGCTCGCTAACCGCACTTTGACCCCCAAGCAGCCTGTGATTGGCTATGCGGGGGATCTTTACCTGTTGTGCGTGTCCCACGTGTGCGTCCAGGTACGACGGTAACTTCAACAGCAACGTGTCCAAGACGATGAGCTGCGACCGCCTCTCCAGCACCGTGAACAGCCGCGTGTTCAACCCCGGCCGGGACTTCAACCCAGGTACCACGCGGGGTCACGTGCGTGCGCCGCCTCCGCAGGGCTTTTTGCCGATCCACCTTTTGCGGCACCCTGTTGTTTGGTGGTGCCGTTTGCCTCTCTCGAGGCCACCGCGCACGTCTCTAAAACAACAGGCCGCTCGCTTGAAGTGGCCACATGGCCCGGTGGTCAGAGTGCTGAGCCAGCATTGCTGGGCCATGTGGTAAACCGCTACAGACTACAACACAAACTCTCTCCTGAAGCCACCTCGTCGTGGCCAGCAGACCTCAACATTGGCATTGAGCTCCTGGACCGATTGCTGAAATACGCAAGAACGGAACAGCTGAGATCTCGGGGTTCGAATCCTTCGGATTGTGGTACAGTCATTGTCATTGTGGTCGGATAGGTCAGAGGTCGGAGAGCTGAGCCGGTACCACCGAGGCCCTGGGTTCAAATCCAGGTTACAGCCGCCCTGTCATTAAACCGGGTTCTCAAGCGGAGTGAGTTGATGATCTCGGCTTGATCACACAACAACAAAAAACTCGCATTAAATTGGTTCTGCACTTAATGTGGCAAAACCCCAGCACTGAGCGTGAAATATATTGGTTTCGCCGTCATGCAACGAACGTTACTGTCCGCTACTGGGTGTGGAAAGTGCTGCCCCCCAACTGTGTGGACTGGAGGTCACTTGACGGCAGCTCCGTGGTATCCGCTTCCATGGGCCGCTCGCCAAACACGGAGGGTCGAGCGGCTGTGCGACATTTACGAACGGACTCTTCCATCTCGTGACGTGATGCCGATGGCGCCTTTCGGGGGTGGATAAAATTGGAGAAAAGGTTTAAATAAACAATGTAAGGCCGCTCGCTCGCTCACTCACTCACTGCACGCGCTGTCACTTGCTGTCGGGTCCAGCCAGCCACAATGGATTCTCGGTTGAACAGCGTGGCGACCGCACCAGGGCCGTGGTGCAGTCGACCGGCCGCGTCACAATGTTCGCATTTGCCAAATTCGTCCAAAAGATCCATAAGATCGTTTGAACAAATCGCCACCCCCTACTATGTCCGTCTGTAAAACACGGTTCATTTGTCAAAGCCCCCCCTCACACCATTCCCCACCAGGCCAACCGCTATCATTCATGAAACACGTCGCTGCTAATCCGAGCGAAGCACCGAGTTAACGAAGAGCGGGCGTGCGGGTGGGCGAGCGGGCGGGCGAGCCATGCTGCTCTTGGGATACGCGGGCACGGCTGCCATGACGGGGCGTCAATAATTAACGAGTGCCGACACGCGCGGGGAGAGAGAAGAGCGTGGCGCGGCTCGCGGAGCGTGACTGTCTCGCGCCGGTCTCTCGCCGAGAGCACTGCCGCCCCCCTCGCAAATTACCGGAGGTTGCTGTCAACGACGGCAGTGACGGAGGCGGCGACGGCAGCCACTGTGGTGGGTTTTTGTACGTAATTAACGGAGCCGATCTCCAAACCGACGGCGACGCCGCCACAAAAATTGCTCTTAATTGAGCGATCCTGTTGCACCTGAAGCGGAGTTAATTGCGTGGGGGCCCTTCGCGGCGTTCATCCCGGGGTTTTACTCGACGACCGTGGCGCGCAGATTTTAATCGTGACCAATGGCTCCGATTAAATTCACCGCCGCTGAAATGTTTCTTAATTTGCCAAACGCTTTGAGGTTTTGGGAAGGGGGGCATGGTGGGGGGGGTGTGCCGCTGTGTGTTCCCGCAGCCATGGGCGGGCGTTCTCTTCATCATTATTATTAAGTCTCCTGCTTTAATTTTTAATGGCCGGCTTGGCGCAGCGCATTGGGATTATTCTTCCTTACCATCATCGTCCTTGTTTTTTTTCTCTTTCTTGAGTTTTTTTTCTTCTTTCTTTAGTTTTTTTCTTTAGTTTTTTTTCTTCTTTCTTTAGTTTTTTTCTTTAGTTTTTTTACCCAGGCGATAAAACCTGGGATTCTCGCACGTTCTCCATGAGCGTTTGGGGGGGGGGGGGCTGTGATGCACAACCCAAGGAGGAGTTTAAAGAGAGCCACTTGGCTGTTCACAACGACGCCCTCTGCGTGTCAACCGACCGCGTGTCTCCAACACAGCAGAGGCTCGCCTCTGTTGGGCTGCCTTGCCGGCTTGTTAATTCTTAACTTGACCTCAACAAAGAGGTGGTTGTTGCAATAGTGGATATGCTGGATGTGACAGAGGTGACGGAGGTGGCGGTCGTGACACGGCTGGCGGTTGTGGCGGTAGTGGTGAACCTGGCGGGTGGACCTGTTGCCCACAGTGCTGGTGGACAACCTCAAGGTGAACCCGAGTGTCAAGTGGCAGTACTACAGCTCGGAGGAGGGCGTCTTCACCGTGTTCCCCGCTCACCGCTTCTCCTGCAAGGGGAACTACGAGCACCGCAGCCGGTACGGGAACCCCGCGGCACGACACCGACCTCGTCACCGCCATCGACCATCGGCCGTGGTCAATCCGCTGCTGGATGAAGGCCTTTCGCGAACCATCGCTGCCTCGCGATGCCTCGCGCCGCTGCCATCGTCCAATTTCCCCAAGCTCGCTTAAATAACCTCGCTCGTTTACACAAACAGATTATATTTATTTTTTTATTGTCAATTACACCTTGGTGCTGTTTGTGGGTGGCCGCTTGACGCTTTGGTGGGGCGAGCCGATCGCGTTGCGCTCCGTTCCTCCGCTGCCACTCCGTCTCTATCCCCGACCATCGGCCAGCGTCCCTTCTGGCCGCGACAACTCCCGCCCAAGGCCCCGCTCGCGTTTCTCAACGGTTGGAATGGCACGTCGGTCGCCTGCGTGCGGCCTCCAATCCGCGCGTTCCTCCCTTTCTGTCGCTCGTCGCGATTGCGACGGTTGTGACGAAG
>CM025644.2:3142459-3154722 GCA_014621495.2 Entosphenus tridentatus | reverse complement strand
ACTCACTCACCAGCTCACTCACTCACCAGCTCACTCACTCACCAGCTCACTCACCCAGTCATTCACTTCCTCGATCCTCACATGCTTGCTTGCTCGGTCATGAGCTCAATTATTCACGTGCTTGGTCACACACTCACAAGCTCAATTACTCACCCTTTCATTCATTCGCTCGCTTACTCGCTCGCGAGCCTAGTTACTCAAGCGCTTAGTCACTCGCTCAGTAGCTCACCGAGTGCTCGCTCACTCACTCGGCCCGTCGATGTCTGTTATCCTTAGCTGGAAGAAGGCTCGTCAGAAACAAGTCAAAGTGGTGGTTTTGTTTCTCTCAAGCGAGCCGCATCGAGGCGTTGCCCCTTTTCCGTCGGCAGAGCCTCGGGGACGTGCGCTCTCGTCTCACTCGGCGTGTGTCGCCCGCGCAGCTCGGCGTGCTCGCAGTGTCGGACGCGGCCAAGGCCTGCCCGCTCGACTCCTGCTACCGCACGTTGCTGTCGCCCGTCACCGCGGAGACGAGGCGCAAGATGGCGGCGTTCGTCGCCGCGGCGAGACCCACGGACGTGCCTACCCAGCATGCACTGGGCTTCCGCCGCGCCTTCCAGCTGCTGGCGGCCACGCGGGAGCTGGGACGGACGCGTGGGGGGCGGCACCACCAGGGTCCGTGACGACTGCGACTCGTTCGGGATTGCACCCCACACTCGCCCACCGCACTCGCCGCACTCATCACCCCCACTGGCGGACTTGGGGCTGCACAGAGACGGCTGCCGCCAGAGGTGCCCTTTTTGAATGTTGGAGATGTGATGCGAGGTGTATTGAGTTGCAAAGACATTTCAGCAAAGATTTAAATTTTTACGACTGTCATCAGCCATGATCACTCAGCTGCTGGATGAAAGCTCCCCAAGCCATGTCGGCCATGACGGTTCATTGAGAGTACTTCTTCACTGGTTGGTGAATGAAGAGCCCAGAGCACTGGTTGGTCTTATGGCAGTCAACCAAATGTGTTTTTATTCTCAAAGCTGGAATTTTTGCAAATGAAGTGGGAGAAAAAAAATCCACGTGTTGGTTTTTTTTGTGTGCAGTTATTGGTGCCCAGGCTGAGCCAATCGTTTCCCTACGGTTTTATCACAGTGGTGTGACAACCGGGATGTGAAACCAGCCGGGCCATCTCCGCGGTCTGAGCCCGGTGGGCCACTCGGCCACCGGCGACGCTAATCAAACGCAACGATCGCTCGCAGAACAGAATTCATCGGAAACGCAGACTCTTAAAATTCCTCTTCGTGCAACTCATTTCGAACCCGTCACCTAGTACTGTGCATCTTGGGTAGATCCCCAGCTCTAGGGCTTAAAAGCAGCGCGCATTAAACGGTGCTCGCAATTTATGTATTTATTTTGCATTTGAAAGACGGGCTCTTAGCTTTTAAGATAATGACGGGACCCCCGCTGGCACTGGCGTCGGGGGCGCTGGAGAGTGCCACAGGGCGCACCCCCTCGCAGCTGGAGACACGCTCGGGAAATGACCGCTTAGCAGAGCCGGCGAAAAGTAAACGCGTGACACGGCGTCTTCTTCTATCGGCATGATTCGCAGACGCTCCGCGTTGCAATTATGTCGCGTGTGCGCACGCGTGTCTTGTGTGTGCGCGCGCCGCTCACGGGAGCGGTGGCGCAGCGGTTAGCACGCTGCGCGATGAAACCCAGCCACCCGAGTTCGATTCCCGCTCACGGCCAACATCGGTGATGAATATCTGAAACAGCCTCGCTGCTCGGCGTTCGATAGAGGCAGGGAGCATAGACGTGGGAGCGTAGAAGTAGTGCAGCAAAGGGTATTGCCGCAGTGCCCACTGCTGCCTGAGGCATAGGCCTGCAACTGGTCCACTCGCAGCCATCGTCGACTAAAAATGTAAAATAAATCACTTTGTTGGCGATTTGTTTTTGGCGCTCGTGTTTCATTTGTAACTAAATTTAACGCCGGTGTGGTGTCCCTTCACGTCGCCCTTAGCAACGGCAGAGGTGGTGGACATGGTGATCGTGTACCTGTCGCCGGGGGTGACGGGAGCGTCGCCGGGCGACGACGAAAAGCGGCAGACGCTGGCGGTGGTCGCGACCGAGAACGCCGCCCTCAACAACTCCGTCATGATCCTCACCTATGCGCTCATGAACGGTACTGCGCGGCGCCCCCCCCTCCCCCTGCCCCCGCGGTTACCACGGCGACGCGAAGGGCCTCATCTCAAGTGCCGCCCCCTCCCTGGTGTTTGTGTTTGCGAGGGGCTCTTCATCCCGGGCTCTCCTCACGCCTGCCCCTCGTTTGCTTTGCGTGACTCCAGCGTTTGTACTGCCGAATGGGGCGAAACTAGTTCAGCGTACATACACTTGGACGTGGTGTACATGTCAATCCACTGCTGGATGAGGCCCCTTCCCCAGAACGTGTGGCCCACAAGGGTTGTGTGCAATGCTGTCTGAATTCAACTGCATCCCACTCACCGATGGCATTATCCCCACTTGGTAGTGTATTTTCTTTGATGTTGATGTTGTTGTCGTCGTCGTCCACATTTGACAGAAGCGACGATGGGGCTCCGCGAGCTGGCCTTCCTGCGCGACCTGGCCGAGCAGAACTCGGGGAAGCACGGCGGCATCCCGGCGGATCGCCCGCCCTTCGACGACCGCCCCCGCGCCGCGCAGTTCCCGCAGGCCTCCTTCTCGGGGCCCCCGGCGGCGGCGCCCCTCCCGGCGGCGGCGCCCCTCCCGGCGGCGGCCTGGGGCCCCCCACTCGCCCCCGCGCCCAAGGGCACCATGATGGTGCTCAACCCGCTGAGCAACCTGGAGACGACTGTGGGCAGGTTCTACACGAACCTCCCCAACCGCATGGTGGACCGCGCCGTCGTCAGCCTGCCGCGACGGGACGACGTGGGCGACGGTGAGGACGACCGCGGGGCACAGCGTCTCGTACCGGTGACGACCGTACGAACCGGTCCCCGGGGGCCCTTCCCCTGGGTCGACTCGGCCTCAAATGAGTACCCGGTGCGATGGGTTAACATCGCCGCCGAGGAGACAACGGCGGCCGGGCGTGGTGTTGGCAAACCCCACCCCCCCTCGTGTGCCGTTCCGGCCTTCATGGGTGCTCGCTAACAGCACTTGCCCCAACAGTCTGTTACAGGCTATACGGGGGATCTTTGTCTTTGTAGTAAGGGGCACAGGTGGTGTTTTGGACAGTCATCTCAGTCAGTCGACCCATGGCACCTGCTGGGTCTGTCCCATTACCTCCTGCCAGTAGCGAATGGTGGTTTTTGTGTGCAGTAGAGCTGCTGCTGCTGCTGCTGCTGCTGCGAGGTTTCACGCGATGATTGTTTACACTCCTTGACGAGCTCCGCAAGATATTGTGGTTCATTTGTGTCAAGTACTTTGTGTGTGTGTGTAATGCGTGCAACCTTATGACCTTTTCGTTCGTCAACCGGAAGCCAATGCGCTCTCGAGTCGGTTTTCATCAGAACGTATTCCACGTGTGCGGCCGCCGTTCAAATGCGAGGAGGGTGCCGGGTCGGGACCGTGCGGTGGTGGTGAATGTGGGGGGGGGGGGGGGCGGGGGTGGTGGCGGCACGGGTCTCCCCACCCGCCGCCGATGATCTCGGACTCGTGCGAGGTCTGGCCCCCGTCCTGAGAGAGTACGGTGCGCGGCTCTGGGATGGTTGGGACGCGTTTGCCAAAGGCGCACTTTCTCCCTTATCCTCATCCCTCCTCCTCCCTGTTGTTGTCCCGTTTGCTTGCGTTCGTAGCACAAATATACGCGAGACTAAAAGGGACGGCTGCCTCTCCTTTTTTTCTTAAAAAAACAAATACGGATCCGCGTCCGTGCAACGTTTTGCAAGTTGGCGAGAAGAATTTACTGAGAGTAAATAAGATGCAGAACTTTTAAGGGGGTGGGTTTGGGTGGTGGGGGGGGTTATCCCTCGTAAAACACCCGGCGAGTTGATGGACGCACAAAATGACGTCCCTTGAGTCCACGTGGCTTTCCAGCGTCGTTCACGCTGGTCGAACGGTGGCTCATGAACGTGATCCGCGAGCGTTAGCCGCAGCTTTTGTTCCCTTCAGTCGCGAGCGCTGTGGCCGGGACTGAACAAACTACGGCAGTTTTGTACGGTATTCGACGGAGTACGGGGCCATCCATTGAGTACGTACGCATGGAGGGAGGGTTAACCCAAATGCGTACGCTTGTGTATGGGGGGGGGTCTACTGACAATGTACTTGCGCATAGGAAACGGGGGGGGGGGGGGGGGGGAAGCCTCGATAATAATTTGTCTACATTGGCCTTCAAATGAGTTAGATAGTCCTGCGGTGGATTATCTGTTTGCTTAAACACGTTAATATTAGTAAGCCTTGATCGTTTCTGCGTGGATTACATATCGGCCCTTCTACAGGATTCGGGGAGGGTGGGGTGCGTCAAGCGTACGTATGCAGGTGGGGGGGGGGGTGTAAAAAGTACACGTGTGTACAGGGAAGGGGGGAGGGGTCAATATTTGACAAATTTTTGCGTACGTACAAAATGGATGGCCCCTACCCTGGGGTCAAAGTAAACTTCTGCTGACCCACCAAAAGCCATAATAGCCATGTGACGATCGATATGCTGCTCTTGTGAAGGAGAGATCCCTCTGAAAGGCTGGTATCTAGGCCCAGTTTTCGGATTTTATCGGATGAGCCTAACGCTCGGGAGCACATCCTCCGTGTATCCATGGACACGCACGTGGCAGCGGCGATCAGCACCTCGAGGAGACGCGGTGGTGGCTGGTTTTACTGTGCAGCTGCTCAGCCTGGCTCCTGTTGTCCCAGCGGTAGAACAATCGGCTCGTCATCGTCAGTAGGTGCCACGGTGGCGAGATGTCAACTACCTCGCCTGGTGTACAGGAGGTCGTGGATACGATCCCGACCCTGACGCCTGTATTTTTGGAGTTGGCGTGTTGTGAAGTATTTGGCTACTTATTCTTAGGTTTTTTCGGTAAAGTCACGTAGGTAAAAAAATTTAATTAATAAAAGTAAAATTAAAATAAAATTAAAATCACGACGTTTCGGAGGCAACGCAAGCTTCCGTCTTCAGGTGAAATTAATATTTGGCTACTGCTACACATGTTCACGTGATAAGCCACTTTGTTGAGATATAATTTGTGGCCAGGTCGCTTCTGAAAAAGAGCTATGTAGCTCAGTGGGGCCTTACCTAGTAAAATAAAAATAGTAAATCGTAGGTTCAGAGTTAAAATCCCGGTTGGTGGCTTTACCCAGCCCACTTTGTCGGGAGTTCTACGGCGATTTTCGTTTGGATAGACTCGTCCCACACCATAGGAATGTGTAAATCTCCACCGCTGCTCATTCAAGCAGGAAATCACTTGTATATGTTTTCCCCATTTCACCAAGCTCGAGTTTTTTTTGTTTTTTTCGCGAGCGTGCGGCGTTGCCCGCAAGTGGCGCCCCCGTGCAGCGCGCCGCTTCTCTTCGGCAGTCTCTCTGGCTCTCTCTCTCCGTCTCTCTCTGTCTCTCTCCGGAAGCTGATTAACCTTCGTGTAGATTCCCGAGCCAGGCTGGTCTGCGCGTGTTCGTCCGCGATAACGAGATCAAAGCTCTGCGTGCGCGAGACGAGAGGAAGGGGGGGGAACAAAAATTAACATTTTAAAGGGAATTTTAGAATTGCGTGCTGGAGTTGCCGCGGAGGGATGGAGGGGGGGGCGATGGTTATAAGCGGGGAGGATGTTCGCGAGGCCTCCGTGTGTTTCTAGGTACGAGAGCTAACAAAAAAAATAGACGAGGAAGCAAACATCGTCGTTGCGCGTGGAGTCTGTAAGGCGTTGAGTTTGTCCGCAGAAGCGTTTTAATTCGCTGCGCGGAAACTGACGGGCAGCTGTTGGAGCAAAACGTGTCTGTAAATTTGTAAATTGTCCGTTAACCTCTGGTTTTTGTTAGCTCGGTTTTGGCAACCCATTTGTATAAACGTGGCCTGTTTCCTCTTGCGCGAGTCCCTCATAATAACACAACTGTACACCAACGTAAAAAAACATTTCCTTGGATCGTCTTCTAAATAATAATCTTCGCTTTACAAATCGCCTTTCATATCAAAATGTCTCAAAGCGCTGTATGTAACAACATAAAAACTTCGCTCGCTATCGTTGACTTATTTCATAACACTTCTTGGAAATTGTTGAACATTTAAAATTTCATTTCCTACCCTTGTTCCCTCGTTAAGAATGTTAGTTTGAATTGAAGTGATTGAGAATACATTTCCCGAGGAGTTTTAAGTCGCGAGTGTTTTTTGTTTGTTTTGAACAAGACGCGTACTACAGTGCATGCTGGAACGCACGCGTACACACACCAGTGCTTACCGCTGGCGTCTGCACCGAGTGTCCACGTTCGTGTCGGCGGTGCAAACGTCAATCCAGCGTCGATTCAATTCTCGCGAGGACACGTTGAGCAAAATAAAACGCGTATATATAAACCCGCTTCATTCCTCGTGGATAAAGGTACGGCCCCGCAAGTGCTTTCTCGCGCCACTGCTGGCGGAAGGGTCTCCACGAGATTGAGTTCTTGGAGAGAGACTGTTTGGTCTACTCTTCCGTGTGGGCCCAGGCATCTTGGAAAGTGTGGGTTATCCCACCTCTTCCAAGACAATTCGGTCAGAGTGTAACAGTGGCGCTAAACACCCTCCAGGAGTGCGCTTCTCTAGAGCTCCCTGTGTTCATTGGAGGCCCTTCCTCCAATACTAGCCGGTGATTACGGGGCTGCAGCTTTACCTTTATCCAATGAACGAACGTGGTTGAGTTGGTTTGTTTTTACGTGTGCCTGCCCACCCTGTGCACTGCATTGATATTCGTTACGGAGCACCAAAAATACGCGTTGCCTCGCCATGGTGTGCGGGTCCGCGTCTTGCCTTCCAGAGCGCCCCCTCGTGGGGGTCCCTCGCAACAGCGGTGACACGCGGGGCGAGCAATCGCAAGGGCCCCCCCCAAACGTGTCTCCTTGAATCCCTACGTTGACCGAATCTCATCTTTCCCGTGTGCGCGGCGGTGGCGGCGGTGGCGGCGCAGGCCTCGTGATGACGCTCAGCAAGCCGTGCTACTTTGGGAACATGCTGCTGGGCGTCGTGGGTGTCGACCTGGCGCTGGCGGACGTGCTGGAGGACGTCACCTACTACCAGGACAACCCGGCCTCCTACGCCTTCCTCATCAACACCAAAGGTGACCGCCACCGCGGCACGCCGCTGCTTCCCGTAATTCCCTCTCCTCAAGCGGTCGCACTGATGATCGCCGCGGTGCGGAACTATAATATCCGAAACAACAAGGGTTGTTTCGGGTTGGATCGTGTAAGTATAAATGTGTCATATTCTTGGTTCTTTCGGTAAAGTCACGTAGAAGGGAAATAAAATATTTTTGATATTATTTTAATAAAAAAATATTTTGGTTTATATTCATATTATTTTATTATTTCCCTTCTACGTGACTTTACCGAAAAAAACAAGAATATGAATCCCTGCAGTTACGAAAGCTTTAAATCAAATTTTTTAAATGTGTCGTTAACTGGCCACCATCCAACAGCCAATATAATGATAATGATGCTACGCTCCGTCCGCTTAACTCACAGTAGACCTTCAAGGACCGCCTGACGGCGTTTGCAAGAAGAGTAGGCCATGGTGCGCTGGTGTCGTGGTCCAATTTGGCAAATTCGAACAATTACATCGCGCGTCACGTGAAACCTAACAACCCCTTGCTCCGCCACCCTTCCCATTCCCTCTGCCTCTCATTTCCTCTGCACCCCCACCCTCGACCCCCTGCCGCCTTCCCCCGCACCTTTTCGACGTGACCAGAATGGCACCACCTCGTTAAACGTGTGGGCTTGGCAAACCCACAGTGGCGTGCGAAATGCTTCCAACTGAAGCGGGGGGACTACTTTGCACGCCTCTCGAGAGGTCACGCGGAGGAGTGTGGGGGCGGTGGCGAGGCGAGGCGGGCTGAGTGGTTCGACTGAACCTCTCTACCCTGCCCCCGTAGCGCCTTGGCGTTTGGACCGTCTCGTGGGCACAAATCTCAATGCAATGATATTGTAAACGCTATCATTGGGTGGCCACCGTGTAAAACGTTATAGGCCGCAGGGCCACGTCGCGGGCGTCAGAGGGCCAGTGCAGCAAATCCATCGTTGTATTGTATCTTATGTATGCTTCCACGTCCCTGCTCTCTCCGCCTTGAACAACTTTAAACTCAACACTTTCGTCAATCGCACCTTGTGGCCTTAGAGTTTACTATCAACCAATGGCCCTTCCGCTTCGTAGCACGTGGTCAGCGTTTTGTTATTTGTGCCCCAACGCCAATACCGCAGCAACGCCAACTAATATTTTTAAACAACTCCCACCGGTTTGTTGTACCTCCCAGACATAGCAACCCTAGTAGTGGTGATGTCACCGCCATGCGGTTAGAGCAGTGATGAGGTGGCGGCTTTTGTGATTCGCTTTGCCAAACCACGCACTGCATCAGTTCCTCAGCAATGCCTGAACTACTACTGTGGGCCTTGCCTTAGATCAGTGATTCTTAACTTGAGGTGCACGCCACCCCCTCCTGAGGGTGCTAGATGCCCTTTCTGGGGGTGCGAGACATGGCCAGATTTTTTTTGAAGGTAAATCATCGAAACACAAATTCAGCACGGGCACGTAAGTACAACTTAGTTTTATCAAACCCTATGTATTTATTAACATTATAAAAAAAAAATTACGATTGACAATCAAAGGGGTTCAAGGCTACAGTAAAGGTTAAGAACCACTGCCTTAGACCGACTCCGGCCTTCAGTGAGTAACCCAGAGTGCAGTGTACACGGTGCTGTTTGTCGCTGACCGCTTGACGATTGGGGCCGCGTGGCTCCTCGCTCGGCGGGGCGGAAGCTGACCCGGTGCCACCGCGCTGTCCACCGCGCAGGCTACACGGTGATGCACCCGTCGCTGGTGCGGCCCATCCAGCAGAGGGAGCCGCCGCTCCACACGGACGTCCTGCACTACGAGAACGTGCCCGGATTCGCGCTCGTGCGATACAACATGCTCAGGTGACACCCCCCCCCGCCGCCGCCTAGATCCGCCCCCCACCCCCCCACCTCGGCCATCTCCATCCTTTCGGTTGGGGGGGTGGGGGGGTGGGAGGCCCGCACGCCTCTGCCAGATTTTCTCCGGGCTGCTCCTGAAGCCGGCCATTGGCTCGCTCTCGCCAAACCTTCGGCGTGACCACAGAAACGTCGCCGATTTGGCTCCCCTGCCGTAGGGAAGGGAAAGAGCTGCTGCTGCTGCTGCCGTCGCCCTTCCCCGACTGGGCCACTCGGATGGCGTCGGATAGGAGGCGGCAGTTGGCTTGATTCTGACAATGAAAATCACAGGGAGGTTAGGAGCGCAAACCACGCAGTAGCAGCAGCAGCAGCAGCAGCAATACAACCCGGCATGGCGGTGACATTTTAGCGTTTTACCCGCTTGTATTCCGTGGTGGGGTTTCTCCCCGCTGCAAAATCGCTTGTTTACAAATCGGTCAATCGTTGGTCTAGCTGTTGCTGGATAAAAACGAGCGCAGTAAACGAACGCCGGAGCCGCGCTGCCCTTGCCTGCTGTGACCTCCGGTGCGCCTGCACGTCTGCGTGTGTGTCTGTGTGTGTGTGTGTGTCTGTGTGTGTGTGTGTCTGTGTGCGTGTGTCTGTGTGCGTGTGTCTGTGTGTGCGTGTCTGTGTGTGCGCGCTCCGAACCCCTGCTGCAGCCTCCCGCTGGGCAGCCAAACCATCACCGTGCCTGCCAACGCCTCGCTGTCGTGGCACGCCAGCCGACTGCGCGACACCGGCCGGACGGGCGCCTACAACGTCAGCTACGCCTGGAAGCTGGTACGTGTCGTCGTCATCGTCGTGATTGCCGTCGTCGTGATTACCGTCGTTGAGCCGTGATCTGTCCACTGCTGGATGAAGGCTTTCCCATATCGTCGCTGCCTATCTCGATATCGCGATCGCAATGGAACAATCCATCAGTCCAGCGTTTTCAGTTCACAAAAATATAAACTCGATGCGTTCATCGATAACACGATGCCCTCTAAATGATAATATTATACAATAAGTGTAAAATAAAAAAAATGTCATACAAGAGAGATTTAAAACACAGCATAGCGGTGGCTGGCGAGCGTTGGCGGGAGAGGTGATGCCGTGGTGACGACGCTTTGCGGTGGCCCCCGCCAGGTCCAGGACACGGCGTTCATCGCGTGCGTCGCCGTCGTGCAGCCGGCCGTGCCCACCAAGCACCTCAAGTCGCTGGGCGCGCCCCCCGGCGGCAAGCTGCTCTACCACCGCGTAGACCTGCTGAGCCCCCCCAACCTGTGCATGCACTTCCGCCAGCTGTCCACGCTCGGTACGGGGACCGCTCGCCTGCACCGAGCCACGCAAATGACAGACAAAGATCTCCACCCCGTATAGCCTGAACAGACTGTTGGGGCGAGTGCTGTTAGCGAGCACAGAGCCACACACACTAAACCACTCGCACCGAGCCGCACGCGGACACCGAGCCACGTGGAGATGGCCGGGGTCATAATTCAGTAGAGACAGAAGAGAATTGTGGGTAAGCAGACTCAGGTCCCGCGTGTTAGTAGGAAAATTCCGGGATGAGCCAGGCCCCATGTGTGTGGGAAGGTGCCAGGATGAGCCAGGCCCCACGAGGTTTGAGGTGGGCACTCTGTGTGTGTGTGTGCGCGTGTCGGCGCAGAGAGCCCCACGGTGATGCTGTCTGCGGGGGGGTTTTCGGACCCGTTTGAGCACCTGAGCCAGCCAGAGACGCGGCGCATGGCGGAGCACTACATGGCGTACCTGAGCGACAACACGCGGCTCATCGCCAACCCCGGCCTCAAGGTGACTCGCCGATCGCTCGCCCGCTCGATCGCTCGCCCGCTCGATCACTCGCTCGTTCACTCGCTCGATCACTCGCTCGTTCACTCGCTCGCATGTTAATTCGCTCGCACGCACACAGAGAAGCTGGATTACTTTGTTAATGTATAATCAATCACTGCTCGCCCGCTCGATCACTCGCTCGTTCACTCGCTCTCCCGCTCGCGTGTTAATTCGCTCGCACGCGCACGGAGAAGCTGGATTACTTTGTTAATGTATAATCGGTCACTTATCCGCTTGCTCGCCCGGCAACTCCCTCGCTCGCTCGTTGGCTTTCTTGCTCGATCGCTCCTCTCGCTCGCCGTGCGCCGCAGTCGCTGGTGCGGGCCGAGGTGATGGCCACGGGCCACGTGTCGGAGGAGTGGACCACGCAGATGGAGCTCAGCTCGCTGCACAACTACATCGTGCGGCGCTACGTGGCCACGCCCAGCGGCGTGCTGCGCGTCTACCCCGGCACGCTCATGGACAAGGCCTACCACCCCTCCCGCCAGCAGTGGTACGGCCCACTCCGCCAACACCCCCAGCCAAAACCTCCGCAATCCGGAAGGTTTCAAATGAGGTTCAGGTGGAAGTGGGGGGGGTCGCTTCTTCTCCCCCTGCTGCTCCTACCGTCCGGAATGCTTTTCACCCCCAAGCTCCCCACCGCTGACTTGATCCCAACTCGGAGTGCGACCTTCCAGATGAGGTGGCGTGCCCGAGCGTTTCTCCTCCTGCGGGTGGTAGGGGGGTGGGGGTGGAGGAGGAAAAGTAGTGCGTCGAGGCGAAGGCTTAAGGGAAGAAACTCTCAACCCTAGAAGGCCAAGCGCTCATTATGACTGGACGTATGTTGAACTTTTTTCGCACCGTACGTAGTCAACCGGGCTATTCGGAGGTGCGGGCGTGTGATGACACAGTGCTTGCACGCCCCCGTCTCTGGCCGCAGGTACCAGCAGGCCATCGCCAACCCTGGGCTCATCACGCTGTCGGGGCCCTACCTGGACATCGGTGGGGCAGGCTACGTGGTCACGCTCAGCCACACCATCCACGCCTCCAGGTGATTGACCCCCCCCCTCCCCCCCGTCGCCGGTGCCCCGGGGTGGGGGACACAACCAGGGGCTTTTGTAACCCCTGGGATGGGAGGGAGGGAGGGAGAGAGAGGGAGGGTGAGGGCGAGAGGGCGGGCGAGAAGGAGGGCGGGAGAGAGGGGGTGAGGAGGGAGGAGAGGGAGGGGAGGGAGTGGTGGGAGGGAGGGAGGGGCAGGAGGGAGGATAGTGAGGGAGGATAGGGAGGATAGGGAGGGGAGCAGGCAGGGAAGCAGGGAGGGAGGATAGGGAGGGAGGCAGGGAGGGAGGCAGGGAGGGAGGCAGGGAGGGAGG
>CM025644.2:3119942-3134476 GCA_014621495.2 Entosphenus tridentatus | reverse complement strand
ACATGTCCCCGCTCGCCACGCAGGGTCAGTGCACCTGTCCTCCGCACCGTCGCCATAACGACTACGGCCACAACAACGACAGGGGAGGGTTCATGTGATGATAATAATAATTCTATTCATCTTCTTGGTTCTTTCGGTAAAGTCGTCCTCAGGTGAAGAACAGGGCTGTCTTTCCGACAGCCCTGTTCTTCACCTGAGGATGGCTGCTTGCGTTGTGGCCGAAACGGCTAGAGAATTGTATTTCATTATGTTTTATTTTTATTATTTTATTATTTCCCTTCTACGTGACTTTACCGAAAGAACCAAGAAGATGAATTCCTGCAGTCACGAAAGCTTTAAATCGAAATAATTGTATTGTGAAGTGCCTTGCTTCTTGCAGCAGACACTCGGCATGACGACGGCTCGTGAAACCAGACGCTAATAGACGGCTAAATAATCGAATAAATGCGAAAAACATTTTTTCTTAATCAACCAAAAGGCGAACGAAACGGGAAGTACATGGACAAGATGTAAGACGAACTTTAAAATGTCTACAGGGGGGAGATCCTGAGATCTCGCAGGAGAGCGTTACAGATTCGGCGAGGGGTACTGCCGACTACACGGCGAAATAACTCGGTCGCTCATAGGCCGAAGCCTCCATGACCTGAGAACGCAGAGATCTGAATCCCACTCCACAGGCCTTATAGGGGATTTGAGGGGACGTGTGTGTGGGGTGTTGCAGCATTTTACTCCCAGAGCGAAGGCGAGCATCTCGGCGCAGGTTCATAGCCCCACGGAATAACGACGTTAATTAAAATAACCTTGCGAGGCTGGCGAAGAGGCCGGACTGAACCGACGTAGGCGGAGAGAGGGGACCTCTAGAGTTTCAGAGACGTGGCCTCTAGACGTGACGGGAACATCCCGGGGGGAGGAACTATGTCGATGTTTGGTCAAGTCGAAGGAGAGCGAGAGACTTAAGCTGGACAGACAGCGTTGCGAAATGTCACCGGGAAGACCGTACACCGAGCTAATAGGTAAAGGCGCAGCCCTGCAATTGCCGCCTCCAGTCCGCTGCTGGAGGAAGGACCTGCACAAGAGGGGCTTCCAGTGGTGTTTTTGGCCTACTCGTTGATGCTGTTCAGACGTCTCGGAAGGCGTGGGGACTAAGCCGCACTCGGGGGACGCTCGTGAATAACGGCTGGCCGCGATGGTCGTGCGGCTGCATTTGTGCGTTGTGCGCAGAGATGTCCGTGCGGATGTCGAACATCGACACGGAGCGCGACGAGGACAGCCACGAGGACCGCGGCATCAGTGAGTAGCGTTGCCCCCCCCGCCCCCCCCCCGCGCCGCGCGCCGCCAGCGTCCCTCTGCGCCCGTCCTCGGTTGGGGTCCGCGCGTTGACGACCCGGGTGAGGGGGAGCCGTCGTCCAGCAGCGGTTTAATGATAATGGCTGGTGATGGTGAGCCTGCCGAGACGGGGGGGGGTGGGAAGTGTTTTTATATCAAGGTGGCACGCGGCAACTATTGAGCCGGGCGAATCTTACGGGGGAGCTCGCGGATCCTGAGCGCGAGCCAACGGAATTCACGAGAACGCGACGATGGCAGCATCCCGGTCCGAGCGCTCGCTCGCAGCACCTGCGCCCAGCGGGATGTGTGGTTACACTATGTTTGCGTGGTGTGTCTGCATGGTAGTGTCACTGTGCGTGTGTGTGTCACCATGTCACCATGTCACTGTGCGTGTGTGTATCACAGTGTCACTGCGTGCGAGTGTATATGTGTGCCAATGTCACCCTATCACTGTGTGTGTGTCAGTGTCACTGTGTGTGTCAGTGTCCACCGTAGCACTCTGTGTGTGTTAGTGTCACCGTGTGTGTGTGTTGGTGTCACCCTATCACTGTGTGTGTGTTAGTGTCACCGTGTGTGTGTGTTGGTGTCACCGTGTCACTGTGTGTGTATTCACCGTGTCACTGTGTGTGTTGGTGTCACCGTGTCACTGTGTGTTCACCGTGTCACTGTGTGTGTGTGTGTTCACCGTGTCACTGTGTGTGTGTTCACCGTATCACTGTGTGTGTGTTAGTGTCACCGTGTGTGTGCGTTGGTGTCACCGTGTCACTGTGTGTATTCACCGTGTCACTGTGTGTGGTGTCCGTGTGGTGCAGTGGGCCACACTCGCTTCATCGCCGCCGTCATGGAGCGGAGGGCCCACAGTCCCGACCGGCGGCGCCGCTACTGGGGACGCTCGGGCACCGAGAGCGATCACGGTGCCACCCGCTTGCCCGCTCACCCGCACCGCCACGACCACTTGCCTTGCTCGCCCACCCTGATCGCCCACCAGCCTTGCTCACTCGCCCTCTACACCACCACCACACCCTCTACACCGCCATCACACCCCACCCACTACACCACCGCCGACCACCACCACCACATCCTCTACACCGCCACCAGCACCACCACACCCTCTCCACCGCCACCACCACCACCACACCCTCTACACTGCCATCACACCCCACCCACTACACCACCACCGACCACAACCAGCACACCCTCTACACCGCCACCAGCACCACCACACCCTCTCCATCGTCACCACCATCGCCACACCTCACTCTCCACCATACCGTGCGTACCACTCCGCTCAAGCACGCTCCCACACCTCACCATTCCCCTCCGGGCCATGCTGCGAGAGCTGGCGCTCGCCACCGCGTTCATCAGGCGCCCGCCCCCCGCCCCCCCCCAGAGGGCGCGTGTTCAATCTGGCACAGCTCTTCCCCCACGCCTGCAAGCGGCAGCGATCTGGGGGGAGAAAGCGGCGGCCTAATTCGTTGACGGGGGGAAACCTGACTGCGAGCGAGTGCGCGCGCAGATTGCCGAGCGCGACCGCCGTGTCTCCGTGCCGCAGGTTACAGCACCATGAGCCCGCAGGAGGACAGCGAGAACCCGCCCTGCGGCCTCGACCCGCTGCCTCCCATCGGCCTGCGCCTGCCCTCCTCGGGTCGCCGCGGCGACCACCCCGCCGGTCGCTGCGACGACGCCGGCCGTTGCCGTGGAGCGCAGCATCACGCCCAGCAGCAGCAGCAGCAGCTGCAGCACCAGCAGCAGCTGCAGCAGCAGCAGCAGCTTCAGCAGCAAAACGAGGAGTCGTCTCGTTACCGCGACGACGAGGAGCTGGAGCCGGACACCCCGCCGCAGACGGCCGCCCTCCTCGCCAAACCGTGGGGGGGGGGCGGCGGCGGCGGCGGTCGCCCGCCGAGGCACGGAGGCGGCCACCACCACTTGCACCACCACGGGCCGGGCTCGTCCTCCCGCCACGGCCACTGCCTGCAGGCGGCCGTCACGGTGCACGCCGAGTGCTGACGGCCGCCCCCGGTCGTCTGGCCCGCGCGGCCACCGGTTGGCCCGCGCTGCCGGGGTCTCTCGGAGCCCTTCGCGCGACGAGGGCGGAGGTGGGAAATGGGCGGTGCGGGGGTGGGACCGCTCCGCCCGTCGACCTGCGGTACGCGACGTGTTTGGGGGAGGGGTTTGAAGGTGAGGAGGCCGGAACGCAGCGCGGCATCCGAATCGGCGCCGCCACCCGTTGCGCCCGGCGCTGCCGTTCCCCTCTCCCTGCCTGCGTGGCATCGTCGCCCATTTAGTGACGTGCGGGCACGCTCGGGGGAGTAGGGGGGGCAGCGTCGGTAGACGGGGCGGCGCCTCGCCGTCGAACGCCTGGCCGAAGGCCGTTGACGGTGGGGGAATCCTCCGGCGTGCAACGCTCCTCCGGTGGCCCCACGGCTCAAAGCAACCGAACGAATGCAAAACAACAGAGCTGTCCGCGGTGCCGTGTGCGGAACTCGTCGAGTCCGAACACGAGGTGAGAAACTTCACCTGTGAAGAGGAGAAACGCCTGCGGAGCAAAAAAGTCGCTTTGAAAATGTGAAATTGTTCTTCGTTGGTAGGCGGCAGAGGTACGCGCGCGTGGTGGTGGTATTATCTGTGGACGCGATACAATTATGATGTTGTCGTCGACGAGTGTTTAAACGTCTCCGGATATGAAGTCGAGTTTTTGATGTAGGATAACAAAAGTGTCTCGTGTTAAAAGCCCATCGTACACGCACGCACACGTGTGACGATTCTTCCTCACGCCAGCGAACACAACCGGACGATGAAGCAAAACGGAACGGAGTCGACCAGACCGGACCGGATTGGATTCGACCGGAATAAACCTGACCAGAATGGACCCGGCCGCAGCGCAAGAGGCACGTGGTAGGGATTGCCATCTCCCGAGAAGTCGACAAGGAAGAAAATGGAAATGAAATGAAGGAAGTGAACACAAATAAATAATGGAACAATGTGACGGGAGAAAAAAAAACTGACTCTTAAACACAGGCCTGGTACTAAAGTTTTATATTCGATATCCGAGTCACAAGGAGAGCTATTTTATTGAAAAACTCGGCATTTAAAAGCAGAGCAAGGCGACAAGAAGATGATGATTTTTATTTGTGTTTTTAAAAAATCGCAACTCCCGCGGTAGATTTTCCTCACGAGAGAGTTGCTGTCGCGGCTACGATTACCACGCCCGAGGTACACAGAACCGGGATGACATCACGGGGAGAGAGGAATAATATTTCACAACACCACGGGAGGGGACTCCACGCCATCGCATCGCGGACTTGGCACCGTCTTATCAGGCACTCGCCGTGTCCCAGGAGAAGACGGACAAGATTCCCCAGGACAGCAGCTGCCTCGACAAGCCGAGGATCCTGGGAAAATCGAGGAACAAAACCGGAGTCGTGGCCGAAGGCGTTCTCCTCCCACAGGTTCTGACGAGGCGTTGGCTCGCACCAGGCCCGCACCAGGTCCGCTCCGTGGGAAAAGGCGCGACGGCATCCTTGTGCTGTCTGCCACGGGGGAAGGCGGCCACCTCGACACGCCAGCGCCGGTTGTTGAATCGGTCGCACGCCCGTGTGAGCGGTGAGCGAGTGTGCGCGCGGTGAGTGAGTGTGTCTTTGTTTTATCTGTAGTCCTGTGGTAGTTACAGTCACGGTGGAGATGGGTCAGTGGCCGCTTGCGCCTGTCCTGCGCCCCCCCCCCCCGCGGGGTCGCTGTCCGGCACTAAGCGGAGAGACGGGAGACCCTGACCCATAACTCCTGGGTCTGTCCCCGTGGACCGCCTGCCGAGCGAGCCTTTGGCACTTCACGGGGCATCCAATTGCACCTTGCCTGGCACAAGCGCCGTGGCGATGTCACCGTCGCTTTAGTGGCGAATGGGCGTTGCCGATGTGTGGCGTCCGTGTGGTGCGGGGGGCGGTGGCGGCGCACTAGTTTGTGGCACCGCTGCAAACTTGACGAGGCCTGCATTTGATTTCTGGCCACCGCTAACATCGGTGGCCAACAGGTATTCCCTGACCTGTCCTGGGCCTCCCGCCTGTAAGTCCACTCGGCCTTGCACGAGTACCGGCTGTGGTGTCTAGGCATCAACACCGGGGACACAAAGGGCGTGGGGGGCTGGCAAACACCATCCGCTCGTGCACGTTGCCGGCCTTGATAGGTGTTCGCGAACAAGCACTTGTCCCCAACAGTCGTCCAAATGGGAATATCTTTATTTCAGTCGGCGTATGGATTTGTGCGCGCGTGTAAACCGTGTGTGTGTGTGCGCGCACGCGCGTGCCAGCGTGTATATTAACATGTGCCATTTCTCTGTGGTGCGTATTTTGGAGAACAAAACTGGTGGATATTGATGATGATGACGATGCGGATCTGTTGGGGCACGTCCTTCGTGTGTTTATTTGTCTCCTGAGTTGCCAAAGTGTGCGAGATTGTTACCTCATTTTCATATTTTCATGAAAAGGCATTGCTATGTCACTTCACATCTCTCGTTCCGATAATTTTTTGTCGTCGTCGGTCCTGTGTTATTTATTCTTTTAATTTGTATTTTATCACTTTACGTGCTTTCTGTTATGTGCCTGCATGTGTTTTATATTTTTAATTAATGACTTGACTTGTAAAACGAATCGAGCTCTGGTTTTGTGTTTTGTTTTACCAACTCCTCCGTGCGAAGTTGGCAGGGGAGAGGCGATGATTTGACGTCAGTTTTTTTTTTGCCAGATGCTGGCAATGTTGCCGCCAAAACTGACTTTTGTCAACGCGTGAATTTGAACCCCCCACACCCCCCGGGAGCTTCAATGCGGGGAAAATTTTTATTTTTTAAAGATTTTCCATAACGTCCCGCGCAGGGCTACGATTGTGGGACGATCATTCACGTCGTCAGAGCGAAACGGGGTCGAAAGTCAAAAGGTAAAAAATCTTCGGTGTCGTAGCGAGATGGTAAAGCTCACTCGCGTTAAGAACTGTTTGGTTGGTAACGTCATCGAAACCCGCTGTCGCCGGCCAGCCAAGGCGGCAGGATAAAACCAAGCCCCGTGCATCATATCTGGTATGATGTCATCACCGTTTAACCCATCTGGCTGAGGGAAGAATTATCATGCCCGTTTATTGATTCTAGATTTGAAGCTTTCGTGACTGCAAGTATTCATACTCTTTGGTTTTTTCGGTAAAGTCACGGAGGTAGAAAATAAAATTAAAAGTTAATAAAAGTAATATTGGAAATAAAATCAAATAATAAATCACGACGTTTCGGAGGCAACACAAGTCTCCGTCTTCAGATGGGACCGTCACAGCTAAAATTACTGCATCAAGTTGATGTTCGTGTTGTTATCGCGTGTTCCGATATAATCGGCGCTAACGATGGACTTGCACGTCGGCCCTTACCCACCCCGTGACATTGCTCGCATGTTAAACTTTCGCCGCCGTACGTAGCCAACCGTGCGAATCGGTGGTGCGGGGGAATGACGGCAAACTAAAAATCTGAAACCGTCGCCCAGTACCGTAACTCTCTCGCGACACCGCTGGGATGTGCTCCGACCCCGGGTTTGAGAATCGTTCTTTCAAAACCGTTTTGTGCATTTTCGCCACGGCCGGACGGCCCAAGCGGTCCGTCTGCCGCCGTCTGCGTTTTAATTCTGTTTACAGCGCGAGCCCACTCGGACGTGCAAATTAAAGGTAGGCGCGCTCACTTTGTCTCGTTTCCACGAAGTCGGAATGCCAAATGTACCGCGATTTAAGGTTTTTACGCCGCCGTTCACCGTGTAACTCCCGCTTGTTTGTTATTTTATGACATGTATGACATTAGGTTCTTGTTTAGCAAGGAGATGGAAACACGGAAAGACCCTGAGCCCCCCCGTGTCCCTTGTCTTCTGTCTCTAACTGATCGCGGTTTGTAGGGTGTGAGCCCTGTGCAGCTAATTTTTTTCAACTTAGTGGCGAGCCGCCGATCAATTTCATCCACCCCAGCAAGCCTCGATGGATCGGGATGCCCGAACAACTAAGGTACTGCACACAAGAAATAATAATAACAAAAGCCTCCCTGACTCCCGAGACACATTTCTTTCGAGGGGGTCCTGCATCATCGCAATGTTTGGCCATGAATTCTGTGACGTGTGAGAGTTTGTCCTCGTGCGGAAGGAGACCGGAGAAAACCTCCACCACACCCGGTGGGGGAGCGACACTCGGCACTGCCTTCTCCCTGCCAACACCTCGCGACTCGACCGACAAAGCCTGGCATGGCCTGGGTGGCGGTCGCCCATTCAAGCACTAGCCAGGCTCAACATCACTTAGCGGATGAGGTTGTTGTGCATTCCAGGCGATCTGGTTATCGGCCATTCGTTTTTTTTTGTATGGCCGTGCGGCAGCGCGGTTGATTCTTGGTGCAGACGAGCCACGGTTCAAACCCGAGTGGACCGCCCTGGTGAATGCTGCGAGTGTATTAACCAAACGCGCTTTAGATCCCGTGACGGTGATTTGAAAACTCTAGGGGGGGAGCGTCGCCAAAGTGGAAACAACAATTCCTCGCAAATTTTAACTCGTGGGCGAAGCCACGGAGCAGCATTTGCCGCCGCGTGCTTTGCTGGCAGACGACACGGCGCGAGTGCAACAGCAGCCCCCGTCGGTGACGGCCACTGACGGGCAGGACGGGCTCGTCCGATGGCTCTTTGCACGGAGCGTCGTGCGGTGTGGCGTGCCGAGAATGAACAAGGGAGGGGGGGGAGGACGACACCCAACGCTTGGAATACATTTTCACATTTTTTTTTATTTATCAAAAAAGGATCAAAAACATTTTTTTTTAAATGCAGCACATTTGTAAAGTTTTTAAGGTCCATGATTTGTGTCCGTGAGTCAAAAAGTGCGAATGCGCGCGCGATCGGGGAGGGGTGGACGAAAAAAATGTGGCCGTGCCCAAGTTTTTTTTTTGAAGGCCAAACGATTCCGAGGGGTTTCTTGCAGAATCTCTGCCCACTATCGTCGTCCCCCCCCCCCCCCCCCACTTCCCCCCCCACTCCCCCCTCCCCCCCCCCCCCCCCCCCCCTCTCACGGTCCCACTGCCACAGGTGTTTGGCCAAAGCCAATGAGGCAGGTTACCTGATTAATTATTCGAGTTATTCCGTCAAAATTATTAATCACGGGTTTTTTTTCCCCCACAAAATTAAAGCTGAAGGTAGAAGTCCTAATTAAACAGCAGTTTATACATTTTTGCTAGTCAGTGATTATTAATGAAAGCAGCATTTTTTTGGTAAATTACATTATTTGTTTTATATATAAAAGAGACACTGAGATAAGGAGAGAGAAAAACCCAACGTACGAAAATATATTCCCTATTAATTTTTAGTTAAATTTTTTTTGCGTATTTTTACGTTTTGAATTTTTTCCATAAAAAAAGGTGTTTTTGCCGTGTGTGTGTGTAAATATTCAGCCATTCCCGAGCCAAGTGACGACGAGATATAATATAGATACGTTCAGTAAAAAAACAACATTCTGGTTCTCCAGTCACCTTCAGTGCATCCAACAAGTCCTCGAATTTTAAAAGCAAAATGGTGCTCAAAGTGAAAAGCGAACAACAACAAAAATGAAAAGTCCGGCATGGTTAGAAGTTTTAAAACAACCTTCCAATGTGCGATTCGCTTCGGGACGAGCACCCGTGAAGATGCTGCGACTGCTGCTGGTCTCGTCTTGTTGTGTCGACGACTCGGTTTGTTGGGAGCTCTCAATTCGCACGGCGAGGTGATGGGCGGACGTCTCTTGTGTGTTCGTGTTGGCAAGTGAGCCGGCGAACATCTGAGCATCTGGGCCCGGCGAATGACCACGGACGGGGCAGTGGCGTGACCGCGTGGAGTCCATGGTTTGAGATGCGAAGTCTCGCACGGAGGTTACGACTTGCGTGGACACCCATGGACTCCGTTATCTACGCATGCCCAGTGCGGTCACTGTGTGGTTCACGGTTTGAGATGGGTGAGTGCAGTTGCACGGTGGGCTGTTATGACTCCCTGTTAGGGTTTGTGATAGAGGCTATGAAAATCTGGCTGGCTCCGTGTGCTGCTGCTGTTCCCCTAACCCTCAATATTTGGCAGCCCCAGACCCATCCTATTCGCTTTTCACTCTTTCGGCGGCCCGATTCACGCAGCATTGACCATCATTTCTGCCCGGGTTTTTTTTTTGCGCAATCGCCGACACCACCAGAATGCCTCCCCACCCCCCCAGCTATAATGCCCTCAAGCCGGAAGAACGGCGGCGCAACTTTGTCTGCCCGCCGCTTTTAGCGCACCACTTGCAGGAGGCGTTCCGCGAGCGCGCACGTACAGTATAATAAAGAGCCGCGGGTGACGACGACGATGACGATGACGCGACCACTCGGCGGCGGCGGTACAACCCCCCCCACCTCGCCCGTCGAGACCGGCACGAGCGCGCGAGGCGTTGCCACAGAGGTCACGCGCATGCACGACCTCAAAAGTCCTCTGCCCCTTTAAAGACCCCGCATCACCACCACCGCGCGCGCTGCCCTCTGCCACAGACATACACCTGCCCCCTCTCCTCTGACCTCTGGCCCAACGCTCTCGTCTGTTGAGCGCCGAGCCTGGACACTTTCTGCACGACGCATCTTATTCTTCTTCCGCGTTCTCCTTTTTTAGTTTTTGGCCCTTAGTCCCCCGCTTTTATTCCTGCAAACACGAACTCGCGTACGGCCATAAAAACACTCCTAGGAATGCATAGACGCACGAATTTGGAACCTTCAAGGGCAAAATCATAACAGTAGCATGGATTCCATATTTCAACCGCCCTGTGTCACTGCCATCGCAACAACTCTTACCCACAACCTACATGTTCCCTACGGTTGCCACCTATCCTGGTTTTCCCAGGACACCCTCTCAAGACGCAGACTTAATGTTCTACTAAGATGGGAAGGGCTATTATCTGATCTGTCGCCAATCATGTATTTGCTCTTTTTAAAGCCCACAGCGTTATTGACGAATGTGTTTTTTACTCTTTGCGTCGTCTGTGCAGCATCATCATCATGACCGAATGATCTGTTGCATTCCCACCTCGTTCTCTCCTCGGCACTCTGCGTAATTGACTCCTTGACGGCTATTTGTTTCTCAAAGGTCTACTCCCGACGTGTGCCTCCCCCCCTCCGCTCATGCGATCCCCGCCTTCCCCCTCAGAAACCTGCGTGCCGCCCCTCCTCCTATCAGGCGGCCCCCTAGGTCGCTCAGACCCAGAGCGTCCCCATCTGTGGTGGTGCTCACAAACTGGGACGGCGGGAAGGGGACCCTAAGCAACAAATGATTATACCCCCCCCAAATCTCTTAAAATTATAAACTCCAAGTGAGATGACAACCGACAGCGAATGTAGCTAGATTAAGTGAAGGATCCGAGACAGATGTGTGTAGTGAGATAGAGAGATATTTAACTGGCTTGTTGCTCTGTTTATTAGGATATATGCATGCAAGCCGATAATGTGGCGCACGTGCCCCCCTTGAGTTGCTTGGGGCCTCTGAGCCGTCGCCCAGTCTGCGTGCGCCCCCACAGCCACCGCTCCCCCCTTGGGCAGCCGTGCGGCGAGCGCGGTTGCCATTTACAGAGCGTACTGACCCCAAGCCGTGACTTTGGTTTACATATTATTTTTTAGGTGAAGCGACGAAACCCGCTGCCCGCAGCGATGGGGCAGAAGCGCGACGAGGGGGAGGCCGAGAGCACCGGAGGGTCCGTGGCTTCACGGCAATAAATGCCCCTTTTCGACTGGCACATCGGAGGCGAGAGCAGGTGCCCTCTGGGTAATGAGGATTTTTTTTCCCATTGGTTATATTTCGAAGCAAAGCCAGGCCCGTGCCTGTTATACGCTGACCCCGCAAAACATCTTAATCCGGCTTCAGGGCCAAGCAGGGCCAGAGGTGGCACTAACGACAGGTTAATTGTGCGTCTGACGTCCATCGCCATTCGTCAACTGTGGAAGGGAGGTGTGACAACTGAGCTAGCCAATGGGAGGTCGGGGTTCACATTGTACACCCCCCCCCCCCCCCCTGGCAGGAAAGGTCAGGCACCCAGGATTGAAGCATCAACTTCAGCGGTGGGGGGCGGGTTGCCCTGGGGTGGAGCAACCCAGAAAATATTTCCCCACACGGCACACCACATCCAGTATACCTCGCTATGGCTGTGGCTTACTACGAATACATGTGCCACCTACTCTCTAGTCTTACAAGCGATTCCCGAAACACGTTTGGCGAGAGAGGAATCCAGGGGCCGAGGGCATTGCCGTGACCGAACGAGGGTGTTGGGAGTTCAGGGTATCGCCATCATACAGTGAAACACCTCCCCCCACCACCACAACCCCTCCCTTCACAGCTTAAGCGCGCTTTGTTATAGTGGGCAAGGGTCTGTGAACATCGTGCCACGCGTGGACACGTGGGCGAATGCAGCAGAGTTAAATGTTGATGTGTGGCGACCACTGGCATGAAAACTGGTTGCGGCTTCTAAATCGTTGTCGTCGTCATTTCATGAAGGCAATCGAGTCGAAGTTCAGGAATCTGGCCTTCTTTGCTGCTGCCACCACCGAGTACTGCCCCGCTGCGGTTTGTTTGTGTTGCATTTTCATCCGCGCGTAGATTTGAACCACGCGGCGGTGGGAGGGTTGCCAGGCTACGCGGACCAAAAATCCAAACAATATTTACAGGTGCAGTTCCGTCGCAGCGAAAGCTGCAGGGAGAATCCAGGTTCCAGCGACACTAAAAATCTGAAGCCCGATACTGTTGACAAGGCAACGGAGAAGCCCTTGAACACACGGCAAGCGAGCGCTGCTCACCACCATCCTCCTAGCGCAACGGCGACATTAAAAAAAAGTGTCCGTCGTAACGACTCGGGAAATCGCCGAAGCCGGCAAAGTCTGGCAGACTGAACGTGGCCCCCGCCTGCAGACGGAGGCCATGGGTGTTGTGCTGCAGACGGCTCTCCTGCGTGACGAGCTGCCGCCTTAGGGACGGGGGGGGGGGATGGCTTTAGCTTTTTTCAGGGTCCGCAAACATCCGCTCGTCGGGGCGACGGAGACACGGCGAGTGCAACCCTTGGCTCCGTTCGCCCGCCCTCCCTCTCGCCGCAACGACTCCACGCCGGGGCATCTCCTCCACGCTGGCACCGCGCGCCGGCCCCATCAGCCGCGCGGGTTATTGTCGCGGATGCTGTCGATGCGCAGCAGGAGGTCGCGGAAGCCCGGCCGCTGCGGCGGCTCCGTGTGCCAGCAGTCGAGCATGATGCGGTACACCTGGCGAGGTGAGGATGTGGACGCACACAGACACGCACACGCTCCATCAGACAACGCGCTCTCGCATCGGCAGAGGAACCCACTGGTCGGAAAAGCACGAGTCGGGTGGCCATTTTTTTTTTTCCCACCAACACATCCAAGCCGAGCCAGCGCGGGGCCCTCATGGCAGGAGTGGTTTTTCACTGCCTGGAACCGAAAGTTGCGCTACGGCTGCCTTGCAAAAAGAACATCTGGCTCGGGGCCAAGCAGGGCCAGGGGGGTAATGACGTATGTGGGTAATATTGAACTTCTTTCGCACCGTGCGTAGCCAAACATGCTAATCGGAGGTGCGGGGGCGGGACAACAAACTATATGTTGAACTTCTCTGGTTTATTGCGTGCGACGCAGGTCAGAGTAGTGGGGAAAGTGCCAAGAAAAAGAACGATGGTGACCGATGATCAAGGCAACAATCCTCAACGCCGTCGACGCCATCGTCTGTGCCTGAGACAGAGGCGAGGGGGGAGTGGCGGCAGATGGAAGGATGAACGCGGCCAACACAAATCCCCAAGCCGTGTAGTGTTGAGGGAGGCAAATGTGGAAAATACCTTTGGACATTTGCAGTGGGATGCCCAGCTGAAAACACAACCTGCTGTCTCGCTGGATGTCTTGCCTCTGGCTTAGGCGCGCGTGACCTGACACGTGGTTGGGCACTGATCGTGTGGAACGTGACCTTTTCAACCCAAGCGCCTTTCTCGCACGGCCCCCAAACAATTGATCCACTGCTGAATTGCCATCTCTCACGGTCCCAGGATTGCAATAATCTACCTCTCGCCAGACGCGATCCCTGATGCGTGCCCTCCTTCGGCTGCCACTCTGTGGCCAGTGTTGACCGCCGGGCAATAAGACCTTCTCACCACTGGTCCTGCCCGAGCCCGCTCAATTTTCGTAACAGTCGGCAATATATCTAAAGGACCTTTTTTTGCCAGTTGGCGTGTTCTACCTGTGGTCGCGTGGATTTTTCTCCGGGTCCTCCATTTAGTGTATATGTCTGCTATAAATTTCCACGCGATAAGCCACTTTGAGCTGTCATTTGTGGCCAGGTCGCTTCTGTAAAAGAGCTACACAGCTCAGCGGGCCTTACCCGGTCAAATAGTTTACAGCTTCAGAGTTTAAGAAATGCGCCGAACGTTTCCGACGAACACGAATGGCCCCCATGCGTGCGTGCGAGTGGGCACGCGCGTGCGGATACGTCCGTCCGTCCGTGCGTGCGTTCGGAGGGTCGCTTACCTCCTCGGGGCACTCGGCGGGCCGGGGAAGCCGCTGCCCGTTCTTGAGCAGCTCGATGAGCAACACGACGGCCATCTGGCCCTGCTTGGCGCCACCCATCATCCGCATGAACTCCTGCGAGCAGACAAAGACAAAGGGGCCCCCACACCCCCCGTGGTGTAGCCTTTGACAGACTGTTGGGACAAGCGCTGCTAGCGACCCAGCACCGACACCGCGCCCGGCCTGCCTCCCTTGTGGCAGTGTGTACACGCCGCACGTGGAACTCGTAAAGGATGCGTCGAGCTAGGGGAGAGGCCCAGGACCGGCTCCAGATAATTCGTCACTGGTGATGGGGAATCGAACTCGGGTCACCGCCTCTGTAGCACGGTGCAGTAAACTACAAGGCTACCACTCCCTGCCCCCCCCTCCTCCCCCGTGTGAGAGACCGAGCACACCCAAGCTTTGCGCATGCAAACACGGCCATCAAATTCCAACCGACGCACAACGGGGGGGGGGGCTGAAAGTCCAAACGAGCGCCCGCGCGTTTTGGCAGCGCAGACAATGTACCAAGTGTTTTTCTCAGAGTCCATAAACCACATTTATTGCCCTTGCTTTACTTCGCCATCATCATCATCACACGTCCGTCTGCGATCGTGACTGATCCTTTGAAGTGTTGGGGGGGGGGGGG